>CM076580.1:624339753-624673607 GCA_034641835.2 Pinus albicaulis | reverse complement strand
TTTTGTCGCAAAGTCTATTTTTAGACTATGTCTATTTTTAGACATATGGATCATGGTCTATGAGTTGCAGGATGCTATTTATGGATGATTGGTCAAGTTGGTAAAAATAGATGGACAACTATTTTTAGACATGCAGGTCGAAGTCTATTTTTAGACTGCCTATCTAAAAATAGAACAGTCAAATATTATTAACCCTTAATAACATTTGGACTATAAACATTATCTTATCCTCTTGGAGCACTTCAGTTGAGTGCACAGAAGTGGCACATGTAGCTGACAGAAGGAATTACGCTATTCCTAGGGTTTAGTTGAGCTATTGCATGTTGACTTCAGTTAGAACTCATGTGACAGAGTTTGGTGGAGTTGATTGAGGAAGTTAGTGGAGTTGTATTCAGTTTAACTGAGTTAAACATAGTTGAGCTAGTTGTATCTAGTCTAACTGATTGATACACTAGTGAGAGTGGTGTGAATTAATTCACTAATTATAAACTCATTAATCAACTAAAGAATACATTAGTTAACTTCAGTGCATGGACAGTTTCAGTGGAGACCAGTGAAGAGGTAGGTGAAAGGTTGAGTCTATTATCATTGTGACTATAATCGAGTTGTGACTATAATCGTGCATGAGATTTGCACACACATTGATTGAGATTTCCAATGAGGATTGCGCAGAGGCAAAGAAGAGTTATGGAAGAGAAATTTGAACTTGCTGGAGGTTCACATATCCGAGCTAGTTTGTGTGCAGTCGTGAGATAGTACGAGAGTTGTCAGGAGATTTGTGCTATGTATTGTTACATGTCTTCTATCATTATAATATATAGATAGTCAGTTTTCAAATCTTTCAAATAAGCTTTCCCCATTACATAACGTGTTCATATGTGCACCCTTGGTGGCTTTAATGTGCGCATGCGACTGCTTCTATTTCCGCAAATTGATGATCAATTGTAGAAGAGGTTATGTATTATGCATGAAGCTTAAATAGTGTGTAATTATGATAATCTCGGTGAATAATTCAGCTATTATTCAAATTTCGACATGGTATCAGAGTGAAATTGATCATCGGATCTATTACAGTGATTACAATTTATTTCGGTAGACAGAGTCTGTAAGCGAGCCAGGTAGCCTCTGGATCCATCCTTTCTTTGAAATGTGATATATCCAGTAAATTCCCCTACAGTCGATCTCTTTTCTAGAAATACCTTTTTCTCACATTAGATCAGAAGCGGTTGAGTTTTGAGCTGGTGGAATTCGAATTTGCAGCAGTGTTTTTCTTGGTGTTGAAGTCAAAATGTCTTATCAAGGATTGTGATTGGAGTATGCTCTTGAAGGAAGCTCGAATTATATTGCATGGAGAGATAGGATGGAGGTGGTGTTAGATGATAATGGGCTGAAGGAGTTCATAGATGTTGAAGTCCCAAAGCCTACTGATGTCGCTCAAGTTGAGGCTTGGCAAAAGAAGATAGCAAATCGTCGAAGGATTTCGTTGGAGGGCGTGAAGGATCACATCGTATCTAGATCGCATGGTAAGGCTTCATTTTTGATGTGGGAAAGCCTCGACAGATGGTTCTGAAAGCAAGAGCGACCGCAGGAAGTTGGCGCTCAAGGATAAACTCGTGAAAACAAATATGGAGAAGAATGACACTATTCCGTATACTGACAAAGTTTGTCCACCGTAGGATGAACTTGGGAGTGTAGGAGTTAGTGTGGATGATGAGGAATTGGTGAGCTTGGCTCTCCTTGGTCTTTCGAAGAGTTGGCACTCCTATCAGGACTCTGTCAATTGTCGGGAAAAATTGCTAGGATGGGAGCGACTTTGGTCGGATCTTGTACAAGAGGAGATAAGGCGGAGTACCAGGGATGGATCTTCATCAAAGGCATCTGATGAAGAGGATTGCACTTTGGCTGCCAAAGCAAGGAATGGGAAGGGCAAGAAGAATGCTTCTCAATCTGGTGCGAATGGTAAAGAGCGTGACATGTCCAAAGTAAAGTGTTTTCACTGTCACGAGCATGGGCATTACGCCAAAAATTGTCCACAGAAGAAGAAGAACAAGCAAGCTGTTGGAGCTATAGCTGGTGAGGCTCTTGCCTCGCAATTTGAGTTGGACTTCTCATTGATCGCATGCATGGTGTCTAGTGCATTGGGATCGGGTAGTATTTTGATAGTGGCGCTTCCTTTCACATGACGGGAGATGTGAATCTTTTCAATGACTTGGTGGAGAAATATCTCCAGTTGCATGTTGAGTTGGGTGACAATGGACGATACAATGCGACCGGCATTGGTACCATAACCTTTCAAAGGGATTCAGGTAAACTCATTCTTTTACAATATGTAGTGCATGTTCCAGGTTTAAAGAAGAATTTGATCTCAGTCGCAATGTTAGAGGATAAAGGGTATGAAGTTGTCTTCAGTGAAAGAAAAGTTTTCCTTCGACACAAGGCAACAGGACAAGTCAAGAAGGTTGGGATTCGAGCAAATAATATCTACAGACTTGAAGTAGATGGGATGTCTACGGAGCTTCCTACTGTTGGGAAGTGCAAGAAAGACATGCAATTGATGCTTGAGAGGGAGCAAGTTTTGTATGCAGGTAAGAGTGAAACTCGGGATGTGGAGCAGCCATGAGATGAGGATCGTGGAGTGGGAGAAACCACTCATGCAGAGAAATTTCGTGCCAGATGGGCAGAGCGAGTGCATGCAGCTATACCACCAGGTGAGAGGTGGGGCGACATGCATGATTAATCCCAAGAAGAGATTTCTGGGCAGGATTCATGAGATGGTGTGGATCTGATGAGTTGAACCTGGCTACGAGGTGCCCACGCGGTGCCGTTGTAGCAGTGATGACCATTGCAGATTGGATGCATCTCCACCATTGATGTGCTGTTTCCGATACAATCTCGCGAACCGAGTCGATGCTATGCGTAGTGCATGGGTGCAAGAGTTCAACAGTGCAGTGGTTCCTGATGACATGTGCAGTTGGCCAAGAATAAGTCGAAGACTTTGATGATAGATGCTAGATGCATCAAGACTGATTGAGTTGTTTGGAGCCTATTCAGTTTCGAATGTGTTGCAGCAAGAGTTGCAGAGCGGATGCATGGAGTTGCAAGGCGCTTGCAAAGGTTGCAGGGCGAATGCATGGAGTTGCATTTCGCATGCAAAGACATTCAATTCTTGTTGAGAGGGAGTGTTGAATATTGCAACAAGAAACAATGAAGGAGGCATCCTAAAACATCATTCCTGATCCTAGTTGGAAAGTTATCACCTAAACTATGTGGGGGGGCCACACAGGTGATTTTTGTCGCAAAGTCTATTTTTAGACCATGTCTATTTTTAGACATATGGATCATGGTCTATGAGTTGCGAGATGATATTTATGGATGATTGGTCAAGTTGGTAAAAATAGATGGACCTCTATTTTTAGACATTGGGTGAAGTCTATTTTTATGACCTGCCACTAAAAATAGATCACCAAATATTATTAACCCTTAATAATATTTAGACTATAAACATTATCTTTTCCTCTTGGAGCACTTCAGTTTGATGCTTGGATGTGGCACATGCAGCTGAAAGAAGGAAATATGCTTTTCCTAAGGGTTATTTGAGCTATTTCATGGTTTACTTCAGTTAGAACTCATGTGGCAGCGTTTGGTGGAGTTGATGAGACAATTGGTGGAGTTGTGTTCGGTTTAACTTAGTTGAACTAGTTGTATTTAGTCTAAATGACAAATACACTAGTGATGAGTGGTGTGAATTAATTAATAATTAATTCACTAATTATTAACTCATAATTCAGCTAAAGAACACATCAGTTAACTGCAATGCATGGACAGTTCAGTGGAGACCAGTGTTAGAGGTGGGTGAAAGGGTGAGTCTACTATCAGTTGTGACTATAGCTGTGCATGAGATTTGCACAAACATTGATTGAGATTGCCAATGAGGATTGCGCAGTATAAGCTAGTGGGATTTGAACTTGGATCTCATTCTTTTCCATATTGGATTGCGCAGTAGAGGCATGCAGAAAGGTGGAAGAGATTTGAACTTGTGACTTGTTCATATCTGAGCTAGTTTGTGTGTAGCATGTGATATAGTGCTGAGAGTTGTGAGGAGCTTTGTGCTATGTATTGTTACATGTTCTCTATCATTATAATATACAGATATTTGGGGGTTTTCAGCTGAAAGCTTTCCCCATTACATACTGTGTTATATGTGTGCTTGATTATGTTTTAATGTGCGCGTGCGACTGCTTCTAATTTCCGCAAATTGATGATCAATTGTAGAAGAGGTTATGTATTATCCAGGAAGCTCAAATAGTGTGTAATCAGGATAATCTCGGTGAATAATTCAGCTATTATTCAAATTTCTACAAGAAGTTCATATTTGGGAATCCAATCTGCCCAAATATGTAGTCCCCCTGACTCACCCTTGTCAAGAAATTATCAGACTATGTCACCAATATTACATTCCTGAACAAAGAGCTATTGTGAATGAAAATAAAGAGGTCCTATTTACCATCACTTCAGATTCACTAAACAAAATGTTGCAGCTCCAACCAGACCCCCAAGCAGTCCCATTGTCTATTGAAGCCCTCACTAAGTTATACATTGGCTTAGAATTTCCTAAAAGGTTTATGATTTTTCAGACTTTTATGCCCCTACATGTTGAAATTCCCAAGTTAAACCCTCCATATTCAACTTCCAAGTTCCCTGAAGGTTCAAGGCATGTAATCTCCATGCTTTCCTTCATACTTGGGTATTTCACTGATGAGCACACTGATGAGTCTATCTTGGGATTTTTGTCCACATTTTCTCCAGGACAACCACCTTTAGTTATATTTGACTATGCTGGTTTCATTTCTAATAGTATTCACTATCAATTAATTAATTTACAGTTGGAAGGAGTATTCATATATACCTCCTATCTTTTCCACTTGTTTCTATTCTTTCAATCAGAGAGCTTTCCAATTTCACTTCAAAAGTTGGATATAGAAGGAAAACCCCTATCAGTTATCTTTTGGACATCTATACTTAGAAAAGAAGGCACAAAATTCAATTATTCAGAGTTTGCAGAGTTTTTTTTTACATCCATTGATCACCATCTTGACAAAAACAGAGAAGCCTAGAATCAGCGAGGAAATGAAGAGAATATTGCAACTATCAAAGAAGAGAAAATTAGGTGATTGGTATTTGTATGATAAATTCACTGAAATCAGAGTTTTTCTTTCTAACTTGTTGCCTTACAAGTTATCCAAGCATCCACCAATGAGGATCTTTGGTTAGTTTCATGAAATCCAAAAAAAAGACCCAATTCAAATTCAAAAATCAAATTGGGTCTTTCATATGTAACCAAAGAGATGCAGAAAATAAAGAGGCAAGTCAACTACTGAAATATAAATTAGAATAATGCTTCCCATGGAATTATGATCCACAAGGGATCTTAAGTAAACTAAGGGTAAAATTTAAATTGACACCCTTTATCCATGAGTCAAAGCCAGAAATAGAGAAGTTTGTTAATCAAATTGAGTGGGTTGAAAAGAATTTAACAAAGGCATTTAACCAAAGGAATACTAGTCACACTTTGGAAATTGCCAAACAGCCAGAGACATCCACTAAGAGAATCAGAGAAGAAGGAGCTTATACTGCAGAAAATACAACATAAACAAAGTTTAAGATCATTTACAATAAGAGGCCAAAACTGGATACAACAGCTAAAGATAAATTAACAATAGATGTTGAAGAAACAAAGATCTTGAATACCAACACTGCACAGGCAGAGACCAATGTAGCCACTGTAATCATCAGTGAGCCAAATCAGGTTGAAGAAAAATTGAATAATGAAGGGACACAGTTGATGGAAAGGAAACAAAGTATGGAGGCTTCTTCCTCACATTCAACTGAGGAAAAATATTTATATTAAGGAGAAATACAAGCAAATCAAGTTAAAGAATGAGGAAATCAAAACTGAAAAATATTCTCAGTATTTAAAGCAAAAGCCAGGTAATCAAAACAGATTCTTATTGGCATTTTATTATTCAACTAAAAAATTGATTATGTCAGTATTAAAGCCCATAATACCAGTGCCAAAGACAGTTGCTAACTACAAAAAATTTGATATGGAAGTAGCTACAAACAAAATCCATGAATTGGATCAAATTGAATTTCATAGGAAAGCCTCAGAGATGCTCTATTCCATAGTCACAACAAAATCTATGAGTGCTCATAGGCTTCAAAATACCATCTCTAATATGCAGGACCAAATGAATATGGATAAAGCTTCATTATATGCAAAGGATCTAAGGATAAAGGCCTTAGAAGATTTAGTATTACAGGTAGGATATGATCCTACAAACATCAAAGCAGTAGAAGCATTGGTTAAAAATAAAATTGAGGACATAGCTTCCTTGAGGAAATAGCTCAAGCTTCCTCAAGGTGAGCATCCTCAGACAAAGGAAGTTTTACAGAATCAAAAGGAAAAATATGAAATGATGAGTTTGATACTTCAACTGACATCTCAAATTAAGGAAATGGAAGTACAGATGGACCAAGTTGTCCAAGAAAAGGAGACAGTTAAAGAACCAGTGATTCCTACAGTAATCCCAGTCATCACAGTAGTAGTGCCTTCAACTTTAGGAGAAAATTTGGCACCCAAAGAGCCACTGGCCACTGCAGTGCTAGTGACTTCTTCAACAACTTCAGTAATTGAATCCTCTACAACAATTTTGCCACCTACAGATGAAAGCAGTAAAATAGTAAAAGCAATGGAAGAGATGTCCTTTAAGACCAATGAAATCAATAGATTAAAAAATATAATTGAAAATCTGGAGAAGACAAACAAATCAACTCAGATAGATGCTAAAATACATGAACAAAATGCCCACAGATTGAGTGAAGAGGTAAAAAAGCTACAAAAAGAATTAACTCTCAAATATCAGATATCATATATTAAAAATTACCCTTGAAATAATGTAATTGAAGCCATCCATGATGTTTGGCCTTCAATTCAGGCAATGTTTGAGCAGAGAGAGTTACTATTGGCAGCCCAAGAAGAGATGCAAAAGGCACAAGCCGATCTAGCTGATAAACCAGAACAAACTGTAAGGTTAATAGATTTCCTCAACAACAAGAATAGATAGGAACTTGAAGAATTAAAAATCAATTATAGGACAACAAATATCCTAGAAATTAGGAAAGTTACCACCAAAATAAATTTAATGAGGCCGCTTAAAGAGAAATGTGAAGGAATGAATACTGCTATCACTAGATTCATGGTTAAATTCACCAATTTAAGGCAAAAGTGACTTCCTGATATCATGGTTATAAATGATAAGTTAATGCCTCAAAATGATTATGACAAAAAGATAAGAGAACATCCTAAGGAGCAGGTGAACAAGCCAATAGGTCAAGGTATTCCCACAGGAAAAGTATTGCTAAAAAGTTTTGAAGATTTGTTTTATTTGCAGTATGAAATCAAGCACTTATTTGTCATCAAGGCCACATTTTCTAGGTACAATGAGGCTGATGAGAATTTTAGGAAACTCAAAAATATTCAAATTTCTAAAAATGAGGATTGGCAGGCATTGACTGATTTGCTATGAAGAATGAAAGGCAAACAAATGAAGAAGAAAAAATATGTTTACTATTTTCACTGTCAAAACAGATTTTACAGCAAAAAGAAATTTTACTGAAGGTTAAAGAGTATCTGAAATGAAAGAGTATCAGTGAGAAAGAGTATTAGTGAAGGCAAGTTAGATTCTGAAAAATATCTAAAAAGCCAGCAAAGAGGACACGTAAGCATCCAACTACTTCTTATCTTAAAATAGTTTATATTTATTTTGAATAAAATAGGACAACTTGCTAAATTGTTGAGCAACTGTCACTATTATTATTGTAAGATATTTTATTTACATAAGTTAATTCCTAGAAGTGATCTAGGATATTTGGTCAAAAATTATGTATAATTACTTCAATCTTTTGAAGTATTTTTGTGTGGAATAAAATTGTTGGAGATTACTATAGATATTTTGTTGACTTGAAGGCTTTGGATATCGATTTTGAGTAGCAGGCTGGATCAACTATTTGGCATCATACTTCAGGATCCCTGTGATAAGCTATCTGGAGTGAAGTGCTTTCTTAAACTTGTCATTGTTATCTTCTTTTGTTACATGCATACATCTGTGTTTTAATTCTAAATCTGAATGTATACCTAGGAGTATTACTACAAGACATGTTAATAGCACCCTGTTTTTAAATAGTTATCATTTCTTTGTTTTCTTCTGATTTCCGGTGTAGGGAACCCTTAATTTCTCCCTCTCCCGTTTGAACTCTATCTTTTACTTCCCTCTTCCGGATTTAAGGATTCTTAAGTTCCCTTTATCCTAATCATACCATTTCAAAAACCAATTTTCCAAGATCTCCAAGGGTTATCTATCTTTCCTTGCAAAAATTTGACCTTTTAGGCCTTGATCCCAGTTATGTTAGCTTGAATTAGACTCCATAGCCCAATGGACAAGAAGATTTCCCTCTATCTACCCTCCAAGTGAAATTTTCCCACCAAATGCAACAAAACCAAACCAAATCTGTACTTTAATAACTAGCCTAATATTCACAAAATTAAAACAAATTTAAATTTGAAAGAGAGAGCCCTCTCTGAACTCTAGGAAGGCTAGATCCTAGAGTTTGAAGTAGGTTTTTGGTTACCTCTAGTATTCTTTGACTAAAAACCAAAATCCCACAACTTAATAATTTACTGGAGTGATAACACCTCTAACATTCCAAGATGTACAAATCATTGAAAATTTTTGCGGCATAGAGTGATTTCTCTTACCTTTCCTTCATTGATGAGCTGAGCTCCCAACTCCTGGAGGAGGTGGCTGGTGGACTTCCGGCCTCTCTTCCTGTTCTTTCCTTTTGGAAAGTTTTTCCCTGCATTTAAGTTGACCATTATTTCTCTTTCTGTACCTTTTCCCTTGTTTTGATGCTCTTGGTTCTAGTACATTTCTTCCTGTAGCAAGAAAGCCTCTTCAATTTTTTTGATGTGATCCCTGGGAATGGCCTCTATTACATTTTTGTTCCATTATTTTTCTATTTTATGGAGATCCATTCCCATTAGTACTTCTTCAATCTTATTTTCCTCTCGGGTGGGTGCATCCTATATTTTCTCCATATCTGTATCCTCTTAGTATTGTGTGCTTTCTTGTGTGAATTTGTTTTGGGCTTCCGTTTCCTTGCTATTATTTTCCGTTGAGTTTTATTGCTGCATGTTTGCTTCTTTCCTTGAGCTTTGTTGTCCCATCTCCTCCTGAATTTTGTTTAAAGATTCAAACTTATTTTGTTGTGAGAACGTGGGAGGGCCTTTATTTGTGTATACTCTTTTGTTTTTATTGTATTTGTTTCCCGACTTGTTGTATCCTTGGTCATCTTTTTTCCCCACTTGATCTTCTTTTGTTGGAGTCTTTTTTTGGGACAGTCTCGAAAGATATGTCCATGCTCATGGAATTTCCTACATCTGAAAGGTATGTGCTCATAGTCGATGTTTTGAGACCAGATTTTGTCCCTGTATTTTAATCTTATTGCTTCTAGTAAAGCCCCTGAAACATCTATGTAGGCACATATCCTGGCATAGGAAATGTATTGTCTGATCTTGGTACCATTTGACATTTTTATGTACTCTCTGAGTTCATATCCTATGGCCTTCAAAAAAAATGGTGCCCAGTAATTTGTTGGCAAAGAATATAGCCGGATCCAAACTGTGTCCCTAGTAAAGTCTATTTTTCCGGGGTGAAATTTTCCTTCCAAAATCTCATGTACAATCTTGCTGAGTTGAAGAAGTAAGGACCTCCTTCAAATATTCTTGTTGCGATCCTTGAGGAGGGCGAAGACTACCGTGAAGAAGCCCTTGGAACCAAGTTATAGATCAATCTCTCCTTTTGGGTTCCACTTGGAATGGATCCATCCCTTTAGTGCTCGTTCCATGGGTGAAATGCCCGTAAATTTGCAGATAATCGCGTGCTCCTACATATACTCTCTATAAATTTTCACATCCCGGTCCTGGATGATTATTTCCAGAGTTTTTCTAGCTTTTGGGTTGCATGCGTTTTGATTCTTTGTTTCTTCTTTGGAGGTTGTCTCTTCTTTCTCTTCTTCTCCAACCGCATCCAAGGGAAGATGAGTCTGGTTATTCTTTATGGTTGTTGCTGAGGTATCCATTGCATCCTTTCCATGGCTTTGTAGAGGAGCTACAGAAGCCTGATCAGGGTTTGGCTGAGCCAATGCAGAGCTGGAGGTAAGGCAGGTGAAGAATGATACATTGCTTTTGGAGGTATTTCATGTAGTGATATCTCTATAGGATGTAAGTTGACACTTTGAAACAACCAATGCAATGCGTAAGAGGAGGCCTTCACGAGAGGGGAGAAAAGAGTGAGTCTCTAGAAGTAAAGTAATAGTGCTATCCTAAGAGAGTCACAGAAGTGAAAGGAAATATTTGTTAATTATCTAGTGAAGTAGTTCACATAGACACAACAATCATTAAAGCTAATATGACACACATTCGACAAGACAAGCACCAAAGCCAATTAAGTAGTTCAATTTATTTATTACATATGAAAATAACATATACCATAAACATCTAAAGAATAGTCTTACAAAATTCATGATACATTCATGAACTTTGTGTTGTCTCAATAATCTTTTGATGATTAAGTGAAAGATACAAGTACACAGTTATAATGGTGAGCCACTAGCTCTAGTAGTGGAACATTAAGTCACTTCTTTCTTCTCCAAAGAATGATCTTCTCTCCTATGCCAAGATAGGTAATATAAGGATAGATCTCCAAATTCTAAGACTCCAAAAACTCTTTGCTTGAGGTTTATTATATAGTAAGAATAATGAACTTTCATAGCCGTTATGATTCTTGAGTTATCCTCATGACTCTTGGACTCCTAAGTGACCTTTGAAATTATATTGACTCTTTGGTCCACATGTGACTTTTCATATTCCACATGTGACTCTTGGAATTCCACACATTTACATTTTTTCATTTTCTTGAAAAAACATAATTACATTCCACATCATGTGGAAAAGTACATCGACACCATTGGACTATGTGATGACACTTTGAGAGGCCATGAGTTGGCCACTATGACATAAGACTTCATTGTGATGCATCCATCCCAAGTGCCTCTCGTTGCTACTATTTATTGTATTCTTAATAGTATATATTTGATTTTTTCTCATTTTCACCCTCCAAAGGGTTTGCATCGGAGCTGGAACCTTCCAAGGAAACATGATATTCCATAAATATGTCATGATCGAATATTTCTTTAGATATTCATGATGGTTCTTCTATGTTCTTATCTTCTAAAAGTGCCTCCTTGTATCCTCTCCTTGAAATATTCCTTGAGCATCACCTTGCCATGTTGTAGTATTACACATGCCAATGAATTTCACTGATGACATGACAAGATCAGTCCAAAAATCATCTATTATATCACTAAATTTCTCATAGAAGAAGATGATTGTGATGGGCATATGTGAGGGTTGAGAGAGAAATGATTGTAGATAATTCCACAGTTGAGCTCAATAGTGGCTATGGGAGGACACCACTACTCACTGGAAATGCACAATGTGCTATAAGGAGGGGCTCTTCAAGGTCTAGTGTAATGAGAAACTGTAAGAGATAGGTTTGATAAGCTTGTTGAATGAAACTGCGCAGTAGTCAGGGATCAAGGGATAAGGAGATAGTGATAGTGTAGTTGAGCTTCATAGTGACTAAGGGAGGACCTCGTTGTGCACTACAACTATGCAATGTGCATAGGGAGACAAGGCAGAGCAAGGCATGACGAAGTGAGGGGTTCCAGTCAGTCGATAAGGCCAGACTAGGCACTTCAACTATGCAATGGATATTTATTGAGGGGAAGACTCCTATGCTAGTGCAGTTGAGGGTTGCAGTGGCTTAGAAGCGGAACCATTGTCAAATACAAATTCACAATGAATTGAGGGAGGCTCACTAGAATAGAACATTGGACAGTTGTCTAAGGCAAGTAACCAAAATTTAAGTCACTTTTCCAGGAAGGTTCTCACTACACTATGAAGGAAATGAAGCCTATGTATTGAGAAATTTGTCATTGAAAGAATACGGAGAAGCTCCTTTTTGTGAACTATAAGTGCTCCATGTGCTATACAAGGTAGAAATATCAAGTCTCAATGCAGTTATTTAGTACAAGAAACAAGGGTTCGTGACCATGCCTTGAAGGTGCTCAATGTGAAACCATAGGAGCTAACCTTGAGAAATATTAGTGCAATAGTCGAGGAGGTAAATATTTGATCAATGAGGCTCATGGATAGTAAATTATCATCACCTGGTGAAAGATTAATTCTTTCAAAAGTTTCACCTAATAGGAGGACCAAAAAGAACTCCATAATGGCTAAGTGTGGGACCAATGGAGTAAGAGAGGAAAAGAAATTCGAACAAGTCCAAAAAATTAATCACACACATGAATTCCATCAATAAAAGGAAAGGGAATGAATAGGACTCATGATCAAAAATCACACCTTCAAATGAGAGTAAAGAGACACTTATTTTTAAGTGCGATAGTTGAAACGTAGCATTGCAACACTTAGAACACAAGTCGCAATATAAGTGTCGATTGTGACTAGAAAGTGAGCTAAGCTACATGAATGTGTCTAGAACATATTTTTATGATCTATAAGACCATATAAGGTGGAATAGTGTGCTAAAGTTTCCTTTAGTTACGTGTGAAGGTATGACACAAACAAGAGTGGAAATAGTTAAAAGAGACACTTGCAACAACAAGAAAAAGGGAAAACAATACTTGCAAAAGCTAAATAAAGTGAAAGAAACACATGCCAAATCGAGTATAAAGTGAAAAAAACACTTGTTAAAGTGAAATCAAGCAAAAATGACAACCACGAAAATGAAATTTACACTTGTGAAAGAAAAGGTGCATAAAAGCGAGAGTTAAGAAAACTCACTAAAATATAAGTACAGTTGCAACCAAAGTGAGAGGGAATTTCAAATCATGTTGCACATTGAATTTTAGCATAGACTAGATAGTGCAATGTCCTTATGGGTATCACAGTCATTATTAATAGTGATTATGTAAGAATTATAACTAGACATTACGTAAGCACTATTCCTAGAGACTGCACAAGCCTTATTCTCAAGAATTGAAATATGCCTATCTAAGCTTGCATAGAAATAACTAAATTAATGAATTTATCAAGGACAGAGCATATGTGAGAAAGTGACTTTTGTTGGAAAATCTAAAAAATTTTAGATTAGAAATTATTTTCCTTATCATGATAATTACTTGTGATGTTAGTTGGTTCTTTATTACTTCTTTAATTTTGATCATCAATTAATTACCAAAAAAACGAAGTTCATAAAGAGATAGAGTACACAATAAATAGGGTCCAAGCCATGGAAAACCCCTCCAAGGGGCAAACCCATAAAATTATTCTCTTCCTCTTTAGAATTTTCTTACAAAAGAGACTTCCAAGACCCAAAGACCAAAGCCAACAGGCCCTCCAAGCCCTAAGCTAGCCCCCAGAAATATCTTCCTTATGATAGCTTACAGAAATTTGATACTACTTCCTTGAATATGCAACTTCGACCCCTACAATAGAATCTCGACTCTGCAATTTCACCCCCCTGCAACTATTTGTAATTTCAGCCTCCTGTAGTTGGTAGATTCACAAACACTAGTGATATAGGGAAAGATATAGACTTTGACTTCTACTTTTCTTCTTCGTCATCCAGTTTCTCTTCTTCACCTTCGCTATTGCAGACTGAACTTGCTTGATATGAGTTTCCAAATGAGTCGAGCTCCTTTCGTTTATATAACCTTTCTTGAGGGTCAAATTCCCTCCCTTTAGGCCGACTTGATCTTATCCTTTGGCCGACTTGGTATAGGATGTATCCATGGTTTTTTCTCGATAAAATAAATATTTTTATTCATTATAATGAGTCCAAATGGAACTATAACACATGAACAATATTATAATTTATCCTAGAAAGATCTAAAAGCACAAATAATATGCTTTTGACTCAAACTTGAGTACGAAATCCATACTCCAAAAATAAAATATATATATATTTTTATTTATTTATAAATAATATACAATGTCATGATTATAATTACATCATAAGGAAGACCAAACCTAGTGACAGTTTTCAACGCTCCCTTTTAACTAGGGAGGTATTCATTATACAAGGAATCTTAATCTTGAAGCATTCTCATAAGAAGAGTTAGATTGATAAGCCATAGTTTGTCAAACATATTTGTTTTAACCAACACTATCCCTAAAGTCCTTAACTGGAAGAACTCATATTTAATGATGAGAATTATGCTGGGAGGCTTTATGTGAACTACCACACTACCTCTCAAGGAACATACCCCATCTGGATGTATAAAAGTTATGTCCTTTTAGGACTATTCTTATCTTGGATTCTCAAACTTGGATCCTCAAAGAATATCATTCCTCTTTGAATAATATTATCTTGGATTTCCTACCTCATCCTCAAAGAGCATCAGTCAATAACTTATTTCCTTGGATTCCCTACCTCATCCTCAAAGAGCATCATTCAATAAATTATTTCCTTGGATTCCACCATCCATAAGATGTTTCAATCTAGATGCTTATCCAATCCTTTGGACTCCATTCTTTCTCTATGGCCAGGACTAAGACTTATGATTGTTAGTCCTAGTCTACTGCCTCACCCATAAAGAGAAGAATTATCCAATATCACTCCCTCTCAATTAGGAAAGAGATATCGACCAAACCAAGCTTACCCATCAGGTAGTTAATCTTCTTGTTTGGTAATGCTTTAGTTAGTATGTCTGCTACCTATTCATCTATAGGTAGATAGTGCAGCTCCAAAACCCCATCTTGTACCAAGATTTTGATGTAGTGGTACTTGTTGTTTATATGCTTCATTTTAGAATGAAACATTGGGTCTTCCATCAATATTATGCAACTTTGATTATCATAATGTATCCATGTAGAGCTAAGCGACCCTTCAAACAAGTTTGATAGTAACTTCCTGAGGCAAACTTCTTTTCAACATACCTCGCTTGCAACAACATATTCAACTTCAACGCTACTCAAAGCAACTGGATCTTGCTTTCTACTCAACCATGAGACCATGGAAGATCCTAGGCTGAAGCATCCACCCAATGTGCTTCTTCCGTATGTCTCACTGCCATACCAATATGAATCTATATATCCTATTAGGTCCCTATATTACTAGTATAGTCCCTTATTTTTGTTAGTGTAACCCCCTTATTGTTATTATTGTACCCTTGTAACCCCCATATTGTTATTATTGTGCCCTTAAATTATTATTGTTAGGTCGGCTAGGATTACATTGTGGCCCCATGGACTCCTATATATATAAAGGAGGTTTTGTAATTTGAATCATCCAAGAATTGTTCATTCATGTAATGTATTGGAGGTTGCCCCCTCGAAGTGGCTTATTTCTAAGGCGTTGATATCTCTTTTCTTCTCTTTTTGGAGCTGTTTTCACAACATTTGGTATCATAGCTTTGAGATTCTAGGGTTTCGCTGCTCCAAACAGGTCACCGTGGAATTTTTGCTATAAATTTTTTTCTACTAAGGTTAAAAATCTGAAAGTTTTAGAGTGTGAAGCCAAAATCCTGAGGAACATCGTTGCAAAATTTCAGAGCTTGGTTCGCAATATTTTCGGAGATATGATCTGTGCAAGTTAGGTCATTTTGCAAGCTCCTGAATTTAACCTAAACAAGTCATCGTGGTATTTTTGTAATAAATTTTTGTATACGAAGGTTTAGAAGATGAAATTTTTAGAGTGCAAAGCCGCAATCTTGAGGAACATCCTCAAAATTTTTTAGATATTGGTTCGCAATATTTTCAGAGATATGATCTGTGGAAGTTAGGGCTTTTTGAGGCTTCTGAATTTCATCTCAAAGAGATGATCGTGGGAAAATCTTCATAGCTCTCTCTATGAGCATCGGATTGGAATGCTGTAAAAAGTGGCCGCAAGTAAACGGAATGTATTTTTTTGATCTATCAATTTCAGAGCCAAAGGAGGAAATAGTGACACGTGGAAAGTCGTAAAATTTTTCTCTACTGAACCAGTCCAAAATTGGGTCATTGTGGGAGATTGGACATAACTTTGCCTTCAAGAATCCAAATCAGATCAGACCTATGGAATTTGAAAGAAGCTTCATAGGGCTACTACAGGGCTAAATTTCAAATATTGAGGATCCACAATTACAGAGATAATTCAATTTTAATATCGAGCTCCTCAAAAGCAAGTAAAAGGTGTGTATTTTTTTTCCGAATTGCATAAGTCTTGTTTGAAGAATCAAGTTGAATTGATTCCAAGGGAATATTGTAGAATAGATATCAGTATTGGATTCTAAAATGGCCCCTAAAAATAATTCAACTCCCACTAAGCCTTTAGAAGGCTCTACTATGACTCATGAAGACGAAGAATGGCAACATGACACATCAAAATTACAAGAGCAAGTGCAACAAATTTCGCTCTCGCAAAGAACAACAAAAAATGAAATGGAAGTTTTGAAGAAAGGCATGGAAACTAAGATGGATGGTTTGAAGAAAGGAGTGGAAGCTAAGATGAAGGGTTTGGAAGCTAAGATGGATGGCATGGAAGTGGGCATGGAAGCTAAGATGGATGACATGGAAGATAAGATCGATGAGAAAATAGAAAACAAGAAGAATGATCTAAAATCAAACATCGAAGATTTGACAAAGTTGATACAAGAAATGTCTCCTAATGGTGAAAAGATAGTAGAAGAACCTCATGATGAGAACAAAATAAATGTTAATCGTGATTTCATAAACTCTAATGTTGGTGGGAAGAACCACCATATTCCAAAAATGGATATGAGGAAGTTTGATGGAAAGGATCCTGTAACATGGATACTATACATGGAGCAATATTTTGATCTCCATAATGTGCAAAACACACAAAAGGTACGCATTGCAACTTTACATTTAGAAAAAAATACATTTGTATGGTATCGATGCTTTGCTCCCATAAAAAAATTGTCACTTGGTCAATTTTTACGCAAGAAATGATAGCACATTATGAGGATACAAAGAGAAACACCTTCTTAGCCAATTGATAAATCTAAAACAAAAAGGTTTAATGGGGGACACATTGCACATTGGAGACTTCCAAAAATTGAATATAAGGGTAATTGATATTCCGCAGGAACACAAGATTGATCTCTTCTGTTGTGCTTTAGTGATAAATATCCAATATGAAGTTCAATGCTGGAACCTCGATTCATTGGAGAAGGCATTCAAAGTGTTGGCAGAAAAAAAATTGAATGTAAAATTATGGCGACAAGGAAGCCTACCACTCACTTCTATAAAGAGAAGTGTTGCTACTCCTAGACTTCCAAAACCTACAAGGTTGACACCACAAAAATTGGAAGAAAAAAGAGAAAAAGGGATTTTCTACAGTTGTGATAGAAAATACACTAAAGGTCATAAGTGTGTCGAGAAGAAATTATTTTACATAGATTGCGAAGAGGAGGAAGAAAATGAACAAGAAACTTCAAAAGAAGACGATATACACCAGGAACCAATCCTAGAGAAAGAAGAAATGAGTCCGACCATATCCTGTAATGCATTAGCATGAATTGCGACTCCTCAAACTCTCAAGATAGAAGGACATATCAAGAAGAAAAATGTAATAGTGTTGATTGATTCGGGTAGTACCCATAATTTTATACATTGTAAGGTAGCCAAGGAATTGAATTGCTTCCTATACCCAGCACCAGATTGTCAAGTGATGGTTGCAAATGGAGGGACGATAAATTGCTCTGGAAAGTACCATAATATAAATCTAACCATGGGATAATATGTATTGAATAGTCCAATGCTTTCCATTCCTATGGGAGGTGTTGATGTTGTACTAGGAGTACAATGGTTACAATCTTTGGGGACGGTAGCTTTTAATTTTCAAGAAATTTTCTTGAAATTTTTTTAAGGAAAGGAAGTTGAATTACGGGGTATTACATGGAAGTCGGGTATTGCATGGAAGTCGAGAAATATAATAAGCTCTAACGTCATGAAAAATCTTCTAAAGAAAGAACAACGAGTACAATTGCACAATTATGCTCACCAGAAGTTCCAACATCAAAATCATCATTTTCGTAGATCTCCAAAAAGTCTTGGACAATCATTCCCAGGTTTTTGAAATCTCCCAAAGGACTTCGATGTGTGTTATTAAACACTAGCCAGCAATGTAGGAGTTTTTTCCACATGTTGTAGCTAGGAGGGTTTGGAAACAATGGAATTGTTACAGCTAGGTGTCAATACCTTAGCTGATTATATTATTAGATCAGTTAGAGTCGTAGAAGTCGAATAGCTCAGTTAGTCTAACTGTCATATTCCAGTCAGTTGAATTATTTTAATTAGGTTGTTGATTTCCTAAAATGGTCCTCTCAGAGGAACCAAAGGGTCATATGTTTATGTATATAATTGTAATCCCTCGGATGTATAGAAGGGGAGAGAGAAAGAGAGATTTCTACAATAAACTCTGTGTATTGAGCAATTGCTTCCGGTTAATAAAATTCAAGTCCTATTGATTTTCAACTGCCTGTATTTATAATTGTGAAGAAATTGGTTTAACCGTGAAGTGATTGGACTCTGTATATATACATATTTGTTGAAATAACCTGCCATATAGGTTCTGTATCCCTCGGTCCATTATTTCTCTCAATTTTATTCGAATAACCCTGTTAAATCCATGCTACCCACAGGCGAGGTCTGTGCAGAGGAATTATGGTCGTGAACACTGGTTAATTGGAAGTTTCCCACTTTGTAAAGAATAGAGTTGTTGCTTCGAACCGTAACTGCAGTTTAGGCGTGAGTTAGAGAATGAGGAGGATCGTGCAACCGGCGTGAACCATAGTTAAACACTGTGCAAAAAACCGCGAGTGGTTTTGAAAGGTAGATTTCCCATATCGCACCACCTTCGCAGAGAAGGCGGTATTTCCCGAATTGAAGCGATTCCATAGAACCGTCGACGTGTGGCACTGGACGGGAGTACAAAAACCGCCTTTCCGTATTCTCATCGCACGTTAAAGTCTGGCACTAGAAGCCGAGCGATATCGACGAGAGTCGTCGATCCGGGGAAAGGCCATCGGATGGTGGTCGCCTGACGGAGATGCATGAGGTTTAACCAAGGTACGAGGCCTACATTTGATTGGCTATTGGACATAGAGGTGGGCCTGGAGCGAGAGTCCTATTGTAAAGTTTGATTTACAAAGCGTGGAGTATTAATATAAGTTCAAAGATTAATATAAAGTTTCTAAAGGCATACTTTAAGGTTCGGGAATATAAATTAATGTTTAAACACTGTGGATAGTATTATTTATCAAATTCTCCGAATTTGATAATTAATAAAAAGAAATAGGACGCGGGAGCAGTGAAAATTTTGGGATGAATCATTTACGATGACCTAATTACCTCTTGTGGCTGACTTTCAGCGTTGTTGCGTCATTTGTGGTATCGGAGCCAGGTTTTGAGTTGTTTTGCTGACATGGCAATCCGAGTTGGTAGAGGTGCTGGCAGAAGAAGACCTGTTGCCAACGCTTAGGTGTTGGGGATGTTGCAGAGGGTCGAGGCCATAATGGATGTCATAGAGCGAAGACAGACCAGAGATCCTGAAGACATCAGCGAACCTGAGACAGAAGAAGCCGAATAAAATGTTGAAATTCCTCCTAACATGAGGCTCCTTAGAACTGTTCTGGGGTCTGCAGTTAAGCCTAGAATTGAAGTGTCGAGTTATGCAGGGGGAATGAATCCATAGGAGCTGGTGGACTGGATAAATGAAATGAACAAGTGCTTTGATTATGAAGAAATAAGTGAAGATAAGAAGGTCAATTTTGCAGTGACAAAGCTGAAAGGACATGCTGCACTTTGGTGGGACGGAGTGCAGGCAGAAAGGAGGAGAATTAGCAAGCAACCTATCAAGAGCTGGACTAGAATGATGGCCAAATTAAAAGGTAAATTTTTGCCTAGTGATTACTAGTTGACATTGTATAAGCAAATGAAGAACCTGAGACAGAGGTTGCTGACAGTAAAAGAATACATAGAGGAATTCTACAAAGTCAGCATAAGGGTTGGGCAATTCTAAGACACACCTGAGAAGACTGCCAGATATGTGAATGGTCTCAAGCTGGAGATCCAAGATGAGATTGGTCTCCTGTCTCCTAAGACAGTGGAAGAGGCCTATCATATGGCCTTGAAAGAGAGAGAAACTCCCCGAGGAACAAATACAAGAAGAGAGGTACTTTATGGAAAGGGAAGTCAGCAGGGTAGAGGAAAGCCCCACCTGTGGATGGAGCCACGTAGCTCACCCTGGGGATGCATCTACGCAGGATGATGCAAGGGGGCGTAAGGTTCTTGCTGAGGAAAAGGAAGAGGAGGCAGACAGTAGGTAGGGGAGAGGGAATTGAGGTGTTATAGATGCCGCAAGTGAGCACAGCAATTGCTCATGAATGTCCGTTGCAGAGAATGTGGGTGCCGGTCCAAGAAATGGTGTTGTTGCTCTGCGTTCGGAGAAGAAGCAAAGAGATAGAAGAAGAAATTCTTTCGCAGAGGGGAGAATCCTTGGTGGTGAATAAGGTCCTGTTGAAGCAAACCAAAGAGGTCACTGAGCCTGCACAAAGGAAGACTTTGTTTAGGAGCACATGCAAAGTCCAAGGGAAATGCTTCCAGCTAGTCATTGATAGTGGAAGCACAGACAATCTGGTTTCCACTGAGGTAATAGAGAAGTTGAAGTTGAATACAAGGGAGCATCCAATTCCCTATAGGGTGTCCTTTCTGCATAAAGGGCACCAACTGTTTGTAAAAGAACAGTGCGAGATAGAGCTGCAAATGGGAAAATACAAAGATAAGGTCCTGTGTGATGTAATGCCCATGGATGTGTGTCATATGCTGCTAGGTAGACCTTGGCAGTTTTACAGAGCAGCAGTGCATGATGGCAAGAAGAACACTTACAAGTTCTTCAAAGTTGGGGTACACCATACATTGACACCCATGGAAGAAGGAGAGCCATCCAGCAGAGTGATTGATCCAAAGACCTTGTTGTTGAGCAGGAAGGAATATCTGTAGCAGATAGAAGAAGAAGAGGTAAGTTTTTCTTTAGTTTGCAAACCTAAGGTAGTTCTCACTTCTACAAAGATTTATGATTTGCCAGTAGAAATCCAAGAGATGTTAGACAATTATTGTGACATTATTGTGGATGATTTACCTCGATACGCAGAGACATTGAGAAATACCTGGCCATCGACAGATTTTTATCCGGTTCAAATCTGCCAAATAAGGCAACCTGGCGAATGACTCCCAAAGAAAATGAGGAAATCAGAGACAAGTACAGGAGTTGGTGGACAAGGGGCTAATTAGAGAAAGTTTGAGTCCATGTGCAGTACCAGCAGTATTGAGCCCAAAGAAAGATGGAGGCTGGAGGATGTGTACTAATTCCAGAGCAATCAATAAGATCACAATCAGGTACAGATTCCCTTTTCCTAGAATTGAGGATTTGATGGACTGTTTGAGTGGTGCTAGATATTTCTCAAAGATAGATTTAAAGAGTGGATACCATCAGATTAGAATAAGAGAGGGTGATGAGTGGAATACTGCCTTTAAAACAAATGAAGGACTGTATGAATGGATGGTAATGCTTTTTGGGTTGTCAAATGTACCTAGCACTTTTATGAGACTTATGAATGAAGTATTGAAGGAATTCATTGGTAAATTTGTGATAGTAAATTTGGATGATATATTAGTTTTCAACAGAACTAGAGAAGAACATTTAAGGCATCTTAATCATGTCTTGAAAAGGCTGCACCAAGAGAAACTGCTGATAAATTTGAAGAAATTCTCATTCATGAAAGAAGAGTTGGTGTATTTGGGGTTTGTTGTTTCTGCAGAAGGATTGAAGATGGACCCAGAAAAGGTTAAGGAAATTGTGGAGTGGCCTTCACCCAGGAATGTTTTTGAGGTAAGAAGTTTCCATGGACTTGCCAGTTTTTACAGGAAATTTATAAGGAACTTCAATAAGATTAATGCACCCATCATTGAGACAATAAAGAAGAGCAAACAACCATTTAAGTGGACTACTGAAGCAGAAATAAACTTTAAAGTTTTGAAGCAAAAGATAACGGAGAAGCCTGTTTTGATTCTGCCTGATTTTACTAAACCATTTCAAGTAAAGTGTGATGTTAGTGGAGAGGCCATTGGAGATGTGTTGAGTCAGGATGATAGGCATGTGGCGTATTTCAGTGAAAAGATAAATGACACCAGAAGGAAGTATTCCTCTTATGAGAAGGAATTCTATGCAATTGTTCAGGCACTGAAGAAGTGGAGACATTATTTGATGTCCAGGGAATTTGTATTGTATTCTGACAATCATGCTTTGCAGTACATTGTACAGCAGCCCAAGTTGAAACATAAGCATGCTAAATGGGTTGAGTATCTTCAAAGTTTTAATTTTGTTTTGAAACATATAAGTGGCCAAGCCAATAAAGTAGCCGATGCTTTGAGTAGGAGGCACATGCTTGTTCAAGAAACAAATTTTGAAGTTGTAGGGTTTGATTTTCTGAAAGAATTGTATAAAACAGATCCAGATTTTAAAGAAGCATTTGAGGCATGTAGTAACCCTGTTTTAACAGATAGAAGCCAGTGGCTGGATTATTTATTGCAAGAGGACTTACTATTCAGAAGAAGCCAACCGTGTGTACCAAAATGTTCCATGAGAGAAAATTTGATCAAAGAGAAGCATAGTGGTGGACTTGCTGGACACTTTGGTACTGATAAGACTTATGAGCAATCGAGTCACTTTTTATTTCTCGTCCAAGATGAGGACAGTATGTGGATAATTTTGTGAAGAACCTGTAAATCGTCACATGCTAAAGGAAGGAGCCGTAATGCAGGATTGTACACCTCACTCATTCCGCATGTGCCTTGGGAGCATGGTGAGTATGGATTTTGTTCTAGGATTGCCCAAGATTCGTAGAGGGAATGATGCAGTCTTTGTTGTGGTGGATAGATTCTCCAAGATGGCACATTTTATTCCATGCTATAAAACTAGTGATGCCACCCATGTTTATAACTTATTCTTCAAGGAAGTTGTTAGATTGCATGGGTTGCCCAAGAGTATTGTTTTAGAAAAAGATACCAGATTTGTGGGTCACTTTTGGAGGACATTGTGGAAGAAACTTGGTACCAAACTGAGTTTCAGCTTAGCTTATCATCCCCAGACTGATGGACAGACTGAGGTAGTGAATAGAAGTCTGGGAAATTTATTGAGAAGTCTTGCAGGAGAGCATCCCAAGCAGTGGGATCATATTTTTCCCCAGGCAAAATATGCATATAATGACTCACCAAACAGAAGCACAAGGCAGATTCCATTTCATATTGTTTATGGAATGCACCCCAGAGGAATATCAGAGTCAAGAAATCTAGGGAGAGCAGAGCTGAGAAGTGCAGATGGTGAGGAATTTGCTTCAGAGATCCAGGCCATACATGAACAAGTGAAACAACAACTATAGGGTAGCAGCATTAGATACAAAAATAGAGCAGACTTGAGTAGAAAAGAAGTTCACTTTGAAGTAGGAGATTTGGTTTTGGCACACTTGAGAAAGGAGAGATTCCCAAAGAGGCGAGACAACAAATTGAAGTTCAAAAGATTAAATATGCAAGATACTTAGGAAGTTTCCTTTCGCAAATGCTTATGAGATTGAATTACCTCCCGATGTTGGAATATCTCCCATTTTTAATGTCAGGATTTGTACAAGTATGAGGATGATGGTGCAGAAGAAAGAGCAGCAGACAAGGAACAGATTTAGTGGAGAGAACAGCTACCTCTAGCATAGCCATTGCAACCAGAGAAAATATTGGATAAAAGACCATTCAGAAGGACCAGAGGACAAGAGTACTTTCAATACTTGATTAAATGGAAGGATAAGCCAGAGGAATATGCCACTTGGATGACTGAAGAAATGTTGCAGAAGATAGGCAGATCAGTGGAAGAGCTCATGGACAGGAGCCCATGAAGAATATTGCCCTCGGGAGTCTGATGCAGGGGCATTAGACACTAGCCAGCAATGTAGGAGTTTTGTCCACATGTTGTGGCTAGGAGGGTTTGGAAACAATCAAATTGTTATAGCTAGGTGTCAATACCTTAGTTGATTGTATTATTAGATCAATTAGAGTCATAGAAGTCAAATAGCTCAGTTATTCTAGCTGTCATATTCCAGTTAGTTGAATTATTTTAATTAGGCTGTTGATTTCCTAAGATGGTCCTCTCAGAGGAACCGAAGAGTCATATGTTTATGTATATAATTTTAATCCCTCGGATGTATAGAAGGGGGGGAGAGAGAGAAAGAGAGATTTCTGCAATAAACTCTGTGTATTGAGCAATTGCTTCCGGTTGAATAAAATTCAAGTCCTGTTGATTTTCAAACTGTCTGTATTTATAATTGTGAAGAAATTGGTTTAACTGTGAAGTGATTGGACTCTGTATATATATACATATTTGTTTAGCTAACCTACTGTATAGGTTTTGTATCCCTCGGTCCATTATTTCTCTCAATTTTATCCGAATAACCCTGTTAAATCCATTCTACCCACAAGCGAGGTCTGTGCAGAGGAATTGTGGTCGTGAACACTGGTTAATTGGAAGATTCCCACTTTGTAAAGAATAGAGTTGTTTCTTTGAACCATAACCTCGGTTTAGGCGTGAGTTAGAGAACGAGGAGGATCGTGCAACCGACGTGAACCATAGTTAAACGCTGTGCAAAAACCGCGAGTGGTTTTGAAAGGCAGATTGCCCATATCGCACCACCTTCGCAGAGAAGGCGGTATTTCCTGAATTGAAGCGATTCCATAGAACTGTCGACACGTGGCACTGGACAGGAGTACAAAACCTCATTTCCGTATTCTCATCGCGTGTTAAAGTTCGGCGCTGGAAGCCAAGCGATATCGACGAAAGCCGTCGATCCGGGGAAAGGCCATCGGACGGTGGTCTCCTGACGGAGATGTGCGAGGTTTAACCTAGGCACGGGGCGTAAATTTGATTGGCTATTGGACATAGAGGTGGGCCCGGAGAGATAGTTCTATTGTAAAGTTTGACTTACAAAGCGTGGAGTATTAATATAAGTTCGAAGATTAATATAAAGTTTCGAAAGGCATACTTTAAGGTTCGGGAATATAAATTAAAGTTTAAACACTGTGGATAGTATTATTTATCAAATTCTACGAATTTGATAATTAATAAAAATAAATAGACCACGGGAAGGTGAAAAAGCGCGATTGCAGCTACGATGACGCACCGTTGGACTCTCCTCGTGGCCGACTTTTGATTTATTGCGCGACTCCCACCTATTCGTGATCATGATCATGCTATTCATTTGATTCCGTGAAGTGTTCCTCCAAACATCAATCCTTACAGATATTCTTATGTCCAAAAGAGTGAAACTGAACGTATGATTGCAGAAAGGTTAGCGGCTGGTATTTCAACCTAGTCAAAGTTCTTTTTCTGCTCTAGTAGTATTGGTGCACAAGAAGGATGGATCATGGCGCATGTGTTCAGATTATAGGGAGCTCAATAAGCTCACTATTAAAGATAAATTCCCCATTCCTGTGATTGATGAATTATTGGATGAATTACATGGAGAAATTTATTTTACCAAGTTGGATCTTCATTCAGGATATCATCAAATTAGAATGAAGACCGAAGATATTCCAAAAACAACATTTCGAACTCATGAGGGTCATTATGAATTTTTGGTCAAGCCTTTTGGCCTTACCAATGCACCTTCTACATTTCAAGGGTTGATGAATTCCATTTTCAAACCCTTCCTTAGAAAATTTGTGCTAGTATTTTTTGATGATATACTAATCTACAACAGGTCTTGGAAGGATCATGTCGAACATGTTGACAGGGTGCTCAAACTATTGCAAGAGAAACAATTATATGCAAAAACATCCAAATGTTTCTTTGGAGTACAAGAGGTGGAATATCTAGGTCATATTATATCTCACGAGGGTGTTAAGGTAGACCCTAACAAAATTAAATCCATTAAGGAATGGAAAGTCCCCACAACCATAAAGTAGTTGCGAGGATTTCTCGGGGTAACAGGGTATTATTGAAAGTTTGTTAAGAATTATGGGAGAATAGCAACACCTCTAACAAAATTATTGAAGAAAGATGCATTTTCATGGACTCTTGAAGCAACTAAGGCCTTTGAACATCTTATAGAGGAATGTGCCTAGCACCAGTCTTAGTTATGCCAGACTCCACAAAAAACTTTATTGTGGAATGTGATGCCTCAGGAAATGGAATTGGTGCTGTTTTAATGCAAGAAGGAAGACCCATTGCTTTTGAAAGTCGTCCAATCAAAGGAAAGTATTTACAAAAACCTATTTATGAGAAGGAAATGTTAGCAATACTGCATGCACTAAAGAAATGGAGAAGTTACCTAATGGGAAGACACTTCAAGGTAAAAAATGATCATGATAGTCTTAAACACTTTTTGGAACAAAGACTATCGTCAGAAGAGCAGCAAAAATGGGTCACAAAGACGTTGGGTTATGACTTTGAAATAATATACAAAAAAGGGAAGCTAAATGTTGTTGCAGATGCACTCTCAAGAAAGAATGAAGAGGTGGAAGAATTTCTTTGTGCCATTTCTATTATCCAACCAGATTGGATAACCAAAGAAAGATATGAATGGAAGAAGGACGAAGAAGTGTGGACACTCATTCAAAAGTTGCAACAAGATCCTAGTACATATGATACATTTAGTTGGAAAAATGATTCCTTATGGTACAAAGTTTGCTTATATCTTTGTAAGAATTCCCAACTAAAACAAAATATTCTTTTGGAATTGCACACTTCTCCTTTAGGAGGACACTCAATATTTTTAAAAACTTACCACAAGGTGAAGAAAGAATTTTTTTGGGATGGCCTTAAATCTGATATTCAAAATTTTGTGGCGGAATGTTTGGTTTGCCAACAGAATAAAGTCGAGACAATTAAGACCCCGGGTCTTCTACAACCTTTATCCATTCCCCACTAGGATTACATTATGGCCCCATGGGCTCCTATATATAGAAAGGAGGTTTTGTAATTTGAATCATCCAAGAATTGTTCATCCATGTAATGTATTGGAGGTTTCCCCCTCGAAGTGGCTTATTTCTAAGGCGTTGATATCTCTTTTCTTCTCTTTTTGGAGTTGGTTTCACAACATATCCCATGAGTTGGACTTCATTAATAGTGTACCAGAGGTAGTGATATATAGTCCCATGTAAATATATTAGGATATTCTTGGCTGCAATCCAATGATCATGCTTTGGCTCCATTTGAAACCAACTTAGGAAATTTATTACAAAAAAAATGTTTTCTCATATTTACTAGATACATCAATGACTGAGTCAATTGTCAATAGCAAGTAGGATCCACTAGACTAGATCCTGAACTCCCCAACATCTTTAGATTGGTAATCATACAAGTCATCATAGGCTTGCAATCCATCATGCCATACTTTTTAAGCTTATTGATCACATACTTACCTTGACCAAGATATATCTCTTATGGATTTTTCCATACTTCTAGTCCCAAATAATAATGCATAATCCTAAAATATTTCATATCGAACTCGACTGCTGATTATTTCTTGCATTCTTGAATCTAATGCTTTACACCTGTGACTAGTACATCGTCCACATATAAGATTATGATAACAGGTTCAACTTGTACCACCCTGATATATAGGTTAGGATATGTATTAATATTTCTAAAACCAAGAATCAATAGGTATCCATCCAGTCTTACATACCAAGCTCTAGGTTATTTCTTCAAGCCATATAGAGCCTTCTTCAATCTGCAGACATGAGTCTCCCTCTTATTTATTTCAAATCCTTGAGGATACTCAATATAAACCCATTCATCGATGGAACCATTCAGGAAAGTTGTCTTGAAATCCATTTTATGGATGTTCCATACCAAAGTAGCAACCAATGAAACTAGTGATCTTATTGTTGTATACCTAGCTGTGGGAGCAAAATTTTCTTCACAATCAATTCCTTCTTTCTATGAGAATTCTATTTCTACAAACCTTGCTTTTTACTTGTCTATGCTCCCATTTACAACATGGTTTATATTGTAAATCCATTTTTAAGTGACTATAGATTTGTCACTTGGCCTTGGGAAAAAATCTCATACATCATTCTTCATTATGGATTGGTGTTCTTCCTGCATTGCACTCCTCCACTCTTGATGCTTATTTGCATCCTCATAGGAGGAATTTTATGCTTCACTTAGCTTTGTCATGTCTGCAGCATATCCAAAATACCTCTTTGGTTTCTTACTTTCTCTAGATGTCCCCAATTTTGTATGTCCTTCTTCCTCTTGAAGAGTATTTTTGAGCCAAACAAACCTCTTTCGATTTTCTAGAACAATTACTTGTTGTATAGGCTCACAAGGACCTTCAAAATATTCTTGAGTAGTTCCTAGTTATTAACCATCATTATCCATAGAGATATCATCAAAGATATATATCTCTTATTCATTAGATTAAACTAGAACATCCTTTGATTTCTTGTAAGTTATACTCTCATCAAAGATGACATCTCTACTTACCTCAATTCTACGATCCTCCTTAATATATATTCTATATGATTTAGATGAAAAATTGTACCCAAAAAAAATCCCCCTTAGATTGGCAGGATCTAACTTCTTCTCTCATAATTGGGTATATGAATATATACATGACACCAAAATATATGAAAACTATCCACACTCGAATTATTTTCTATAAATGATTCTTCTGAAGTCATGTTGTTGAGATTCTTGTGAGGACTTTGGTTCCACAAATAAAAAACTATCACACATGATTCTCCCCACATGAATTAAGGGAGATCCTGATCATGTAGCATAGCCCTGATACATTCTTTAGTAGTACTATTCTTCCTTTCTTCCACACCATTTTTTTTAGGATTATAGGGAATAATGAGCTCCCTCTTGATTCTTTCTTCCTTCCAGAAAGCTATTAACTCTTTGGATGTGTATTATCCACCATTATCTAACCTTAGAATTTTTATCTTTATCTTAGTTTTATTTTCCAATTCATTATTGAACTCTTGAAAATGTTTGAATACCTCATCCTTGTTATTGAGGAGGTATAACCAAGTTTTTCTTGAGAAATCATCAATGAAGGCTGACATGGTATTGATGCACACCAAGAGAATTGTCTGCCATAGGTCCACATACATATGAATGTATGAAATCTAAAATTTCCTTAAATCTAGAATCACTACTTGTAAATGGTTTCTTTACATTCTTTCCTACAAAACATCCCTTACATGTCCCTTCATGATCTTCCTTTATTTCAGGGATGCCACTGACCATTTGACTTAGAGATGGAAAAATATTATAATGAAGGTGTCCATACCTTCTATTCCATATTTTGGAAGGACTTAATTCTAAGTGAAATAGGGCTTGAGCTGGAGGTGTATAGATTCTATACAATGTCCCCTCATGAATCCCAATAACCCTTGCTTCATTAATACTAGATCCCTTACCCCAAACCAAAACCTTTCCATCAACAAAAGAAACTATATCACCCTTATCTTCTAGAAAAGAAATAGAAAGTAAGTTTTTCTTTAAATCTGGAACATATAAGATGTTGTTGAGGTGAATTCTTCCACCTGACTCATGCTAATATGTCTAGAGGCACCACTGACGATAACCCATACATTCTCATCCTTGAAGGTACCAGATAAAGTGAAGAAAAAACTTCCTTTTACTGCTTTATTTTTTGTATTAAATATGATATTTAGTAAGAAGTCTTTAATGGATGTAGCGAGGTTTCGAAGAATCTTAAAAACCTTCTTCATAACCCTTCTCATAGTGCCATCTAAATTTTTATCTACAGTCTTCTCCTTGCGCCTTAGCTGTAATACCATGTTGGAAAATTTGGATACTTGGAGATTATAACTTATTTTCCTCATCATGATAATTACTTGTCATGTTAGTTGGTTTGTTATTACTTATTTAGTTCTGATCATCAGAAAATTACCAAAATAATGAAGGTCTCAAAGAGATAGACTACATAAGATATAGGCTCCAAGCCAATGAAAAGCACTCCGAGAGGAAAACCCAAAAAATGCTTCTCTTCTTATTTAGAATGTACTTACAAAAGAGACTTCCAAGTCCCAAAGAAAAAATGCAATAAATCGTCCAAGCTCCAAGCCATCCCACAAAAATATATTCTATATGAAAACTTCCATAAATTTGATACTTCTTCCTTGATAATGCAACTTCACCCCCTGCAACAGAATCTCAACTTGCAATCCCCCCCCCCCTGCACCTACTTCAAAATTTTGGTCTCTTACATTAGGGAACTTCACAAGCAGTAGTGAGATAAGGAAAGATATAGAATTCAAATTATGCTCTTCTTCTTTGTCCTTCAACTACTATTCTTCACCTTTGCTATTACAGATCAAACTTGATTTAGATGAGTTTCCAAATGAGTCGAGCTCATCTCCTTTATATATCCTTTCTTGAGGGTCGAATTAGCTCCCCTTAGGCCAACTTGATTATATCCTTGGGTCAAATTGGTATAGGGTTTATCCATGGATTTTTCTTGATAAAATAATTATTTTTATTCATTAATATGAGTCCAAATGGGACTATGACACATGACCAAAATTATTATTTATCCTATAAATACCTAGAAATGACGAGAAGACCTAAAAACATGAAAAACAATATTTTGAATCAAACTTGAATATGAAACCCATACTTCAAAAATAAAATATAATTTGTTTTTCTTTCTTTTCCTTTATTTATGAAGAATGTAAAATTTCATGATTACATTTACATCATAATAAAGATTGATCCTAGTTACAATTTTCAACAACTTTGACACTTATAATCTAAGAAGAAGACTTAAACACTTAGCAAAACATCAACTGACCATTAAGTGACCATGGAAAAAAATATCAAAAGATCCTCAATAGGCTCCAAAATTCAAGTGTAGGGAAAATTTTGGAGTGTGTTTTTGTAGTGAAAACACTTGGCGACACATTGGAAGAACTCCAACTTGTTTGCTTAGGTATAACTTTGAGCATAAATTATTAGTCCTTAAGGAAGTATTGATTCATCGTGTGCATTACTTTGGATTTCCCATTTGAACTAGTTATATATATAGTCTCCTCTATTCCTTTTCTCAGTTGAACACATTCAAAAATCTTACAATATTGCAATTTTTTCGATCTAGGAAAAGGGTAATATGTGATTCTGAGTTTAATATAATCATATTCTTAGTTTTCAACTCTGGTGTTGCTACATTGCCAATGAGCTTGTTCAGTACCCTGATGGAGTCACTATAGGAACACAAGCATTGATTTGTAGCAAACGAGCTTGTTCATTACCCAGGTGTAGTTTCTTGCTTCACCTCTCTACACATGAAGCCTTTCTCTTCTTTCACCCTCAGCTTATTTTATTCAATATTCTCATTGGAAATTTATCAGTGTTTTATATCGCCAAGGCGGAAGAGGGATCTTGAATTATTGAGAGCAAGGGCGGTTGTTCCTTTAGAGACATTTTTATATACTTATGAAATTTATTTTCTCACTATTAATTTTCCCCTTTCCCTTCTCTACTTGATTGGATCAACATGAAAATTTTTTTTAATAACAATACTAAATTAAGGAATAAGGATCCTAGATTTGATGTGGGTGTTATGGTTCTACTCAGAGCTCTTGTTTTGAATGGATCATATTTTCCATTGAGACATCATTGAATTTAAATACATGTAAACCCAAATAGAGAAGAGGGTAACATATTATCCAAGAACTATTCATTATCGCAATTTCCCTTTTCCATATTCGCTACATTGTCTTTTGAGCCGGAAAGAACATCTTTCATGCAAAGTCTTATTAAAAAAAATGCGAAATAAAAGACATTATAAAAAAACAATAAAAAGAAAAAAGAAAATATAGAGCTGAAATGAAAAGAGGCATGTGAGACAAAAGTAAGAAAAGAAAGGAAAGGCTAAAGGAGTGCAAGTGGTGGATGAGTGTACAAGGGAAACTAGAATGCAATTAGACCTAATCCTAACCTAACTAGCTAGAAGTTCAAGGCTAAGTGTATTGAAATTTACAATGTAGCCATAGTAAATTCTCTTGACCTACAAACACAAAGATACAAACCATTAAAAAAAATATAAATCAATGTGCAAAAAAAAATATAATAACTTGAAAAGCTTGCACAATGAACTGAAGGTCTTGCTTATCAATAGAAAGATGTGCCATACCGACTAGTTTGAGATAGTCTCGAACTTTAACTTATTGATTGAAATGAAAATCATACAAACCTTGAAGGATTCTTGCGAATATACCTTCATCCATTGTTTGCAAACATCAAGAAAGATTGAAACTTATTATTTGCAATGGAGTTTACCAAGAAATATTTCCCTGAACATTCAGTGATTGGATCACTATATTTAGAATAATCAACATGAAAAAAATTAAACATATTTGAATCACAAACAGAATCCTGTGAGGAATATTTGATTTGATCTTGTTCAAAAATATTGTCAAGATGGTGATATGATCAATCCTAGAATTCAATGAACTTAACAAGATCAAATAATGTAAAACAACTATCACCAGACACATTGGTAAGAAGATGATACTTTTAAAGACGATTGTCAAAACTAGTGTTATGATCAGATTGGTGGATTATCATATAAGATTCTTGACTTTCCATTGATTTCCTTTGCATTCAATTACACACTAAGTTGGAAATATGAAAGCTTAGGGTAGTTAAAAAAATTACTGACATTGTAAAATCAGGAAACCAATTAGGATATTGAGTTGACAAAATATTGGAAACATGTGTCAAATAAAAAAAATAATTACTATCAACATAAGGGTTTTGATTTTCTAAATAATTCAAGAATTTGCTAGCAATCAAGAAGAGATATTGTGCTAGAAAAATGATTGAATTCGTGAAATACAGAAAAAGGATAAGAAGATGATCGATCACGAAAGAGTTCGGCAGGGTGGGTTCCTCCAGCCAAAGATGACCTTTGTCTTGATGACAAGGTTTGAAGATGTGTGGATTAGTATACAACATGCTCTCCAATCCCAGGGCTGATACAAGGGATTCACATGAAAATGGACTAAAAAAATAAGAAACCTTTATCTGTTAGAAATTCCATCTTGAGGATTAGGAGGATTAACTTGAAAACATTGAAATTCCTTCAAGAATGAGCTCACATCTAGCGAATGAATGTTAAGGAAATAATTATTTTTACAAATATGGATCCAAATTAGCTCGAAGATCTCAATCGGATCGCAAGAACCTGACATAACCATCATCAGGGGCTAAAGTGCCTCGACTTCCTGACAAGCCTCTGAACTTTTCGACGATGGATTGTCGAATTTAGGTGGCTTAGAAACATCTACAGGTAGATATGCACCACTATTATTATATGTATCAATGAAAGCATTGTTAATTCCACTAGTTTGATCAGATTCGAGATTAAGCATCTCAAATTCTTGATGGATAGAGCATTCATATACATCAATAAAAAATATCCCGTGATCATTTAGAGTTGCAACATCTTCCTCCAAGCTTATGGGAGATTTACAATTGAACAAATGATTAATAATGGATTCAATATTTTTATCCTCTAATTTTAGGATCACACCATCCTATACCCTAATTGCAATCATGAACAACTGGATAGATATCTAAAGGATTTATAGAAATTGTTGGTATACAAATATTATCAAACATATTCAGGTACAATGAATAGTGTGCAGAGGTGAGGAAATATGAAAAGACTCAAGAGGAGAAACACTAGTTTTAACTAAATCACATTGAGCTTGTAAGAACAACAAATCAATATGCATTTTATGCTCTATGAAATTATTTTCATCAACATAATAGTCAAAGAAAGGAATACCAATATGGCATTTAGACTGACCTTTCTTTACTTCAACAAGGTATACCAAAGATTCAAAAACCTGACAACCTACCTCTTCAGGTATGTCATCTTAAGATGTATGGATCAAAGGAATTTATGGGTCATTCAGAATTGAAAGAGTATCCCAACATGTAAATGGGGACTCTAAACTATTAGAAACAAATTCTGGATTTATACCTTGCAAATCTAAGTCCTCTAAAGAAGAAAATATATCATCCCATTTACTTAGGCACTCATCACCACATTTATTAGTGAAAAAATGGATGTCAAGGTGATGGTTTTCCAAAATATCAAATTGAATGGAGGGATTATAATAATTTGACAAGTTATCAAGATTAGAAGAACGATGATCAACCAGAGATGCAATATTATCATCTTGAAAGAGGGAAGAAAGATAGGACATATCTCTAACACTTTTCTCCTCTACATGTGAAATGAAAGTACATTATTCTTGATCACTTCTTGGAAGTATAGGTTGAACATCATTAAGAGTTGAATCAGGTTGATCAAGTGGACTAAGGAACAAGGAATCAGGAGAGATGGATGGTATAGGTTTTGGGGTATCCCTTAAGGAAAACATACTTTTGATCAAATCAGTTTCAAGATTGAAGTTAAGAGTGTGAATGTCATCTTTAAAAATAAAGGGATGAGTCTTCACCTCTGAATCCATGAACCATTCCAAGTTATTCTCAATGAGATCTAAATCATGGAAAGTGGAAGAAGGTGGAAAATATGAATCAATAATTTTATTTCCAAATTTCCCAAATTCAACACCATCTCAAGGAGGAACCCAAATGGGTATTGAGAAAGGAGGAGGACAAGGAACAAAATGAATAGTTCCTCCTCATATATTTGGGGTGTTTCATGATCAACATAAGTGGAAGAGAATAATAATCTAAGCATTTAGATTCAAATGATTTTATGTAGAGAAGAATCAAACTCTGAATTTTTTTGTTGATAAAATTATAGTCAAAATGTTCTCTAGGAAACTCATAGCAAAGGTAAAGAAACTAATTAAGAAAAGCCTATAAAGATTCACCATATTTCATTCTAATCCATTTGATTCTATCACATACATTTTGATAATAATATTTGTCAAAGTATTCACAAATCTCCTTAACAAGTTTCCCAAATGAATGGATAGAAGCAGTTGGTAACGTAGGACACCATTTCTTGACTTGACCTTCAAGTGTGAGGGTGAATAACCTGCTCTAAACATGTTTACAATTAATTCTGTTAGAGAGACATAAATGAAAAAAATAAAATAGGTGTCTAAGGACAGTTAGTTCACCCTCGCCATGAAACTTAAATTGAGACAATATATGAACAATTTTTGTGGCGATGGTAAGATAAAGTTCCTTGGAAACACTTTCTAGGATTGTGATTTGGGAATAATTCATTAAGGATAAGAGATTCAAAACAAAATCAATGGTCATATCTTGTCATCTGGCCTCTTTTTAGCGCTAGAATTTTGATGGTGAGGGATGCTGCCAACATACAAGGGGTCTCCCTGATATGAAGTCCCAATTAGACCTCATATAGTAGGAACCTCATTTAGAGTATTGACCCAAACACCATAACTTAAGTTTTTCCTTGGTTGCAATTAATAACATAAGAGAGTAAGCATGTAACCTTTGAAATCAACAAGTAAGTTGACACTGTGAAACACCAATTGAAATGTGTAAGAGGAGGCCTTCAAGAGAGGGGATACAAGAGTGAGTATCTAGAAGGAAAGTAATAATACTATCGTAAGAGAGGCACATGAGAGAAATGAAAGATTCATTAATTATCTAGCGAAGTAGTTCACATAGACACAGCAATCATTCAAGCTAATACGACACGCATTCAACAAGATAAGCACCAAAGCCAATGAAGTAGTTCAATTTATTTAGTAAATATGAACATAACATATACCACAAACATCTAAAGAATAGTATTACAACATTCACAATACATGCATGAAAGTGTGTTGGCTCAATGAGATTCCGAATATTAAGTGAAAGATCCAAGTACACAGTTATAATGGTGAGAAACTAACTCCAGTCGTGGAACATTAAGTCACTTCTTGATTCTCCAGAGAATGATATTCTCTCATATGCCAAGCTAGAGCCAAAGCTAGATCTCCAAATTATAAGACTCAAAAATCACTTTGCTTGAGTTATGAGGTTTCTTTTATAGAAATATGAATGACCTTTAATATCCCTTATGACTCTTGAGTTATCCTCATGATTCTTGGAATCCTAAGTGACCTTTGAACTTTTATTAACTCTTTGGTCCACATTTGACTTTTCAAATTCCACATATGACTCTTGGACTTCCACACATTTACATTTTTTTATTTTCTTGAAAATATATAATTACATTCCACATCATGTGGAAAAGTACATGTGTTGGACTGTATCAATCATTGTTAAATGACTAAGACGGTACACATAAATTATCAATCTAGGGATGTATTTTATTTTAATGACAATCGCACTATCTGTGCCGATAAATCAAACCAGAAGCAAATAAAATTGAAGAGAAATCTTTGTTGAATCAAATGCTGAAAGAAATCACTCATGCAGAAATAAAAAAAATCTACAGGAATGTAATCAAGCCTCAATTAATTGTACCTGGCATGCCACACAACAATTACACCAGCTGGTATTTCTAATTACATCTGTGTAACAACATAATAATATTGAAATTTAAGCAGATCTACTCACAGCTAGAACAACAACAAAACTTCCACCAATACATAAAGCAACGAAGAAATATGTACAACTACCTTAACCACTGCAGTCCCTTCTAAAGAGGACAGCCCTTCCTCCCTAGCAGGGCGCAGGAAGAGATAGAAACTAAATGGAAATTAAACCAGACGACACATGTAACAACAACACAATATTTCTATATTATGATGATTGAAAGTTACAGAGTCAAGATGATGATCTCCTCCTCTCTCTCTCTTGTTTGTGTCCTTTAAATATAAAATATACAAAATGGAAATTTCCAACCAACTGATTACAAATTCTAAGAGATATTTCCACCATGATTCAGCTGTAACAAGTCGAATTCTATTATTGCAATTGAGGAAAATTGGAAAACGACCATAACAGAAAATATGCGAATATGTCCTTCAAAGAACTTTGTGTTTCTCCCAATGAAGATTGAATTTTGGAAAATTGCTCATCAAAAAACTAACTTGGTCCGTTCTGCACAAAACCCATGTCTCAGATTTTTAATATTCTTCTTTGTTTGCCCGAAATGTCCCACACAATACTATCACTTGTTATTCTAGTGAATTTCTGAGTTGGAATATTTAATTATTAACTTGAAGATCGGATTTGCAATCTGAAAGAGATCTTGGAGGCTAAAATCGCGAGTTATAAAAAATTCATTAATAAACCATCATTTACAAAATAATTCAAAAAAATATTCAATTTATTAAAAATAAAGGAGAATAAATATTACTTATCCATAAGAGCATAAATAATTATAAAATGGGATTAAATGATAAATTATGATAAATAATGCGATAAAATAATGGTAGGAATGGATGAAATATATTTTAATAAATGGTAATAAGAATGAAAATTTAGTGGCCCAACATCTCCACCAAACTGTACATGTTGCAACCTAATGCCTCTGTATTAACCAAGTTGTAGTACAATATTCAAAATGTCACCCCAACGCATGATAATGATGGAAGAGAAGGATTCTTCCCCAAATGATTCCTTAAAACAATTTTCATATTTACTTTCAACCATATGTATATGAAGTTTCAACAAAGCATGATACAAGTAAAAACAAACTTCATTACAAACCAGATTTTGTTGAAATTTTGTAAACAAATCCAATCTGAAAATAAAATCAATGCAATGAATGGATTTCAATATGTCAGCTAAATGGTTGTAGGTAATAATGCATGATTTTCTATGGAATTTAAAAATTGGTTTATCTTGAAATTTTTTGGGTTTAATGATACATCTTTGTTGTCCAAAAATCACAAGAATCCAATTAATAGTTTTAAGGATATACACAAATCGATTTTAGGATTGTATACCTTAAATGAGGAAGAAATGAGAAATCATTCATCATGCATAGCAACCCTTCCCCCAAATTTGAGAATTAGCATGCCCTCATGCTACACTATAAAACAAATTGAGGTGGTTGCTATAATCATGGCTGGAATATTTTTTTGGTGTATAACAACACAGAACAAGGAATATTTTGAGAATGAATAAGGAGATTGATGGATGGTAAATAATATTAATGGCATGTTCATGATAATGAAAGTAACACTCCCCCAAACTGAAAGATTTTGTGTCTCTGAAAAATGGGAAGTGGTAAAGAAGGAGAAATAATGGTTCAAAAATATGGGTGAATAATGCTCAATGGTTTTCATAACGTTCTCCTAAACTTTAATAAATAAAAAACTTATGCTATTTTACCTCAAGTTTTACCTCCGTAAAAATGTGGAATGACATTTATGGATTGAAATTTGTTGAAGCTGATAGGCTGAGCTGATGTTCAAAGTGATGCAGAAGGTGGAAGCCATGCATGCTGAAAAAAGTAATAAGAAAGCGTAGTAGTGTTTCCTTCCACCAAACTGATTAATTTCCTCGTCATCTATAAAACATCTCATGAGTATCCTTAATTAGTAATTCATCACCTCAATTACCTCATTACATATAAAAGTCACATAATCATATTGTGAATGACATGGGATAATAATGGATAAGAAGGGAAAAGATGCATTCCCTATACCCATAAGCTTTGGTTATTATAAGCACAAAAATTATGAGAATTAGTTATCTCAATCTTTGCTTCTCAAGGTCTATCCAATTACCTGGGATTAAAAATCAGAATTAGGCCTCTTTATTCTACCTCAAAACTGTTAGGTCCCTATATTACTAGTATAGTCCCTTATTGTTGTTAGTGTAACCCCCTTATTGTTATTATTGTACCCCTGTAACCCCCATATTGTTATTATCGTGCCCTTAAATTATTATTGTTAGGTCGGCTAGGATTACATTGTGGCCCCACTAGGATTACATTATGGCCCCATGGACTCCTATATATAGAAAGGAGGTTTTGTAAATTGTATCATCCAAGAATTGTTCATTTATGTAATGTATTGGAGGTTTCCCCCTCGAAGTGGCTCATTTCTAAGGCATTAATATCTCTTTTCTTCTATTTTTGGAGCTGGTTACACAACATTTGGTATCAGAGCTTTGGATTCTAGGGTTTCGCTGCTCCAAACAGGTCATCGTGGAATTTTCGCTATACATTTTTTTCTACAAAGGTTCAGAAGTTGAAATTTTAAAGTGTGAAGCCGAAATCCCGAGGAACATCATCGCAAAATTTCAGAGCTTGGTTCGCAATATTTGCAGAGATATGATCTGATGACGTTAGGGCTTTTTGCAGGCTCCTGAATTTCACTTAAAAAGGTCATTGTGGAATTTTCGCTATAACGTTTTTTCTACGAAGGTTCAGAAGCTGAAATTTTTAGAGACTGAAGCTGAAATTCGGAGGAACATCTTTGCAAATTTTCAGAGCTTGGTTCGCAATATTTTCGGAGATATGATCTGTGGAAGTTAGGTCTTTTTCAGGCTCCCAAATTTCATCGCAAAGAGGTGATCGTGGGAACATCTTCATAACTCTCTCTCTGAGCATCGGATTGGAAGTCTGTAAAAAGTGACTGGAAGTACACCTAATTTAGTTTCTTGTATATAAATTTTAGATCCAAAGGAGCAAACAGTGACACGTGGCAAGTCATACAAGTTCTCTCTACTGAACCAATCCATAATTAGGTCATTGTGGGAGATTGGACATAAGACTGTCTTGAAGCATCCAAATCAAGTCAGACCTATGGCATTTGAAAGAAGCTTCAGAGGACTACTACAAGGCTGAATTTTAGATATTGAGGATCTGCAAGTATAGAGATAAGTCAATTTTAATATCAAGCTCCTCAAAAGCAAGTAAAAAGTGTGTATTTTTTTTTTTTTCCGAATTGCATAAGTCTTGTTTGAAGAATCAAGTTGAATCGATTCCAAGGGCATATTGTAGAATATATTTTAATATTGGGTTCTGAAATGCCTCCTAAAAAGAATTCAACACCCATCAAGCCTTTAGAAGGCTCTACTATGACTCATTAAGACAAAGAATGGCAACATGACATATCAAATTTACAAGAGAAAGTGCAACAAATTTCTTTCTCGCAAAGAGCAACAAAAAATGACATGGAAGTTTTGAAGAAAGGCGTGGAAACTAAGATGGATGGTTTGAATAAAGGCGTGGAATCTAAGATGGATGGTTTGAAGAATGGCATGGAAACTAAGATAGATTGCATGTAAGCTGGCATGGAATCTAAGATGGATGATATGGAAGCTAAGATTGATGAAAAAATGAAAAACATGAAGAATGATCTACAAGCAGACATGGAAGGTTTGAAAAAGTTGATACAACAAATGTTTCCTAATGGTGAAAAGATAGTAGAGGAAACCCATGATGAGAACAAAATAAATGTTAATCGTTATTTCATTAACTCTAATGTTGGCAGGAAGAACCACCATATTCCAAAAATGGATATGAGGAAGTTTGATGGAAAGGATCTTGTAACATGGATTCTATAGATGGAGCAATATTTTGATCTCAATAATGTGCAAAACACACAAAAGGTATGCATTGCAACTTTACATTTAGAACAAAATACATTTGTATGGTATCGTTGGCTTTGCTCCTGTAAAAAAATTGTCACTTGGTCAATTTTTACGGAGGAAATGATAGCACATTATGAGGATACAAAGAGCAACACCTTCTTTAGCCAATTGATAAATCTCAAACAAAAGGGTTTAGTGGGAGAGCACATTGAGGACTTCCAAAAATTGAATATAAGGGTAACTGATATTCTAGAGGAACACATGATTGATCTCTTCATAGGTAATTTAAAGGATAACATCCAACATGAAGTTCGCGTTTTGGAACCTGATTCATTGGAGAAGGCATTCCGGTTGGCAAGAAAAATTGAATGTAAAATTATGGTGACAAGGAAGCCTACCACTCATTTCTATAAAGAGGGAAGTGTTGCTACTCCTAGATTTCCACAACATAAAAAGGTTGACACCACAAAAATTGGAAGAAAAAAGAGGAAAAGGGCTTTGATATAGTTGCGATAGCAAATACACTAAAGGCCATAAGTGTTCTGAGAAGAAATTATTTTACATAGAGTGTGAAGAGGAAGAAGAAAATGAACAAGAAGAAGATATACACTAGGAACCAACCCTAGAAGAGGAAGAAATGAGTCCGACCATATCATGTAATGCATTGGCAGGAATTACCATTCCTTAAACTCTCAATATAGAAGGACATATCAAGAAGAAAAAGGTAATAGTGTTGATTGATTCATGTAGTACCCATAATTTTATTCATTGTAAGGTAGCCAAGGAATTGAATTGTTTCCTATATCCAGCACCAGAATGTCAAGTGATGGTTGAAAATGGAGGAACTATAAATTGCTCTGGAATATGCCATAATATCAATCTAACCATGGGGGAATATGTATTGAATAGTCCAATGTTTTCCATTCCTATGGGAGGTGCTGATGTTGTACTAGGAGTACAATGGTTACAATCTTTGGGGATGGTAGCTTTTAATTTTCAAGAACTTTTCTTGAATTTTTTTTCAGAAGGAAAGGAAGTCGAATTACGGGGTATTGAAGGGAAGCCAGGAAGGATAATAAGCTCTAATGTCATTACAAAGCTTCTAAAGAAAGAACAACGAGGCGTAATTGCACAATTATGCTCACTAGAAGTTCCGACATCAAAATCATCTATTTCTGCAGATCTCCAACAAGTCTTTGACAATCATTCCAAGGTGTTTGAAACTCCCAAAGGACTCCCACCTATTCGTGATCATGATCATGCTATTCATTTGATTCCAGTAAGTGTTCCTCCAAACATCAGGCCTTATAGATATCCTTACTTCCAAAAGAGCGAAATTGAACATATGATTGCAGAAATGTTAGAGGCAGGTATAATTCAACCTAGTCAAAGTTCTTTCTCTGCTCCTGTAGTATTGGTACACAAGAAGGATGGATCATGGCGCATGTGTTCAGATTATAGGGAGCTCAATAAGCTCACCATTAAAGATAAATTTCCCATTCTTGTGATTGATGAATTATTGGATGAATTACATGGAGCAATTTATTTTACCAAGTTGGATCTTTGTTCAAGATATCATCAAATTAGAATGAAGACTGAAGATATTCCGAAAACAACATTTCGAACTCATGAGGGTCATTATGAATTTTTGGTCATGCCTTTTGGCCTTACCAATGCACTTTCTACATTTCAAGGCTTGATGAATCCCATTTTCAAACCCTTCCTTAGAAAATTTGTGCTAGTATTTTTTGATGATATACTAATCTACAACAAGTCTTGGAAGGATCATGTTCAACATGTTGACAGGGTACTCAAACTATTGCAAGAGAAACAATTATATGCAAAAACATCCAAATGTTTCTTTGGAGTACAAGAGGTGGAATATCTGGGTCATATTGTATCTCACGAGGGTGTTAAGGTAGACCCTAACAAAATTAAAGCCATTAAAGAATGGAAAGTCCCCATAACCATAAATTAGTTGCGAGGATTTCTCGGGTTAACAGGGTATTATCGCAAGTTTGTTAAGAATTATGGGAGAATAGCAGCACCTCTAACAACATTATTGAAGAAAGATGGATTTTCATGGACTCCTGAAGCAACTAAGGCCTTTGAACGTCTTAAAGAGGCAATGTGCCTAGCACCGGTCTTAGCTACACCAGACTTCACAAAAACCTTTATTGTGGAATGTGATGCCTCAGGAAATGGAATTGGTGCAGTTTTAATGCAGGAAGGAAAACCCATTGCTTTTGAAAGTCGTCCAATCAAAGGAAAGTATTTACAAAAACCTATTTATGAGAAGGAAATGTTAGCAATACTGCATGCACTAAAGAAATGGCGAACTTACCTAATGGGAAGACACTTCAAGGTAAAAATTTATCATGATAGTCTTAAACACTTTTTGGAACAAAGACTATCTTCAGAAGAGCAGCAAAAATGGGTCACAAAGATGTTGGGTTATGAATTTGAAATAATCTACAAAAAAGGGAAGCTAAATGTTGTTGCAGATGCACTTTCAAGAAAGAATGAAGAGGTGGAAGCATTGCTTTGTGCCATTTCTATTATCCAACCAGATTGGATAACCGAAGCAAGGGATGAATGGAAGAAGGAAAAAGAAGTGTGGACACTCATTCAAAAGTTGCAGCAAGATCCTAGTACATCTGATACATTTAGTTGGAAAAATGATTCCTTATGGTACAAAGATCGCTTAGATCTTTGTAAGAATTCCCAACTAAAACAAAAGATTCTTCTGGAATTGCACACTTCTCCTTTAGGAGGACACTCAGGATTTTTAAAAACTTACCACAGGGTGAAGAAATATTTTTTTGGGATGGCCTTAAATCTGATATTCAAAATTTTGTGGCGGAATGTTTGGTTTTCCAGCAAAATAAAGTTGAGACAATTAAGACCCCGGGTCTTCTACAACCTTTATCCATTCCAAGTCAACGTTGGGAGGAGATTTCAATGGATTTTATCACAGGTTTACCTAAGTCCTAAGGAAAGAGTGTCATCATGGTGGTAGTTGATAGACTTACCAAGTATGCACACTTTTGTGCATTATCTCATCCATTTAAAGCAAGTACAATTGCTACTACATTTATGGATACAATTCAAAAGCTACATGGAAACCTAAGGGTTATTGTGAGCGACAGAGATCCCATTTTTACTAGAAATTTTTGGACGGTGTTATTTTCTTGTTTGGGTACTCAATTAGCTCATAGATCATCTTATCATCCTCAATTCGATGGTCAAACTGAGATAGTAAATAAATTTTTGGAAGAATATCTCCGTTTTTTTGTATCTGATAAACAAACACAATGGGTCAAGTGGTTACCTCTCGCTAAATGGTGGTATAATACTTCCATACTGCAGCAAAAATGACCCCATTTATGGCACTTTATGGATATCATCCATCGTCCATCACATCGTCTTTAAGAGAAAAATTCGAAGGTTCAAGCAATGGAAGATCACATCGAGCATCAACAAGAATTTCTCCAGCGCTTAAAGGATAACCTGAATTTGGCACAAAATCGAATGAAACAACAGGTAGATCAACATCACAGCGAGTGAATTTTTGATGTAGGAGACCGGGTATTTTTATGGCTACAACCATACAAACAAATGTCCCTCAAGCAAGCTAAGAAGGATAATAAATTATCGCCAAAGTACTATGGCATACAAATTGGAGCTTCCTGCTTCTTCATCAGTGCATCCAATTTTCCATGTTTCATGCTTAAAGAAGGTTATAGGTGAAAATATTTGAGTTCAAACAATATTGTCATAACTTGATGAGAAAGGAAAAATCATATTGGAACCTGAAGCAGTCACGGAAACAAGAACTCGATAGCTACAAAATCGATCAATTTCAGAGTATCTCATCAAGTGGAAGAACTTACCCACTGAATATTCTACGTGGGAGGATGAGAATTTTATACAGAAGCACCTAGAGCTACTCAAGCGTTGAGGACAACACTTTTTTGAAGGAGAGGTGCATGTTATGTCCCTATATTACTAGTATAGTCCCTTATTGTTGTTAGTGTAACCCCCTTATTGTTATTATTGTACCCCTATAACCCCCATAATGTTATTATTGTGCCCTTGAATTATTATTTTTAGGTCGGCTAGGATTACATTGTGGCCCCACTAAGATTACATTGTGGCCCCATGGACTCCTATATATAGAAAGGAGGTTTTGTAATTTGTATCATCCAAGAATTGTTCATTCATGTAATGTATTGGAGGTTTCCCCCTCAAAGTGGCTTATTTCTAAGGCGTTGATATCTATTTTCTTCTATTTTTGGAGCTAGATTCACAACAAAAATAGTAGTGGCGTTGTTAAGCTATGAATAAATGGTGACTGATTGGACAAAGAAACTATATTTGGTTAAAGATATGATACTTTTAGAATAAAAGAATGATGGATAGATGATACAAAATGTCAACTATCAAATATCCTAAAAGTTTCATCCCTGACATGTAAAGTAAATATTTATAACTCAATAATAGATATAAACCATAACCACCATCATCTAAGAACCGATTAAATATTACCCCATGAACCATGAGTTCTGGAAAACCTTGAATATGCAACAGTCAAATTTATCAGAAATTGGCTTTGAGAAAATAAGGCTCACCAAGTATATTATAGTATTAAATTAACTTATATACCATACGCATAGCCACTGCCACTAGCAGGCGTCCATAGCCTCGACAGGGATACATTTTTAACCCATTGAGATGCTAGTGTCTCATCTATTAAAAAAAGTACATAGTTACAAAAAGCCTTTCAATTTACTTAGATGTCAACTGAAGATCATTGTTTTGACGTGGTAACTAGTTAATAATAATGCCATTCATGGGAGCTAACAAAAGTGAAAAATTTGGCTCGTGATGAGACCTCTTGTCCTTCAGTTTTATGGCCGAAGGCCATTACCATGGCTTGGTGACCAACAATGGTAATGTCACTTTATTAGGACCTATGATCATGGTAGGTCAGCTCGTGATGAGACCTCCTATCCTTTAGTTGACTATTTATGTTTAAAATTAAACTATGGTTATTGTTAATCAATAAAATATTACTTAATATATGGGGTGGCAGGTCAGCTCCTTAAGAGCTAGGGATGGTGTAAAAAGTTGTGTAGTAACTATTTTCAACTTTGATAGTTTTGCTTCTCAAAAAATAATAACCTTCAAATGACTGCTGATAAATATATTTTTCATTGCTGATATTGGGGTTGAGGAACAATTCATTAGATAATTACGGAAATATTTAAATACAATTCTGTGGTCATCATCATAAATTTTACAAGATCAAGGACTTGACCAATTAGGAAAGTTGAAAGCTGGCATGATGAAATCATCTTTGCATAATTGTTCCTTAAAAATAATATTATGTTTATAGATCAATAAAGGTAAAGTGACTACCCAATTATTATTGCAAAGAGGGCCTAGACCATTAAAATTATTTCCCATTCACCAAAGAGAAAAAACAAATCAGAAAGGCCTTCATATGTTGAATTCAACGTGAAATTTGGCCAAAACAAATAGTTGTGACTATGGTAACAACAACCATGACTTAGGTAATAACATGGAAAGGGGAAAGAGAACGATATTAGGAAGGTGACATGAAGGAGGATTAGTCACTATAAAAAATAATGAGGAATTAAGAGTGAATCATTCCTGACAAGACTTACCATAATAATCATACTTATTACTAAATACGAGACCTCCCCCCAACTAAAGTATGTCTGTCATCAATCATAGTTGATCATGTCATAAGTAAGATACCAATTAAATCCACGGAGTCGGTTGAGGATGTACTTGGAAACTTACCTTGGCGGAGTAACAACACTAGAGGAGTAACCACACCAAGTACTTAGAAAAATATCACCATAGAGTAACATCACCAGAGGAGTAACAACATCAGAGGAGTAACAACACCAGACACTTAGAAAATTTCCTGGAGTAACAACATCATAGGAGTAACAACACCGGATGCTTAGAAAAAAATTTGGAGTAACAACACCGGAGGAGTAACAATACCGAAGGAGTAACATAAGTGATGGAGTAACAGCAGTGACGGAGCAACATCACTGATAGTGTAACAACAATGACAGAGTAACACTAGTGATAGAGTCAAAAAACCAACGGTGTAACAGCACTGACAGAGTAACAAAAGTAACAACACTAATGGTGTAACAACAGTGATGGAGTAACAACATTGATGGTGTAACAATAGTGATGGAGTAACAACAGTAATGGAGTAACAGCATTGACGGTGTAACAGTAGTGACAGAGTCACAATAGTAATGGAGTAACAACAATGACGGTGTAACAACAGTGATGGAGTAACAACAGTGACAGATTCATAGCACCGATGAAGTGACAACATCGAACACTTAGAAATTTTTTCCAGATTAACTGCGTCGTGAAACTTAAGAATTTGCTTCTTTATTTTGAGAACAAAACAAAAGTATAACCTTGAAGTAAATGATACCTAAAGCATAAAAACATAAGAGAAATCGGAAAATAAACGACTCTTTATTGAAAACCAATAAATAAATAAATAACTTAAGTTAAAATGATTATGATTTTTGTTGTAGCAATGTTGTTTGTGAATGGTGAATGAATGGAAAAATGCTTTTTCGGAAATGACTTGGATCTTCAAATAGAAATCAATTCCTCATTTCTCATGTTATAAATCTGTTAAGTGATGAAAAGTACTCATGTTGTTTTCTCCGTGTGAGGAACATCTTTGAAAATGTTTTTATTTCATTATCGTTGTCTTCAAAAATCACTTGTTCATAAATTGACCTCATTTATTCTCCTGGGACTTGCAAAAAAAACAAGCATCTACCTGCAATAAAACATAAAATCATGGAAGAAAAGAGATCTGTGGGCTCTTCCAATTCAATACATATGAAGAAAATAACAAGTAGTTACTCTTTAAAACAAATCGACGGAAATATAAACAAAGAAAATTTATTACCTGCGGGGGAGTGATGGCCAACCATACTAACCAACATTGTTTCAATCATAACTTCTTTGTTTTTAGTCCGATTTGAGTGATTTCAAAGCAAAATGAAAGTGAATTTAGATATATGTCTCCAATAGAAACAATTTTAAAAATTCCATGTAATGGTATGTTAAATTTTCTTAGAACAACCTGCATAACAGAGTCATTTTCGATTTTCCTGCTCAGACCAACAATTGATTTTTTAAGCATAAATTATTCATTTGATGAAGGATTGAACTGATTCAAATTGGATATTTAATTATATTCATGTAGCTATCTCCAATATTAACATTTTTTTAGGGAAATAAGAATTGATGGGTCAAATACACTAGTGAACAGTCGGGAAAACGAAGTTTTAAGAATGTTGATTTATGATATACAGTCAGTATTGTGGTCATAAATTTCTCATAAAATATCGAAATAAAGTGATTCAAATTGAATTTTAAACTATATCAATAGGGGAATATACCATAGAAACAAGTTTCCAAAATCTAGTCATTTAGGCCTCCAAAAATGGACTGTCCCAACTTTGTTCCTGAGCTACCTGCTAGACATCCTGTCATTCTTTTGGTCATAACTTTGTCGTTTCAAAGCAAAATCGAGTGATTAAAATTGGGTTAGAAAGTAGACATAAAGGGATACAAAGGATAGAAACAAATCTTGAAAATATGCCAATTTGTTACCTCAAAATGTGACTTTCCCGATTGTTTTTTCCAAAATTTTCATCAAGCTCGCAAGCCATAAGATTTTATAATCAAGGAATTTTTCCAAGAAGGTGATCAAAATTAATATGAGTGTTTGTAAAAATTTTATTTTCCAATATAATACATCTACATACATAAATAAATTCGAATATTGATCACCAATGTCAATTTTCACAGCGTGTTGCAACAAAAAAAAGTGTTTTTACATATAAATAAATATATTTATTTTGTCTTAATTTATTCTATTTTCTAAACTACACTATTCTACCTTGAAAAATAAAATATATTTCCGTATAAGAGTACCTACAATGAATCCATTTTCGAAATAAGGCTTCAAGTATGCACATACCCATAATTAAAAGATGTATGTTAATAAGTATTAGGGTATGAGAGACCAACTCCCCTGTTAAGGATGGTGCCAAGAATTGCTGAAGTATGGAGTGATGTTGCGAGAAAAAAATAGATTGAAACCAGTCTTCAATATAGTCTTGATTTCCCATAGTTTTTCTATTGTGAAGTTCTTCGACTGGATTCTAGATTGTGTTGATGCTTTGTTCCTTGACCTCATCCCATGAATTTTGGGGGCTTTCCTGTAGTTAGTTAGGGTGGGGGGTGTTTTTGGATTTTTCTATCATCCTACTGGCACATATGGACCCTATGTGTATCAATTCATCCTACAAGTGCTTTAGTTTCTACAATAGTGAGCCTACCTAGGTATTTTAGAGCGATGCGCATGTTCTTACCTCTCGACTTACCGCCCAGCAACTTTATAGCTGAAGAAACCCTAAAGAAAACACCCGAAAATTCACACTTCTAAGTGTCCCAACGAGACATTGGTGAGCCCGCTCAGGTATGTTAGAGTGCTGCGCAGGTTCTTACCTCTCGTCTTACTGCCCGACAATTGTGTCACTATAGACACACTAAAAAACACACATAAATTGCAACACTAAGTGCCCTAGTGTAGCAATGGTGATCTCACCCAGGTATGTTAGAGCGATGCACAGGTTCTTACCTCTCATCTTACTTCCCAATAGTCGCAGACTAGGTACACTTTATCATCTAACAAACAACTCTGGTTGATTGGATCATCATTGCCATCCCTGGAAATGGCGCCAAAATGTTGGACTGTATTAATCATTGTTAAATGACTAAGATGGTACATATAAATTATCAATCCTAGGATGTATTTTATTTCAATGACAATCACACTGTTTGTGTCGATACATCAAACCAGAAGAAAATCAAATTAAAGAGAAATCGTTGCTGAATCAAATACTAAAATAAATCACTTATGCATAAATAAAAACAATCTACAGGAATGTAATCAAGCCTCAATTAATTGTACCTAGCGCGCCACACAAAAATTACAGTAGCTAGTATTTCTAATTACATCTGTGTAACAACATAATAATATTGAAATTGAAGCAGATCTACTCATAGAGAGAACATAAAAAACGACACTTCCACTAATATGTAAAGCGAAGAAGAAATATGTACAACTACCTTAACCACTGCAGTCCCTGCCAAAGAGGATGGCCCTTCCTCCCTAGCAGGGCGCAGGAAGAGATAGAAAATAAATGGAGATTAAACCAGACAACGCATGTAACAGCAACACAATATTTCTGTATTATGATGATTGAAAATTACAAAGTCAATATGATGATCTACTCCTCTCTCTCTCTGATTTGTGTCCTTTAAATAAACAAAGCTACAAAAGAGAAATTTCCAACCAACTGATTAGAAAATCTAAGAGATATTTCCACCATGATTCAGCTGTAACAAGTCGAATCTGATTATTGCAATTGAGGAAAATTGGAAAGCAGCCACAACATAAAATATGCAAATATTTCCTTCGAAGAATCTTGTGTTTCTCCCATGAAGACTGAATTTTGGAAAAATTCTCATTGAAAAACTAATTCGGTCTGTTATGCAAAAAACCCATTTCTCGGATTTTCAATATTATTCTTCGTTTGCCTGAAATGGCCAATGCAAAAATGTCACTTTTTATTCTAGTGAATTTCTGAGTTGGAATATTTAATTGTGAACTTGAAGATCGGATTTGCAATCTGAAAGAGATATTGGAGGCTGAAATCGTGAGTTATAAAAAAATCATTAATAAACCATCATTTACAAAATAGTTCATAATAGTATTCAATTTATGAAAAATGAAGGAGAATAAACATTACTTATCCATAAGAGCATAAATAATTATAAAATGGGATTAAATGATAAATTATGATAAATAATGTGATAAAATAATGTGATAAAATAATGCTAGAAATGGATGAAATATATGTTAAGAAATGGTAATAAGAATGAAAATTTAGTGGCCCAACAACATGTACACCATTGGACTATTTAATGACACTTTGAGAGGCTATGCGTTTTCCACTATGACATAGGAATTTATTATGATGCATCCATGCCAGGCGCCTCTCCTTGTTGTTATGTCTTTCATTCTTTATAATATATCTTTTCTTTTTCTTCATTTTCACCCTCCAAATGGTCTGGATCAGATATGGAACCTTCCAAGGCAACATGAGATGCCATCTCTCTATCATGATTTGAGATTTCTCAAGATATTCAAGATGGTTCTTCTTTGTGCTTCTTTTCTGCAAGTGCTTCCTTGTATCCTCTCCTTGACATATTCCTTGAGCATAACCTTTCCATGTTGTAGTAGTACACCTTCCAATGAATTTCATTCATGACAAGGAAAAATCAGTCTAGAAATCATATATTATATGCTTACTTTTCTCATGGAAGAAGTTGATTGTAATGGGCCTGTGTGAGGGATGGCAGAGGAAGGATTCTAGAAAATTTTGCAATTGAGCTCATCAGTGGCTAAGGGAGGACACCACTTCTTACTAGAAATTTTTAATGTAGTATAAGGAGGGGCTCTTGAGGGTCTATCACAGTGAGAAATTGCAAGAGATGGGGTTGATGAGCTTGCTAATTGAAACTGCACAATTATCAGGGCTCAAGGAAGAAGGAGAAAATGATAACATATTTGAGATTCACTCTGACTAAGGGAGGGCCTCACTGTGCACTAGAACTGGGTAATGCATATAGGGATACAAGGAAGAGCAAGGTATGGCGCATTGAGGGGTTCTAGACAAAAGAGGAGGCCAGACTAGGGACTCCAACTATGCAATTCAGACTGCTTGAGGGGAAGACTCCTATGCTAGTGTAGTTGAGGGATGCAGTGGCTCAGAGGTGGACACAATGTACACCAAAAATGTGCAATGCACTAAGGGAGGCTCAATAGAAAAGAGGATCACTCAGTTGTCTGAGGCAAGCAACATAAATTCAAGTCACTTTTCTAGGAAGGTTCTCACTACAATGTGATGGAGAGGGAGCTTATTTATCGTGCAATTTTTCATTGCAAGGAAATGGAAAGGTCCCTGATTTCAACTATAAGTGCTCCATGTGCTATACAAGGTATAATTGATTAAGGCTTAGTTCATTGAGCTAGTACAAGAAACAAGGGTTTGTGACCATACCTTGAAGGTTCTCAATGTGAAATCATAGGAACAAACCTTGAGAAAGATTAGTGCCCAAGTATAGGAGATCAAGGTTTGATTAATGAGGCTCATAGATATTAGGAAATTCTCATCACCCTGTGAAATCTTAATTCTTTCATACCTTTCACTTGGAAACATGACCAAGAAGAGCTCCAAAATGGATAAGTGTGGGACTAGTGGAGTAGGAGAGGAAAATACATTCGAATAAGTCCAAAAATTGACCACACACATGAATGCCATCAATACAAGCCAAGGGAATGCACAGTAATTACAATAATAAATCACACCTTGAAACGACATCAAAGAGACACTTATTTCTAAGTGTGGAAATTGAAACATTGCACTGGGACACATAGAACACAAGCCGCGACAAAAGTGTCGAATACGACCAGAAAGTGCACTAAGGTGTAGGAATGTTTCTAGTACATATTTTCAGGATATATAAGACCATCTAATGCATAGGAGTGCACTATATCTACCTATAATGATGTGCGAAGGTGCGGCACAAACATGAGTGGAAATAGTTAAAAGAGACACTTGCGATAACAAGAAAATTAAAAATTGACACTAGCAAAAGCTAAATAATGTGAAAGAAACACATGCCAGAGTGAAGATAAAGTGAAAAAGACAAATTTTAAAGAAAAATAAAGAAAAAAAATATCCACTAAAGTGAAGGAAACACTTGTGAAAGAAAAGGTGCGCAGAAGTGACAGTTGAGAAAACATACTTAAATATATGTACAATTGAATCCAAAGTGAGAGGGACTATCAAATGATGTTGCACACTGAACTTCAACATAGGCTATTCTTGGAGCGGGGTCCCCTCGGGTACACTTTTTGGATATCTTTTGTATAATTTTTGTACATGCGCGCCATGGAGATAGGTCAAGGAGCTTTGGGGCGGGTCAAAGTCCCTCTTTTATGTAAAAGAGTTTTAAGGGTAAATTGTAGGCCTCAAACCATGGTTTGAGACCATAGTATTTGCATGGTAGATTGGATATAAATAGATAGATCGAGTCTAAGGAAGAATTCAATCATTATTCATGTTTTAGATCTAAGTGTTTATGCATTTGTGATATTTTTGTAAGGGTTTCAGTCTGGGTTGGGTAGAAAGGATCTTGCTGGTTGTGTGCACGGAGACCTAGTCCTGGTTGTGTGCGCAAAAGGGTAAAGTCTAAGGAAAATTCTAATGAACTGATTTGCTTTGAATCTAATACAAGGACAGATTTTGGAGAAAGCACTGTGTTATGCATCTGTGATAATTTTGTAAGGGTTTCAGTCTGGGTTGGGTAGAAAGGATCTTGCTGGTTGTGTGCACGGAGACCTAGTCCTGGTTGTGTGTGCAAAAGGGTAAAGTCTAAGGAAAATTCTAATGAACTGATTTTCTTTGAATCTAATACAAAGATAGATTTTGGAGAAAGCACTATGTTATCTATCTGAGCTATCTGTTTATTGTTTCTATCATAAGATTTCTTTACTTCCATTTTAATTACTTGTATCTACGTGAATACATCTGTTATTTGTGCATGAAGTTATATCAATGGTTGAATAAATGGATGAATATGCTTAAGTGATTATGCATTATATAGATATGGATATGATTCTGTTATGATATATTTACAACGAAGTGATCTACGTTTACGTTCTATGATCTGATAAGTATTATTCCATAATTGCGCATATCTGTTAAGATTTGTATAAGCTCTGCAATCAATATGTTTAGGGCCACTACATTATTTTCTTCCTCAGGGTGCAGCAACCTGGTTCCAGCACCCCCCTATACTGCTTTGAGTGAGACTTTGATCTACATAAACAGGCCATTATCGAAAGGGCCAGTAGTTGGAGGGTTTGTTGGTTTCGTGATAAACTATGAACCTGGGTCAAGACCCCTCAAGCCAAAAAATGGTTCCGTTGCTGGGACCGAGATCATTTCAAGGGAGATTTGATGTAGTGACTCCATTTGCAGAACAAATTGCAAGATTGATTAGATAGAAAGTTCCTTGAATTCGCGATCCAAGATAATCGAAGCTCTAAGATATCTGCTGAAAAGTGGGTACAGAAGTAAATCTATACAGAAGTTCACGAGACATTATTTTTCTCCTTTTCAATTGAGATGTAGGAGTGGTTCCCGTGATTGACTAAATTCAATACGTGCAAGAAGGACGACGTAGTCACTAAGTGGACTCCTGAATTTATTTGGCAATTAGAAAATTTAGACAATAATATTACCCGTGCGATAGATCATTGGATCGATCGTCTCTTGGAAGGATTTGTTACTAAATTTTCCATTGATCAGTTTGTCTCATACTTTGAAGTAGAAATAATATTTTTCAAGAGTCTTAGAGTTAAGTTCCTGTGCTCCTTGAATTTTTATCTGACGATGCTATTGTGCGAGCAGGGCTCTCTGTGTCAACATATTTCTTGAATTCCGCGAAGAGGTCCGACTACATGCAGTGGAAAAATTTATCATGAAGATCTAGAGAAAGGATTTATTTATAGCCCTATGAAGTATAGATCTGATAGTGACGGTGAACCAGAGGCTAGTAGCTCTAGTGAATCTGCATGCTCTGAAGAAGAAGAAGTTTCATCAAACCATAACGACCAGCGAGCCTTCATCCTCTTTCAGATCCCATCCACTCCACTTCGAAACTCATCTCACAAAGCACCCTCTCCACCGCGCAGTCCATCTCCACCCCCACCTCCACGTCCCCCAGGCGTAGATATGGAAGTGTTGATGAAGCTACCTAATTTCAGAGGTATTGTAAATGAAGATACTGAGCACTTTTGGTTTGTGACTAATGTTGTATGATAGGCTCAGTAGGTTAACAATGATGATATTAAGAAAGCGCAGTTAGCCACTGCTTTCCAATATCGCAAATTAGATTGGTATATCAGATATGTCTAATCAAACCCTAATGCCACTCTGGATGAAGTGAAAGATGCCCTAAAATAATTTTTCTAGAAGCTTAAGTCATACACGCAGTTGGTTATTGAAATGAAAGAGATTCATCAGGAGTTTAATGAATCCGTGTGGGAGGTAGATCAGAGAATGAAGCACACTATCATAGATAGTGGATTTACCATCGATTATAGTCAGCATAACGAGTGGTTTATAGCTATGCTGATCCCACATCTGCGCCAACCCTTGGGTCAATAGAAGATTGCCACACAGGCTGAGGCTGTGGAGATTGCAATGAAACTAGAAGCTACCCCAACACCTGTTGCACTTGGAACTAAATAGATTCAAAATCAGTTGGAAGCCATGCATCTAGAGATTCAAATCCTGTGCAATGAAAAGGGAAATAAGGATTACACAGAGGTCTAGTTCATAAAATGTAAAGTTGTTGGGAACCATAAGGATCAATGTTCTATCTTTGAAAATTATCTGAAATCCGGAGGTCCTAGTCCATTGAAGAGCACAATATGGTGCAAGATCTATCAAATTGCAGGTTTGCATGAAACATATTTCTACCCAAGGGTCAGAAAATATCCACCTGAGCTGAAGCAGTTGTTTTGCAGATTTTGTTCATCACTGGGACATGATGAGTAGCATTGTCACACTTATGATATGATTGAAAAAGATGTAATATATAGAATGCAGGCCGAACCAAACTCATGAGCATCCCCCTCTATGCATGCTGGATTTGAGGGAAGAGGAATTCGACGAGGAGGTGGATCAGCTGGTCGAGGAAGGGGGAAGGTTATTTGCTACAACTGCGAAGATGTTGGTCACTATGCGCGTGACTGTCCAAAGCTAGCGCGAAAATCATGCAAGTATTGTAGATAGTTTGACCATGTGATAGAAGATTACCCTATTTTGATTGCTAAAATTTAGGATAAAAAGACATGGAATCCAATGTAGAATCTCAAGATGGTCAAAGTAGAAACTCACGAAGAAGGTCCTAATGTGAATGTATTCACTAGGAGCGGTGCAACCACTAATGAATATAAAGGAAAGAAACCAGCTACTGATCTATGGATCTGTAAGGCCCCTGAGAATCAAGAAGGATTTGATTGATAGCACACAAAGGAGACTTTTGTTGAAGCGCGGAAATAATTTTCAGAGGGAATTACATCAACATCAGGTAGAAAAATGAAGGAAGCAAGAGTAGATGAAGAGATCAAACCATTCCTACAAGCTTGCATTAAGTTACTGTGCAACAAAAAGGCAGTAGAGAACCTTCAAACTCTTATAGATAATTGTGTAGAGAAGAAACAACTGCTGGTAGAAAAAAAATTAATATATATAAGAAAAAGAAGAGGACGGGTCAAGAGATGTGTATGACTGCGTAGATCGATGCTTATGAGGTGGATCAAGTTATTTTAGATATGGGGTCTGATGCAAATTTTCTACATAATAAAACATGGCAGCACATGGGAGAACCTAGGTTGGAATGGTTTAGCATTGAACTACGCATGGAAAATCAACAGAAAATCATCCCATTAGGAAGGTTGTCCCAATTCGTACTCAGTATTGAGGGTGTTAAGGTGATGGCAGATTTTGAAGTTATACAACTCTAGATGATACTGATCCTTATCCTGCGCTGTTGGGATTGGACTAGGCTATTGATATGGATGGTGTCAGAAACTTGAAGAAAATAAAAATGGAGTTTGAAATCAATGGAATCAGAGTCATCATTCCCCTAGACCCTACAAAAGGACAAAGATACATAGAGCCTGTGTGCGTTGATGATGATATTTATAAGATCTATAAATGGACTTTGCACGAGGAAGATTGGATCAACCCAATGGCAGATGGAAATCCTAATTGGGAGAAGGACAACTCTTTTTTCTCAGATTCTGATGAAGAAATAGAAAAATGGTAGAACCGGTTGAATAAATTATCTACAATGCACTGTAATAGAGTGACTAGATCTCTTCGATGCATAAATATGAGGTACGCAAATTACTGCATTATGATGGTTTAATTGATATAAACATGTTTTTCGGAGAGCTTGAAATAATTGTACCAGAAGGACAAAGATTCCATGATTTGGATCTCAGACTATGCGCTACTCCTACATGATGGTGGGAGACTCATAAAGAAAACATGGACGACTGGGATGAATGCACATGCATGATGAAGTTACGCTTTGAATTTCCAACCATCAGAATGGAAGAAATCTACTCTGGAAAAAATGATCTGCACAGACATTTGGCTATATGGAATCAAGTATGGGGTGTAGAACCAACACCTGAATGGGTCCACATGTTTATTAATACATTAGAGAAGGTACCTACTGATTGGTATTTGGAAATAGAGTTGTGTTGAGGTACTAGTGAATGGTCTGCGCTGACGGAGAGTTTCATTCTGACATTCAGCTTTGAGAGTGGGTTTGATAATATCAGTAAAGCATTTCATAATATTCAAGAATTTGACTTTGATACAAATAAAATAGCGATCGAGTGCACTCCACCAACATGGGATGCACATATGAAGGATATTGTGAATTGTATAAATCTGATGGTTGAAGAGAGTGAAGAAAATTCAAGGAATATTATGATTCTAGAAACAGAGGGACAATGCGCAGTTGTTGGGCCTTTAGTCACTTCACCTAAGAGTGTCAATTTTTTTTTCTCAATATTGGGACACACCGGGTATTATCGTAAGTTCATTCAGGGTTATGAGCTGATAACTCCGCCCATGGAGAAGTTGTTCAAGAAGGATGCAACATTCTGCTGGGATGAGGAATGTCAGATGGATTTTTAATTATTGAAGGAAAATATGGTCACCAACCACTCTGCTTTGAAATACCTGGTCAATAAGCCTGTGCTGGGGGGAAGAGCTGCAGGTGGTTGTTGTTATTCCAATGGTATGAGTTTGAGATTCACAATGAGGTGTGACATGCACAGGGTAGCTATGCGAGGAGGTTGACTAGGTCACAGAGGTGCCGAAAACTAGACGTTGGAACAATATATATGGAAAAGACAGCTTTATTACTGTTTATGGGAGCATCTAGGTTGCATTTAATGAAGGGATTTTTCTAGATTTGGGATATATTTGTCATTTATGGAGACACATTAAGGCATAAGAAACCGTTGAAGGTGCGCCAAAAGTATAATATGACCTAGGGGGTCGCAATAGTTCCTTTTTCTTTCTGAGTGAATTGTTTGCCCTGAGCTCTTTGATTTTCGTAGCATATTCATTGTCTATGTTTGGTTTGGATCTGGGATTCGAGGAGGAGTTTTGTCATAGGGGTTTGGGTTACCCAATTCCACCCAGTATGACATCTACACGACCCAGAGAAGACCTTGTTGTGCCAGAGGTTCTTGTTGCGCTGATTGCTGAAACACCTATGCCCATGAAGTCTTGGAAGGGTCAAGAATTTGGGACCAAGAAATACCTGAGGGAAAAGACTCCAAAGCCGTGCTCTACTGCAGGTGAGCGCCATAAAAGACCAATGGCAGAGCTCCCTAAGACAATTATGGAGGAAGAGGAGGATGTGCTTGAAGTGGCCCCATTCTCTCGGTTGCTGACCTATGTTGCACTGTTCAAACCATCAATAAGAGTTCCCAAAGTTATTGACAAGGTGCGATGAAGCATCAATATGCTCTTGATTTCAGAAAACGTCTCAATGGAAGGTGACATGTTTGCAAAAGTGCCACAGCTGAGACTGGAAGACTGGGAAATCGTTGATACTGATAAGTTCCTTGAACTTGTGCTGGAGCTCTATTTAGACCATGTTCAGTATGAAGGAGGAATTGTGCGCTTAGAGCCAAAGAGATGGGTGTTGGGTCTACACAAGGCAGGCCTTTTAAATCTATTACAGATCCCTCACTTTGGGCGCAACCTGATAAACGACATATGTGTCCGTCAATTGCTCCTAATCGTGCATGATGATGCATTATGGTTGGGAGAGTGCATCCCCATTGATTTTGCACTGATCCATATGTTCATTGGCCTCCTTTATCAAGGCACAGATCCAATGTCTGATTTTGGAGGTAAAGCATAAGAAAAGGTGGTTGCAGAAAAGATTAAAGCTAAATAGCAAGTCTTGCACAAGAGCAAAGGATTCATCGTAAGTGAGATAAATTATCTTACTGTTTAGTTTGGAACACTCATCTTGGCCTGCAAGATGAGGTGCAAATGCATACCTAAGGAGGCTCCTATGCAGGTAATTTCTCTCACAGGCTGGTGCGAAAAAGGAGTGATCTACAATTGGTCACACTACTTGTGCAAGGATTTTCTAGAGAATGTGCACGAAGAACATGAAGAGGGAAAGATTTTTTATTAGGATTGGCTACTATTATTGATCACCTTAATTGGGTGGAAGACCCCAGAGGAAACACAGTTTCTTGAGATACAGCCACAAATGTGTGAGGTTGCGCGGTACGCTACACTCTGGAAATCATTAAATTTCGCGTGCAGCATAGAGAATAAGATTTTCTGGGTCCTGTTAGATGCCTTTATTTATCAGGTAGTGTAGTCTAAGCCAAGGCTATCTCTGATGTTATATGACCAATACAATATGATAGCAGATTTCAAGGCCACTTTCCACAATATGCATATTCACGCGAAAGGCACGATCGAGGGAGTCTGGTATGAATTACCATATCTTCTCATGGAGGACGATATGATACGCGTCACTGCAGAGTGGCCTTTAGCATGTTTTGAGCCCAGAGAATCAGCATCTATTCCTAAAATGCCAACCAAGCAGCGCAATGGTACCTATTTGAAGAAGAAAACAGAGAAGACAACTAAGAAAATGATAGAGAAAGAAGACACACCGACAACAACAAGTGAAACAATCGATCTAGTGAAAGACACTGAACCTGAGAAAAATGGTACTACACCGAAATAAAAATAGGAGAAAGTAGCAACATAGACTTCCAAAAGAACTAAGTGTGGTTATCAGGTTGTTGGAGGATCGAGGAAGAAAAGAAAAGGAACTAAAGACACTGGCAGGGAGGTCTTGATGCTAACCAAAGATGACTTAAATGAAATTGTAAACATTGTCATGTTTGCAACAGAGGACAAATGGAAATATATGGAAGGATAGAATAATACTGTGCTCGAGGTCATACAGGTTGGCATCCAGTAATTAAAAGTACAAGCGAGCCTAATTCAGTCGAGCATTTCTCAAGCGACCTAGATGCAAATGAGCGCACATGTAATCAACGCGCAACTACTCGATGTAGCTTTACCAACGACTGAGGATGTTCGTCTTATTCAAATCCCTGCGCCAACCATCCATGTAGAACCCAAACGGTGCGCCCAATTTAGAGTTTGTGGTGACATTAACATTAAATTTTCTATTTTACCAACAAGAAAGCTACACATGATGCACTCTATGATCATAGATGAGCTTCAGTTCCATGAGGCCCATGCTCACACAACTGTCATAGAATCCAAGAAGCAATCCATAGAAGCACAACAAAAACAAAAAGCAATGGAGGAAACCTACCATGCATCCGAAGCCCAGCGTGTTGTGCCCAAAGTAAAGATCCACCAAGTTTGTAGTGAAGTACCAGCATTCCTTGCTACATATGCCCTAGAAGATAAATTAGAAGGACTGGATGTCGCATTGAAAAGCCGACGCGCCGAAGTGCAAACTGTCCGGGCTAAGTTTGAACATAACATTGTTGATCTACAAATGAATTGGCAGCCATAAAATCCACTTGAAGTCCAAGCAAAGCAGGTTGCCGAAGTGAAGTAGGCCACTGATAGTATTGTTGCTGCAGTCACGCAGTGTGACAAGCTCTCTGATGAGGCCATGGGTGTCCAAACTTCGGTTTAAAATGACCCTGTGGTACAACAGCTATGCAATGAGTTGTGCATAAATGAGTAGAAATTTGTTGAGATCAGGACGGTGACGCCTACCCTTGTTCTTACACAATGACTCGTCCACTTACAGGAGGGTCGAGTAATTCAAACTGAGATCGAGGAATTGCATCACAAATAGTAGCCGCTAGAGGTAAGAATGCAACCATGGGCCGAGGAGGCTCTCCAGATATCACAAAATTTGGACAAAACATTGAAGGCCATTCAACAAATACAAATAAGTATCGAGGTGGCCATTGAAGGGCCCACCACTGAGAAATTGGTTCTTCAAGCATAGGGTACTACTGTGTAGAGTCTGGAGATGGTGCTCCCTCTCAAATCTTCTGTGAGTGCGCTCCAAGCCAAGATGAAGGAGAAAATACCACAGTGACTCGAGACGAGTCACATGTTTATGTTGGGGTCCTGTTGGTGTAGGGTCCCCTAGGGTGAGGTTTTTGGATATCCTTCTGTATAATTTTTGTATATGTGTGTAGCGTGGATAGGTCAAGGGGCTTTGGGGCAGGTCAAAGTCCCTCTTTTATGTAAAAGGGTTTTAAGGGTAAACTGTGGGCCTCAAACCATGGTTTGAGACCATAGTATCTGCGCGCTAGATTGGATATAAATAGATAGATCGAGTGTAAGGAATAAGTCAATCATTATTCATGTTTTGGATTTAAGTGTTTATGCGTTTATGATACTTTTGTAAGGGTTTCAGTCTGGGTTGGGTAGAAAGGCTCTTGCTGGCTGTGTGCGCGAAGACCTAGTCTTGGCTGTGTGCAGACTCTGCTGGATGTGTGCATGGAATGGTAAAGTGTAAGGGAAAGTATGATGTACTGATTTTCTTTGAATATAATACAAGGACTAATTTGGAGAAAGAACTGTGTTATCTATCTGAGTTATTTGTTTACTATTTCTGTCTTAAGATCACTTTACTTCTGTTTTGCTTACTTGTATCTGCGCGAATACATCTATTATTTATGCATGAAGCTATATTGATGGTTGAGTACATGGATGAATTTTCTTAAGTGATTACGCATTATATAGATATGGATTTTTTTTTGTTATGATATATCTGCGGCGAAGTGATCTGCAATTTTTTCTGTCATCTGATAAGTATTATTCTATAATTTTGCATATTTGTTAAGATCTATATAAGTTCTACAATCAATATGTTTAGGGCCATTACATTATTTTATTCCTCAGGGTGCGGAAACCTCGTTCCAAGACCCCCCCCATACTTCTTCGGGTCAGACTTTGATCTGTGCAAGTAGGTCAATTTCGAAAGGGCCAGTAGTTGGAGGGTTTGTTGGTTGCGCGATAAACTCTGAACCTGAGTCAAGACCCTTAAAGCCAACAAATGGTTCTATTGAAGGGACCAGGATCATTTTGAGGGAGATTTGATGTTGTAGCGCTCTTCGCAGAATGGATTGCAGGATTGGTTGGATAGAAATATCCCTTAATTCGCGATCCAAAAGAATCAAAGCTCTAAGATATCTGCTGAAAAGTTGGTACAAAAGTAAATCTATACAGAATTTCACGAGATATTATTTTTCTCCTTTGCAATTGAATTGAAGGAGTGGTTGTTCTGATTGACTGAATTCAATACCCACACGAAGGATGACGCAGTCACTGAGTGGACTCCTGAATTGATTCAACAATTAGAAAAGATAGACAATAAGATCACCCATACGATAGATCATTAGATCGATCATCTCTTGGGAGGATTTGTGATTGGATTTGCCATTGATCAGTTTGTATCATACTCTGAAGTAGAAAAAATATTTTTCAAGGGTACTAGAGGTAATTTCCTATGCTCTTTGAAGTTTTTTCTAAAGATGTCATGTCAACAGTGATTGCACAAGCACTGTAACTAAACATTTCATAGGCACTATTCCTAGAGACTACATAAGCCTTATTCTCAAAAAATGTGTTATGCCTATCTATTATTGCATATCATTAATGAATTTATCAAGGAATGATCATGTGAGAAATTGACTTTGAAACTTAGAATCTTAGAAGAAGACTTAAACACTTAGAAAAACATAAACCGACCATGAAGTGACCATGGAACAAGAGATCACAAGATCCTCTGTAGGCTCCAAAATTCAAGTGTAGGAAAAAATTTGGAGGGTGTTTTCGTTGCGACAACAATAGTTATCATGAGATCCAATAGATTCCAACCTAGGAGATTATTTTTGAGAAAATATCTCAACAAACTCCAACAAACAATAAACCTAATCTGTCAATAGAATAATGTAAGTCTGATTTCTAAGTCCCTCCCTTAATTCTTACATTACAAAAATTAATATAACAAATAAGAACAAGTTACAATTCACATCTATTTGATATGGTCTTCTCTAACACTTCTACCCACTCTAAAATCTCATGGACCACACTCTTTCTCCACCATAATATTTGAGTTTCCCACTTGACTCATTTAAGGTATAACTAATTCTGACCATCATTAACAAAATTGTAAGATAAAAAATATTGACATACTCAGCTCGTCGGGGTTTCTATGATAAGATTTGTCAAGTAATGAACCACTCTCTGGACCTACCACCATCTGCCAGATATTTCACTTTTGGCTACCTGTCAGTTTCTAGGAAGGCGGTCTAGATATTGAATGTGTTCAGAAGTTGATCATTCAACTTGAATTGTATCACACACATGGATATCATAAAAATAACCTGTAATTGACTCTCTTGAAGCTCGAAGCATAAAAATACTCATCAGCATATGACAGACACATAATCAAATTAGCGATATGTTCTCTCGGCACCAACAAACATTTAGAAATACTAATTTAAATTAGGCTAACCTATTCATTTATTGGTCTTTATTATAAAATTTTACACACCAAAATAAATAGCTAAATTCTAGATATGGCCACATTTTCTACACCTATACTTTGGATCGAGAAATAACAGGATCAAAAACTCAAATTTGTAGCTTCACTTTAGAAACATGAAATACAAAACAAAAAGAGACAAAATCATGCATAATATAGAAATCATATCATATCTATCATATCCGTATGATCATTTCATCTTTTCTTCCCACATGAGTGCCACACAATTTCACAGATCCTTCGATGTAAGAAGTTTCAAAAGGTCCCCATTTACTAGTTTTCTACAATCACTTTCATGCCGAGAAATTGAAACTAGGCCACTGATGACTAGACCAACCGAGGAACGAGAGAGAGTGTGTATCATGCCTCATTCTCTATTTATACCTTTTCCCCTTTTTTCTACTACACCAGTTAGCTCGATTTGACACAGACTCCTCCTTATAAATTTACTAATGTGCTTCTCCTTCAAGAAAAGGTTTCTCCTCACAGCTCAAAAACACACAAAAAAACAAAATGGAATAGTTAAAACTATCTACTCTTAGTACACTTTACCAAAAACCTATGTAGAGAGTAAGAATTTAATCCTCACATTTCTTCCATCTTCTTGGGCCCTCCCTTAAGGGAGTTAGACCCATATGGGCTCTAATAGAAACATAGAAATTTGAGGAGAAGGAATAACATAGAGATTGCACACAAAATTATTCGTATATTACTATTCAAAACCAAAATACATCCCACATATTTACTTCTCATGAGATCCAACAAATTCCAAACTAGAAAATTATTGTTGAGAAAATCTCTAAACAAACTCCAACGACTAACAAACCTAATTAGCCAATATACTAATGTAAGCATTATTTCTAAGTGAATCATAGTCATGAAATAGACCTGATGCTTTACCACTTAAAATTGGGATTTAACAATTAATACCTTATTATTTTATTAGCTCCATACAATCCTAGCATTAAGACAATAGTATTTCACTTGCAACATTGGGGTCATGTTGAACATTAGAATCATAGAACTCAAGGGAAAAAATTAGGAAAATGAAGAAAAATGAATTGATCATATCTGCATCGTTGTGAGCATGGATCAAGAAAATCCAAAATGGAGACAAATATCATAAGATGTTTACAAGTGGACCCACATAATGAAAAAATAGTTTTTAGATTCCCTCAAAGGTGCCCAAGGAGTTTCAAGTAGAAGATGTGAGGAATTTTAAGTCACCTAAGTTATGGAAATCACATCTTACACCAAGGGAACTATACTAAACGCTAAGATATAAGGCTAAGCTAATGCAGAAGAACAATATAATTTTTTAGATTAACATAACTCTCAATATAATTTATAATATTATGTAAGCCCTGTGCATTGGAATTATTCTATGATAAAACCTTATTTTTGGGTTACTCTAGCATTTAGTGCCATTTCAAATTATGATGAACACCCTTAATTCAATATATATAAGTAAATTGTTAAAAAAAACACTTAAAAATTAAATAAATTTTAAATTTTAAAGATTATTATTTAAATTAAAAAACATGTTATATATATAACATTAAATTTTTGTATTGTAAAAAAATCATCCTTTAAATAATAAATTAAATAATATAAATTTATGTTAATATATAAATTTTATTCCCAAATTTTTAATCAACTACAAGTTTGAAACTTAATTTCTTTCCTCATTTGAATGGATGGTTATTGAACCGAGAGACTCATTCTATAGAATAGTGTCAAGGCCATGTGTAAGTATGTTTGGCCCTCTTAAAATAAAAATAAAATATTCTCTAAATAGAAAAGAAATGCCAACTATAATAATAAAAAAAATATATACTATGCTTATAATTTCATGTAAATTAATTAGAAGTACAAAAAAAAAATACGTGAGTAAAATGTATAAACTTGATATATAAATAAAATATGTGAGTAAGATGTCTAAACATGATATCAAAAAAAAAAAATGTGAGTAAGATGTCTAAACATGATATGAACCTTTTAATGTGTGCTGATAAGAAATTTGATCCCTCTCGGCTCATGTTAGATCCTTGGTTAACATGGCTCTATGCTAGTAAGTATTAATAATAGTAGAAAAAGTGAGATACTATCATAGTGAAGATATATGATGTCATATGTGATTGATAAAAAAGAATGAGAAAGAGCATTTCATTGCATAATCATTGCGTCGAGAAGCACTCTACATCCAAGTATAGGGGAGATGTGTAGCTGTAAGGTAAAAATGTTTGTCAACATTTTTAAATGTGAGATTAATTAAAGAATAATAAAAATTTAGGATGAAGGTAAAGACTTAAATATTGGCTCAAATTATGAATAGAAATTTAAAAGGTAATATAAATACCTCAGGGATGAGTGTAAACAGTTAAATGTTAGGTCAATTAATAATAAAAAATTAAAAGTATAGATCTCAGTATCACGGATGAGTATAAAAATTGAAATGTTGGCTCAATTAATAATAAAAATTTAAAGAGTACATTTGTGTAATGCTTAAGATCTCTGCATTAACAACGGTCTAGGGTTTCCTGTGAAAACCTTGAATCTTCCTAAAGCATCCTCCTTGCCGAGCCTCTATCACAGGTGTTGTCTTATTCGGTGCGTGCCAAGATGAGTGCCCCATGGATGGGGCCTCTAGAAACGGGGGGGGGATCTTCCCCCTCCTTCAAATCGATCCTTACGAGATCTGTCAGGCCAACGCTGACTCCCTCTCCTTATGGTCCGAGCAAGAGTGCCCAGGAAGAGACGCCAGTGCTAACAGCTCAACGACAGGCACAAATGAAGGGTCGATTCTTGCTGATAGCGAATAAGAATCCAAAGGTGGTCATCCCCAATAGTCACCTGGAAAAATCCCTCTAGTGTATGCAGGACCAAGAAATCATATGCAAGTTTATGGGTATATTGTCATGTGAAGCTAATATCCTCTGCTAGATCCAGTAAAATGGCAACCTAAATCTCCTTTTGACCTTCGCCTCAGGGCCAAGGGGTTCTTCACCATCATCTTCGAGGATCTGGAGGACAAGAAAAGAATCCTGGATAAGGGCCTTAACTTCATGAACAACACCGACGTAGTCATGTAGCATTGGAAACCCTGTTATAACCCAGAAAAGGAGTAGTTCCTCGCTGCCCCAATCTGGGTTCGACTATATTCCCTTCCGAAGGACTTCTCAGAGCTGGATATCTTGGAAATGATAGGAAACTCTATAGGAAACTTTTTGTAAGTCTTTGAAATCACAAGGTGGAAAATATTCTTATCATAAGCTCGCATTTGTGTGTATATGAACACCCCTTCACCTCTCCTATAATATGTAGAGATTGAATATCAATATGAGACATCATCCCAACCACTGGACTACGAACATGTGTCGTTCAAGTGCCACTTATGCCATGAACATGGTCATCTTTTCCATGAATCTCCACAACAAAAACAGAATGCGAATTTGACCCCTGGCCCTGATGGTTTCCATGAAATTCAGCGCTGACGCCCCCTTCCGAACAAGGTCCCCCCTACGAGAGGGTCGTCGAAGCACATGCATGCATCCACTAGTCAACCTTGTTATAGGCTGAAGGAAGGCGGGATTCAGGGTAACACCAAACCACGCTCAGTCTGGTAGCTAGCCCTACCAGAACAGGAGAGGGCTCTCTCCGGGTCCATCTCAGTAAAAATGTATCAATAGGCCTTGAGATTACTGAAATGAGTGCTAATTTTAGGCTAAGTATATTAATCAAGGAGTTTGGAATGATTTTTAGGGGTTTTTTGTTGGAAAAAGGGAAAGGCAATTTTGGGCTTGGGGATGAGGCCAAATTCTTGCAGAGTTCAAGTTGGGGCAGGGAAGGCAGTGGATTTGATGTCTTAGATTCAATGAATGGATAGAAAATACTGCTGAGGAGCTGAAGAGGGCAAGAAGGTGCAAGATTCCTCTTCAAACGGAAGAAAACAAATAAAACTAAACAAAAGTTTAAGGCAGAACACCAACAAACTAATGAATTCTACCTTAGTTACTCATTTTTTTAATTCAAAAGAAAAGAGAAGGGAAATGGAATACATATAAAATTAATGAAACTTACAGATACATGGAGAAAAACATCATCAAAACTCAGAGCCACAAGGATCCCAACAAGTGCTGCAAAACTCTGGTCTTTCCTTTGCCAAAAAGCTGAAATGAATATACAATGAGGTGCCAAACTTTTCCCAAGAGTCCAACCCTGAAAATGTCTTAGAAAATACATGATATAGACCATCCTAACCCCTTTCCATGCCTATAGGGGTCGAGCTCATCCTTCTAGGAGCTGTTTCAACCAATTCTAAAACAAGGAACTGGAATCTAGGCAATCAAACAACTTGCCTCTATATGGAAGGAAACTGTTTCATTCATTTAATTTTCACTTTTTAGTGAATGAATTCTCTAGAACAAGTAAATATGAGCCAAAATTACATCATAATCATCAAATTAAATCAATATAAATCAATAGTTACATCAAAAAGTAAAACTAGTAAAAAATGGGCGAATTTCTGAGCTGAAGAGTCAAAATGAGGCCAAATTTCTCTATGCGCCGCGCCAGAAAACTCAATGCGCCGCGTCACCTTGAGCCTATTTTAGAGGGACTTCCTGAAGTCCAAATTGAGATCATGATAGCTCGTTGGAAATCCCTGGATGTCTACTATCCAACCCAAGTGGAATTTTTTGATTTGGATGTCATTTTCCACTCCAAAACTGCAATCTCCCAAGACTGGTTCCTGCTGGTGCAAAAAGTGGCAGAAAGGCCATTTTGGAGTGTTTTTGACCCTTAAGACCACCCAGATCTTGATGAAATCTCACAGCCATTCCTGAGCATGCATAATTTATCATAAAAAACTCAAAAATATCAATTTTTCCTCCAGAAGATGTCCCAAACGTAAGCGCGCGCCAAGTGGCGCGACGCGTCGGGCAGGAAAACCTGTTTTGTGACCAAAAACTCAAAAATGAAAAAAATTTCTCCAAATTTTCTGAAATTTAGACTGAAGGTCCCCCATCATGTGCCATGCTCAGCCAAAGAAGCTTCAACCAATATTTGGAGTGGATCAGGCCTTTTCCGGCGTTTCAGTGCTCTCCTCAGCCTCGCTTTCAAGATCTTCATCTTCGCTTTGAAAACATGTTTGCGGGCCCAATAGTGGTTCTTCATATGTCTGAGCATGTCTTTGTCCCTATTGGCCTTCGCCAACAGCTTCTCAAGATGAATGTTTTCTCTCGTAAGGCAAATCTCCCGCTCAAACGGTGTCATGTCACCTGGTCTCTTTCGGGCCAATTCCCAGTCTTCGCGGATTCTCTGCAGCTCCATGAGTGTGTGATGATCCTCCAATTGTTTATTCCACTGCTCCAAGTAATTTATAACCCAATGAGCTCTCTGCAATTTCTCGGTTAGTGAGTCGATCTCAGCTTTCTGTTCCTGGATGATTTCTTTCAGCTTTGAGCTGGGAGAGCTCGAATCAACATCGATGAATACAAAATCAGTATCTTGGCCTCGTGAGGGGCCTTCATCCTGAAAAGGCCTCTTGCCTCTATCCTGAACCTGTACCTGTGCTGATGTCAAAGGCGAGACCCCTTCCACACCAAGTGGAGATAGTACTCGCGCTGCTGATGAAGATAACGAGACCCCTTCCACCCCTGGTGGAGATAGTACTCGTCGTGCTGCTGCAAATAAGGCTCTAGTACCTCTCTGATATGTAACACATACTGGAGCACTGATAAGCTCTGTCTCGGGAACCTCAAACCGATGTGAAGGCTCTCCTGCATCATGAACAATCTCGGGAGGAGGCTGAGGGGCTGTAAAGAAGTCGCGGGAAATGAACTCCTCCCATGCAATTCCCTGCAATCCAAGCTGATGTACCACAATGATCTTGATGAGCGCATAATGATAAATGTTGTTATGCTGCTGCTCTGGAGTCTTCTTCTGCACAAGGGTAGTCATCCGCTCTATGTTTCGACACATGAAATATGGAATACTCATTAGTCTCACTCTCATGAAATGCATCACAAGTCTGATGTGGTATGCATAAAGGCGTGAGAATCGGCCCTCACAGCTGAAGTACCTGATAATAAGTCTCATTAATGGCGCATATGACTCCTTCAGAAACCGAAATGGGAATTACCTGCTGAGTTGCCTCAAATAGCCAGGTCTGATGTAAGGTTCATAATATGCTCTATCCAGCTGCTGCCTCTTGTTCCACTCTTCACCTATGTTCGGTATCCCGGTCGCCTGAGAAATGGTTTCTGGTGTCAAGGTGAAGTTCACTCCAGCAAGGTTTACATGACCATCACGTAAATGTAGGACAAATAAGCGAACTAACTCCCGATGATGCTGAATCTGAGCAATCACCTCACAATACTGAAAGTATGACTGTTGCTGAAAGCATGCCATTGCAAGCGGGTAGGCCTGTAATTGAGTCAAGGAAGTGGGCTCTTCTCTGACGTGCTTGCCACTTTTATGAGGCCTACTCGGTACATTTAGCTCTGTGGTTGAGTTACTGTCTTGCTCATATGATTAATCTGTCTTTGACATGGTGCTTTGCAATGTGTATAACAAGTATATGCTGATATATATGTGGTGAAAACAAGAGTTTGTCTTTCAATACCAAATATGCCAAGTATGAAATGAGAGACTGTGAGGAAATATTACAGTGGGTATAATGGACTGTCAAGTGAAATTTGAGTGTGAGGACAGTCACTTGACTGCTTGGGAGACTTCGGGATTTGGGGATTTTATAAGCGATATGGGAGTGGGAGAGGGTGATGGGAAATGTATTTTTTAGAGATAGGGACAAATGAAATGACAAGATATATTTAAGCTAAGTGAAATCAAGGATATAAAGAGAGTCCTTGAATGTTTTGGAAATTGGGAATTTATAAATGATATGAAGGAAGGAAAGTGGTAGAAAGTGGTAGGGTTTGAGGATGAAAACATGGGAACAAAGGGTATAAGTAGTTTGGGATAGAGGGGAATAGGAGAAGGACTGTGATAGTAGTGTGACAACAAGGAGGAAAGGAAACACAAGTGGGAATGGAGTTTACAAATTGGCACCAACAACCACACTTTACATTTCAAGCATAAACCCTATGGAACAATTTTCATCACATGAGAGGGTTTGTATTTTGCCCAATTAAACTTTCAAATTCCTTCCTCCAAATAACACTCAATGCAAACTAAAATCAACGGCAAAGAGCTCACAAACTTACTTGGAGCGACCAAAATGAACTATTTTGATTTTGGAGCAAATGATGATGATTTTTTAGCCTGTCGACCCTGTGCGCCGCGCACAAGAACAGTGCGCCGCGCCTCGTGGATGCGCCGCGCCAGTGGAGAAAAGCACTGTGGCAGGAGGCCCAGTGTGTCGCGCAGTCTATGTGCGCCGCGCTCTTACCCAATGCGCCGCGCGCACTCTAAACACAGTCTTGGCTTGAAAATTACAGTTTTCGCCCTCTCACCACTAAACTTCGACTTTCTTTGAACTCTTGGATGCAAATGGAATTGATACACATAGAAATATCTTTATAAAGTCATGGCTTTGATTTTTGCTTTGTATAGACCCATTCTTGTAATGTTTTGGCTTGGCCCTTTTTCACATTTTAATACAACTCTGTTTTTCAAGTTTCCTTTTTGATTTTTTGGCTAAAACGATGGCTTCTTGGTTGATTTTTTGCAAGGATGGTGGCGTTGAATTTCGGCAAAGGATGACCAAGGCTGCATTTGAAATACTTCATGGCGGAAAACTTTAAAAATTACATATTCATTACAAACAATTAATTTGACGATTTCTTCCTCAAAACAGAGTTTTGAAGAAGAATCACCTTGAGCATTATTGATGATGAAAATCTTGAAATGAAAACTTTTTGAAGACATCCTCATGGCCTGCGGGAATTATTTGACATTCTGAAAACCAAACCCTAGACCTAATGACTGAAATGACTCTTTTTTGACCAACATACCACCTATGACTGTAAATGACTGAAATCAACTTTGATGAATTTTAATAAATTTTGACCAACCCAGCAGGTACAAACATGAGGGAAACGAGTGAAGAGAACCTTTCGTCGATAATGGCATGCCCCTAATGGAATGCAGATGAATGAGCTGAATGAGACACCTAAAAATGAAATGCAATAAGAGAAATGATCTTTGATGGAGGGATGTAAAGACTGACTCTAACATTGGCTCCAATGGGGATGGTAGCTCCTGGGAGGTGCCATGAACGGCAGATCTTTGGGAGAGTAGGCAGTGCCTTCATCCATTGGGCTATGGAATCCATTATTTTGACAAATCAACAAAAGACTGATGACTCAATTTATTTATTGAAACTTTGACTCAAACTGACTCAACTTCTAAAACTGAAATGACTGAACCAAACCGATTAGACAAACTCATACCAAAATTGAAATCCTTCCTCAGAATTATAGCCTTCACTTCGGGCCCCAAACCGAAGAAAAGATCACAGTGCACTCTTGCGATGAAACTAAAATAAATGATATGTACAATGACAATGTGATCAGCAGGCAACATCTTAGAAATGGTACCGCTTGAGCAGCCGACCATTGGCCGGCCCTCCTGGACATTCTTCACCGTTCATTTCCTTCAGAAGAAATGCATTCTGACCACGATATGCAGCAATCTTAAAGGGAACTTTCCAGAGATTTTCAAACTTACCGTGTTTACCTTTGTCCTCATTTCTAGCATCCCACTTCAGCACTACTTCCTCCAATTGAAATTTATCCGCCTTCGCTTTCCTGTCATAGATTTTCTTTATTCTCTCCTGCAACTTAAATGTGTTTTGGAAAACCTCTTCTCTCGTTTGCTACAAGTGAATCATCTAATTTATTCTTCTCTGCATATGACTTTCTTCACTGCCAGCCTCTTGAAGAAGTTTGACCACTGGAACGGCAAGGGAGGTAGGAAACACTGTGTCTATTCCATATACCAACTCAAAGAGAGACATGCCAATGGATTTCTTCTGACTTACCCGATCAGCCCAAAGTGCATTTACTAACTTCTTATGCCAACTTTTCTTATTGATTTCCAACAACTTTTTAATGATGTTAACCAAAGATTTGTTGGATGATTCCGCCAATCCGTTGCCTTGCGGATGATAGGCAGTTGAATGTCCCAAAGTGATATTATACTTGTTACAAAATTCAATCATATTTCATGATTTAAAAGCTGCTGCATTATCAGTGATCAATTTATTTGGGCAACCAAAGCGAGACAAAATGTTATTCTCAAGGAAATAAATGATTACCGTGTCCGTAGCTTGCCTGGTGGGAACTGCTTCGATCCATTTCATGAAATAATCAGTCGTTGTTAGGATCCATCTATGTTGTCCTGAAGAAGCGGGATGTATTTCGCGAATGAAATCCAAACCCCACTACTGAAAAGGGGTGCTTACCTCAATAGGCTTAAGTGGCAAAGGCTGTAATTTCTGTCTTCCTTCAAAAATCTGGCACTCATGGCAGCCTTTGATAGTCTTATACACATCAGCAAACAATGTCGGCCAATAGTATCCTGCTCTCAAAATCTTATTGGCTGTTGTTTTCCAAAAAAGGTGACCCCCGCAGTCTCCTTTATGGAAATCCTCCATTACTTTTTTCGCTTCTTCTTCCACCAAAAAATTCAACAGAACACCACCCGGATCTTTCCAATAAAGTGCAGAATTCAAAATACAAAATTTTGATGCCTTCAGTTTCAGAGTTCTACCTTTGTTTCTAGTCATGCCGGGCGGTGGTGAGAAATTTTGAAGAACATACACGATATCTGAATACCACGGAGAAGCAACAAAAATTTCCGATACCTGAAGTGGAGAATTCTCCTCATCCTCGTCAGACATAGCAACAATCATATTTATGTCTAATGCATGCAAATTCGATTCAGCCATAAGCTTCACTAGCCCCTGTCCCTTGATAAGCTTCGTGGGCCTTATATCCACATCATACTCCAGCAAAGCTGCAATCCACTTGCCTCGTCTTCCTTCCGGATCAGTTTGTACTAAAACATCTTTCACAGCAGCATTAGGAACATAAGCCAAAATATGAGAATGTAGAATGTATACTCGGAAATCCTTTAATGCTTTTACCAGTGCCAGAGCTTGCTTCTTAATGATGTTGTACTTCAAGGCTGCGTCTCTTATAGTTCGACTGAAAAAAGCTATTGGCTTCTCATGCCCATCTCTTTTCTGCATTAACACAGCTGCCATGGTATGATCCGAAGCAAATGAAAACAAAATAAAATCTTGGGTGTAATCCGGGTTGATTAACACCGGAGCAGAAGATAGTGCCAACTTCACCAAATTAAAGGACTTTACAGCCTCTTCAGTCTGCTTCACTTGGCTGTCCTTTTTCAGCATATTTGTTATCTCTCTTAGATGTTCAGCAAGGTTAGGGACAAAACGGCGTAAAAAGTTCATCTTACCATTAAAACACTGAATCTCCTTCTTGTTCCTGGGAGGGTCAATTTGTTGAATTGCTTCAACACGTGCTGGATCAATACGAATGACATATTTTGAAATAATGTGACCAAGTAATTTTCCCTCATCCATGGAAAACAAGCTCTTCTTCGGATTAATCGAGACACCATATTTTCTGCACTTTTGAAAGACCACTTTCAAGTGATACATATGCTCTTCATCTGAATTGGAAAAGACCGTCAAATCATCAAGGTATATAACAAGAAAAACATCCTTCTCATTCGAAAAAGCCATGTCCATCGCCCGCTGAAAAGTCGCACCAGCATTTTTCAAACCGAACGGCATCTTGGCATAGTGGAATGTTCCCCACGGAGTGGTGAACGCTGTTTTGTCTCGGTCGTCATCATGGACCAAAATTTGGTTATATCCAGAATAACCATCGAGTAGTGACATACGAGATGCTCCAACTACTCGCTGAAGTATATGATCCATTTTGGGCAATGGATAATTGTCCTTCAATGACACCTTGTTCAGATTCGAAAATCAATGCACAACCGAAACTCACCTGTCTTTTTGCGAACGGGCACCAAATTGGAAATCCAATCAGAAAATCTGATGGGAAAAATGATTCCTGCTTTGTACAACCTGTTTACCTCCTTCTCAATCGATGGCAGCAACTTCGGGTTGATTCTTCTTAGCTTCTGTCTGAAAGGATTTTGATTAGGCTTGATTGGGATAGTGTGTTGAATTAAATTTGTATCATACGTCTTTAAATATGAATAGTCCCAGGCAAAAGCATCAGCAAAAGAAGACAAAAAACTCACATATTTTTCTTTTACCTATGGTGGCAATGATTTGGATAACTTCACCATCTTTGCGTCTTCAGCTGTTCCAATATTTACATATTCAAATCCTTTTTCAGTCGGCCGTAAGGTTGGTTTCTTAGCCACATCATCCTGATCAAAGAGCTCTTCTAAAGGTATCAAACCTTTAGGAATAACGTTATCTTTCAGCTACAACACTTCCATTTGATTGACTTGCACGTCAGCTTCACCATCATCATATTCTACATCAATTGAGGTATCTTTGAATTTACCTTTATTTTGCAGAAAATCATTAATCTCATCATCATCCTGGAAAACTTGCCAACATCTTTGATTATCTGGGACGGTAGGACGGTGCTTCACATGGATTTCAAACTTATTACTTTAATTCATTGGGATCTTCAAGTTACTTGCTGCCTTAGCAAGTGCATCTGCAATTCCATTTTGAATGCGAGGAATACAAGTCAAAGTATAATCTGAAAACTGCTTCAAAATATCAAGGACAGCATTCCGGTAAGCCCGCATTCGGGGATGCTTCGTTTGGTATTCACCCTTCACTTGCTTAATCACCAATTCGTAGTCGCCATAGACTGCAATTCTCTTAGCATTCAACTTTCTAAGAATTTTTAGGCCAGCAATCAGAGCTTCATACTCAGCCTCATTGTTCGAACAATCAAATGCTAATTTGTAAGAACATACCCGTACGTTTCTCGGTACCTTGTTTGGAGTGGAAAAAGGACTGCGTACCCAAATACCAATTCCAACACCATCATTTCCCACTGCACCATCGAAATCCATGGTCCATAGACCCTCTTCATCATCTTCTAAGTGCTGAAATTGCGCTAGCTCTGTTTTTTCTGCTTGCTGTCCACTATCTTTAGCTGATTGCTCAACTGTACTTTCCGGTTTTTGCCTTTCTTTCTGCAAAAATTCTCTGAAATTCTCGGTAATCTCTGGAATATCTTCTGCTTGAACTAACTGACTATCTACATCATTGAAACTATCGGAAAACAAAACAAAAGACTCTAAATTTGTATGTACATAATTAATCGGATGATTAACTGGTTTCTCCTTGGTTGTAATCATATACTTCATTTTTTGTTCCCGGTATAAATTTATCATTTGGCCAAACACGGGAATCGTTGCATAGGAGAAATCTAATTGTAATGTCACTTTCAATTTTTCTCCCCAAGATCTGGAAAGCAGCATAGCAAATTTGGGAGGAATGTCTGCCACAACTACGTCCATCAAAACATTCTTTGTGGGAATCTGATCCAAAATAACAACCAAGTCTTTAATGAGCCCAATACATCTCACTCTTCTAGAATCAAATGAATAAAGATCATGGTACTTCCTAGTGATGTCTAAACCCAACTTCTCCATGATTGCTTTTGGCATAAGATTATGGGAAGCACCGGAATCAAACATGGCATTATGCAATACAAACTCATGCAATCGGAGACTGATATAAAAAGGAGGCACTTCGCTATCTGGAGACTCACCATCTAAAGTTGGTCCAAATATCAGTTCAGGTTGATCATCTTCAATATTCACCATATCAGACATAGGATCGAAATTAAAAATTTTAGAAACTTGACCTCTATAACTGTTGTTCTTCATTATTTCAGTCAAGGGAATGGATACCTTTAATTTAGAAATCTCATTCTCCAAACTAAAGGCTGAAGTCTTTTCGATCTCTTTGGCTGGAACATCTTTCTCTTCAGCCTTCTCCCTCGATGTAATTGGTTGATTTGATTTTTCTGCTGATGATGACTTGGTGGCAGTGGGATCAACTATCTCTTTTGATTTCTTTTGTGCAACAGGTGAATCGTTTTTAGGAGCTGAAACTTCCTTTCTCTTTTGGATTGAGTTGACAGGCACATCTCTGTTTCTAAGAGAATATTGCTTCTGCTGGGCTGACAAGGCATTCATATAACCTCTCTGATACTCATCCGACTCTTCCTCAAGAGCTGCATCATTAGCCAAGATAAAATCCTCATCTCTTTCTACCGCTGAAATTTTTTCATACTCCTCATCTTCGGTGATATAAATGGGCAAATCATCAGGAGTAAAGAAGTGATTTTCCTCCCCTACTACATCATCTTCATCATCTGAATCCTGACCAACAAAATTCTGCTGAAGAGGTGTCCTTACTTGCTGCTGGACTGCTGATTCTTGTGCTCGTTGCTCTCGTTGTTTGATCCTGAATTGGGGCTGCTGCTGACCACAGAAATTGGGATTTTGAATCTGCGGTTTGGGCTTATCAAGTGTGAGCCTTTCGAACATTTTTTCCACCTTACGGAGTAGCTGATCTGATGTATATGTAGAATCTTCTTCCTTTATTAAAACTTTCTTCTCAGCTCTCAATCTAGCTCTCTTGTCATTCAAATTAGCTTCAACATTAACGTAAATTTTCTGCATGTCCTCCAAAGTGGGCGGATCTCTGTCTCGTAATGAATAGGCCATCTCCAGATCAAAACCATCCGGAAACTTAAGCAAAGCTGATTTATTAGATGGCCTTAAATCATCAGGAATAGCATTATAAACTGCATTAAATCTGATAATATAGTCTTGGATGGACTCACTAGGATTGTGCTTGATCTTGGTATACTCAGAAGTAATTTTAAGTGGATCTTTCTTTATTTCCCACCGATCTAAAAACTGTCTCTGAAGCTCATCTAATGTATTAATACTTCTGGGCTGCAAACCTCTGAACCACTTGCGTACCTTACCTCCAAAAGTTTGCACAAACAATCTCATAGTGACATTCTCTTCATCAATTTCATGGAGATCAAAAAACTCTGTCATTCTATCAATATGTTGTTGATAAGGAACACTCTAAGGAGTTCCATCAAACAAAGGGATCTTACTCCGATAATCGGCGGGCATGGGATCCAAGTTCTGGGGCAAGACAAGAGGTGCGAATTTAGCAGCCATCGCTCTTGGTGGATTTATGATCTGTCTTGGAGAAACGGGTGGAGTAGGAGCAGTAGATGTACGAGGTTTATGTGGTGGGGATGGAGGAGAAACTACTGCAGATTGCTGATTAGATAGAGATGGTTGCACGGGAATGGTAGGAATGAAAGAAGGCTCAGCGTGAACTTGTGAATCAGAGGTAACTGCTGATGGACCAAGAGTTTCAGATGCAGATTCGATAAACTCAGGAATATTTATTGCCAAAATAGAGTTTTGAATGTTCAAGATGTAACTATCAATGGATCTATTAGCTTGTTCAATCTCAATATACTTGATAAAATTGGGATTTATGACAGTAGAACCAGTAGCACTTTCAGACTTAGTTTCAAATAACGACAACTCGAATTGATCATCAAACTCAATATCTTCAAGGAATTCAAATACAGTAGGGCATGAATGAGATTTAAACAAAGGGATCACGGGACTTTCTCGACGGAGGATTCTTGAAATCAGATTGGGATTCTCATACTCTGGAGGCGGATCAGGATCGGGATTAGCTCTAGTATGTCTTCTGGAAGCTAGTGTGTTGATCTATTCAAAAATCAAAGGGACACGATCGATTTATTCAGCCTATCAAATTCTAGACTCAATCACACAAAAGTCCAGAACGATTTGATATACTGGGGTAATTCACAAGTCAAGTGTCACGTCCAAAAGCTAGACCGAAGATTGATTGAAGCATCGTTTATCTACTTCCGCTAATGCAAAGCAAAAGTGTTTCGAAGGCTACCTGGCGTAACTTCAGACTCCGTCTGTAGTTTATGAAACAAATAACACCAACAAACAAACCATTTTATTCCCCAGTATGGTCGCCACTATGTTATAGTCCAAATCCACCTTAGGCTGAAGGAAGGCGGGATTCAAGGTAACACCAAACCACACTCAGTCTAGTAGCTAGCCCTACCAGAATAGGAGAGGGATCTCTCCGGGTCCATCTCAATAAAAATGTATCAATAGGCCTTGAGATGACTGAAATGAGTGCTAATTTTAGGCTAGGTATATTAATCAAGGAGTTTGGAATGATTTTTAGGGGTTTTTGTTGGAAAAAGGGAAAGGAAATTTTGAGCTTGGGGATGAGGCCAAATTCTTGCAGAGTTTAGGTTGGGGTAGGGAAGGAAGTGGATTTGATGTCTTAGATTCAATGAATGGATAGAAAATACTGCTGAGGAGCTGAAGAGGGCAATAAGGTGCAAGGATCCTCTTCAAATGGAAGAAAACATATAAAACTAAACAAAAGTTTAAGGCAGAGCACCAGCAAACTAATGAATTCTACCTTAATTACTCATTTGTTTAATTCAGAAGCAAAGAGAAGGGAAATGGCATACATATAACATTAATGAAACTTACAGATACATGGAGAAAAACATCATCAAAACTCAGAGCCACAAGGATCCGAACAAGTGCTGCAAAACTCTGGTCTTTCCTTTGCCAAAAAGCTGAAATGAATATACAATGAGGTGCCAAACTTTTCCCAAGAGTCCAACCCTAAAAATGTCTCAGAAAATACATGATATAGACCATCCTAACCCATTCCCATGCCTCTAGGGGTCAATATCATCCTTTTAGGAGTTGTTTCAACCAATTATAAAACAAGGAACTGGAATCTAGGCTATCAAACAACTTGCCTCTATATGGAAGGAAACTGTTTCATTCATTTAATTTTCACTTTTTAGTGAATGAATCCTATAGAACAAGTAAATATGAGCCAAAATTACATCATAATCATCAAGTTACATCAATATAGATCAATAGTTACATCAAAAAGTAAAACTAGTCAAAACTGGGCGAATTTCTGAGCTGAAGAGTCAAAATGAGGCCAAATTTCTCTATGCGTCGCGCCAGAAAACTCAATGCGCCATGCCACTTTGAGCCTGTTTTTGAGGCACTTCCTGAAGTCCAAATTGAGATCATGATAGCTCGTTGGAAATCCCTGGATGTTTACTATCCAACTCAAGTGGAATTTTTGGATTTGGATGTCATTTTCCCCTCCAAAACTGCAACTCCCAAGACTGGTTCCTGCTGGTGCAAAAAGTGGCAGAAAGGCCATTTTGGAGTGTTTTTGACCCTTAAGACCACCCAGATCTTGATGAAATCTCACAGCCATTCTTGAGCATGTATAATTTATCATAAAAAACTAAAAAATATCAAGTTTTCCTCTAGAAGCTGTCCCAAACATAAGCGCGCGCCAAGTGGCGCGACGCGTCGGGCAGGAAAACCTGTTTTGTGACCAAAAACTCAAAAATGAAAAAATTTCCTCCAAACTTGTTGAGATTTGGACTGAAGGTCCCCCATCATGTGCCATGCTCAGCCAAAGAAGCTTAGGCCAAGATTTGGAGTGGATCAAGCCTTTTCCGGCGTTTCAGTGCTCTCCTCAGCCTCGCTTTCAAGATCTTCATCTTCGCTTTGCCTACATGTGTGCGGGCCCAATAGTGGTTCTTCATATGTTTGAGCATGTCTTTGTCCCTATTGGCCTTCGCCAACAACTTCTCAAGATGAATTTTGGCTCTCGTAAGGAAAATCTCCCGCTCAAACGGTGTCATGTCACCTGGTCTCTTTCGGGCCAATTCCCGGTCTTCGCGGATTCTCTGCAGCTCCATGAGTGTGTGATGATCATCCAATTGTTTATTCTGGTGCTCCAAGTAATTTATAAACCACTGAGCTCTCTGAAATTTCTCGGTCAGTGTGTTGATCTCAGCTTTCTGTTCCTGGATGATTTCTTTCAGCTTTGAGCTGGGAGAGCTCAAATCAACATCGATGAATACAAAATTAGTATCTTGGCCTCGTGAGGGGCCTTCATCCTGCATAGGCCTCTTGCCTCTGTCCTGAACCTGTACCTGTGCTGATTTCAAAGGCGAGACCCCTTCCACGCCAAGTGGAGATATTACTCGCGCTGCTGATGAAGATAACAAGACCCCTTCCACCCCTGGTGGAGATAGTACTCATCGTGCTGCTGCAAATAAGGCTCTAGTACCTCTCTGATATGTAACACATACTGGAGCACTGATAGGCTCTATCTCGGGAACCTCAAACCGATGTGAAGGCTCTCCTGCATCATGAACAATCTCGAGAGGAGGCTGAGGGGTTGTAAAGAAGTCGCGGGAAATGAACTCCTCCCATGCAATTCCCTGCAATCCAAGCTGATGTACCACAATGATCTTGATGAGCGCATAATGATAAATGTTGTTATGCTGCTGCTCTGGAGTCTTCTTTTGCACAAGGGTAGTCATCCGCTCTATGTTTCGACACATGAAATATGGAATACTCATCAGTCTCACTCTCGTGAAATGCATCAAAAGTATGATGTGGTATGCATAAAGGCGTGAGAATTGGCCCTCACAGCTGAAGTACGTGATAATAAGTCTCATCAATGGCGCATATGACTCCCTCAGAAACTGAAATGGGAATACCCTGCAGAGCTGCCTCAAATAGCCAGGTCTGATGTAAGGTTCATAATATGCTCTATCCAGCTGCTACCTCTTGTTCCACTCTTCACCTATGTTCGGTATCCTGGTCGCCTGAGAAATGGTTTCTGGTGTCAAGGTGAAGTTCACTCTAGCAAGGTTTACATGACCATCACGCAAATGTAGGACAAATAAGCGAACTAACTCCCGATGATGTTGAATCTGAGCAATCATCTCACAATACTGAAAGCATGACTGTTGCTGAAAGCATGCCATTGCAAGCGGGCAGGCCTGCAATTGAGTCAAGGAAGTGGGCTCTTCTCTGACGTGCTTGCCACTTTTATGAGGCCTGCTCGGTACATTTAGCTCTGTGGTTGAGTTACTGTCTTGCTCATATGATGAATCTGTCTCTGACATGGTGCTTTGCAATGTGTATAACAAGTATATGTTGATATATATGTGGTGAAAACAAGAGTTTGTCTTTCAATACCAAATATGCCAAGTATGAAATGAGAGACTGTGAGGAAATATTACAGTGGGTATAATGGATTGACAAGTGAAATTTGAGTGTGAGGATAGTCACTTGACTACTTGGGGGACTTCTGGATTTGGGGATTTTATAAGCGATATGGGAGTGGGAGAGGGTGATGGGAAATGTAGCTTTTAGAGATAGGGACAAATGAAATGACAAGATATATTTAAGCTAAGTGAAATCAAGGATATAAAGAGAGTCCTTGAATGTTTTGGAAATTGGGAATTAACAAATGATATGAAGGAAGGAAAGTGGTAGAAAGTGGTAGGGTTTGAGGATGAAAACATGGGAACAAAGGGTATAAGTAGTTTTGGATAGAGGGGAATAGGAGAAGGACTGTGATAGTAGTGTGACAGCAAGGAGGAAAAGAAACACAAGTGGGAATGGAGTTTACAAATTGGCATCAACAACCACACTTAATTTCAAGCATAAACCCTATAGAACAGTTTTCATCACATGAGAGGGTTTGTAATTTGCCCAATTAAACTTTAAAATTCCTTCCTCCAAATAACACTCAATGCAAACTAAAATCAACGGCAAAGAGCTCACAAACTTACTTGGAGTGACCAAGATGAACTATTTTGATTTTGGAGCAAATGATGATGATTTTTTAGCCTGTCGACCCTGTGCGCCGCGCACAAGCCCAGTGCGCCGCGCCTCGTGGATGCGCCGTGCCAGTGAAGAAAAGCACTATGGTAGGAGGCCCAGTGCGTCGCGCAGTCTATGTGCGTCGCGCTCTTGCCCAATGCGCCGTGCGCACTCTAAACACAGTCTTGGCTTGAAAATTACATTTTTCTCCCTCTCATCACTAAACTTCGACTTTCTTGCAACTCTTGGATGCAAATGGCATTGATACACATAGAAATATCTTTATAAAGTCATGGCTTTGATTTTTTCTTTGTAAATACCCATTCTTGTAATGTTTTGGCTTGGCCCTTTTTCACATTTTAATACAACTCTGTTTTTCAAGTTTCCTTTTTGATTTTTTGGCTAAAACAATGGCTTCTTGGTTGATTTTTTGCAGGGATGGTGGCGTTGAATTTAGGCAAAGGATGACCAGGGATGCATTTGAAATACTTCATGGCAGAAAAATTTAAAAATTACATATTCATTACAAACAATTAATTTGACGATTTCTTCCTCAAAACATAGTTTTGAAGAAGAATCACCTTGAGCATTATTGATGATGAAAATCTTGAAATGAAAACTTTTTGAAGACATCCTCATGGCCTGCGGGCATTATTTGACATTCTGAAAACCAAACCCTAGACCTAATGACTGAAATGACTCTTTTTTGACCAAAATACCACCTATGACTGTAAATGACTGAAATCAACTTTGTTGAATTTTAATAAATTTTGACCAACCCAGCAGGTACAAACTTGAGGGAAACGAGTAAAGAGAACCTTCCGTCAGATAATGGCATGCCCCTAACAGAATGCAGATGAATGAGCTGAATGAGACACCTAAAAATGAAATGCAATAAGAGAAATGATCTCTGACGGAGGGATGTAAAGACCGACTCTAACATTGGCTCCAATGGGGATGGTAGCTTCTGGGAGGTGCCAAGAACGACAGATCTCTGGGAGAATAGGCAGTGCCTTCATCCATTGGGCTATGGAATCCATTATTTTGACAAATCAACAAAAGAATGATGACTCAATTTATTTACTAAAACTTTGACTCAAACTGACTCAACTTCTAAAACTGAAATGACTGAACCAAACCTACTAGACAGACTTAGACCAAAACTGAAATCCTTCTTCAGAATTATAGCCTTCACTTCAGGCCCCAAACAGAAGAAAATATCACAGTGCACTCTTGCGATGAAACTGAAATAAATGATATGTACAATGACAATGTGATCAGCAGAAAACATCTTAGAAATGGTACCGCTTGAGCAGCCGACCATTGACCGGCCCTCCTGGACAGTCTTCACCGTTCATTTCCTTCAGAAGAAATGCATTCTGACCACGATATGCAGCAATCTTAAAGGGACCTTTCCAGAGATTTTAAAAATTACCGTGTTTACCTTTGTCCTCATTTCTAGCATCCCACTTCAGCACTACTTCCTCCAATTGGAATTTATTCGCCTTCGCTTTCCTGTCATAGATTTTCTTGATTCTCTCCTGCAACTTAAATGTGTTTTGGAAAGCCTCTTCTCTCGTTTGCTGCAAGTGAATCATCTGATTTATTCTTCTCTGCATATGAATTTCTTCACTGCCAACCTCTTGAAGAAGTTTGACCACTGGAACAACAAGGGAGGTAGGAAACACTGTGTCTATTCCATATACCAACTCAAAGGGAGACATGCCAATGGATTTCTTCTGACTTACCCGATCAGCCCAAAGTGCATTTACTAACTTCTTATGCCAACTTTTCTTATTGATTTCCAGCAACTTTTTAATGATGTTAACCAAATATTTTTTGGATGATTTCGCCAATCCGTTGCCTTGCGGATGATAGGCGGTTGAATGTCCCAAAGTGATATTATACTTGTTACAAAATTCAATCATCTTTCTTGATTTGAAAGTTGCTGCATTATCAGTGATCAATTTATTTGGGCAACCAAAGCGAGACAAAATGTTATTCTCAAGGAAAGAAATGATTACCGCGTTCGTAGCTTGCATGGTGGGAACTGCTTCGATCCATTTCATGAAATAATCAGTCGCTGTTAGGATCCATCTATGTTGTCCTGAAGAAGCGGGATGAATTTCGCCAATGAAATCCAAACCCCATTGTTGAAAAGGGGCGCTTACCTCAATAGGCTTAAGTGGCAAAGGTTGTAATTTCTGTCTTCCTTCGAAAATCTGGCACTCATGGCAGCCTTTGACAGTCTTATACACATCAGCAAACAATGTCGGCCAATAGTATCCCGCTCTCAAAATCTTATTGGCTGTTGTTTTCCAAAAAAGGTGACCCCCGCAGTCTCCTTTATGGAAATCCTCCATTACTTTTTTCGCTTCTTCTTCCACCAAAAAATTCAACAGAACACCACCCAAATCTTTCCAATAAAGTGCAGAATTCAAAATACAAAATTTTGCAGCCTTCAGTTTCAGAGTTCTACCTTTGTTTCTAGTCATGACGGGTGGTGGTGACAAATTTTGAAGAACATACACGATATCTGAATACCACGAAGAAGCAACAAAAATTTTCGATACCTGAAGTGGCGAATTCTCCTCATCCTCATCAGACATAGCAGCAATCATATTTATGTCTAATGCATGCAAATTCGATTCAGCCATAAGCTTCGCCAGCCCCTGTCCCTTGATAAGCTTCGTGGGCCTTATCTCCACATCATACTCCAGCAAAGCTGCAATCCACTTGCCTCATCTTCCTTCCGGATCAGTTTGTACTAAAACATCTTTCACAGCAGCGTTAGGAACATAAGCCAAAATATGAGAATGTAGAATGTATACCCGGAAATCCTTTAATGCTTTTACCAGTGCCAGAGCTTGCTTCTCAATGATGTTGTACTTCAAGGCTGCGTCTCTTATAGTTCGACTGAAAAAAGCTATTGGCTTCTCATGCCAATCTCTTTTCTGCATTAACACAGTTGCCATGGTATGCTCCGAAGCAAATGAAAACAAAATAAAATCTTGGGTGTAATATGGGCTGATTAACACCGGAGCTGAAGATAGTGCCAACTTCACCAAATTAAAGGACTTTATAGCCTCTTCAGTCCACTTCACTTGGCTGTCCTTTTTCAGCATATTTGTTATCTCTCTTAGATGTTCAGCAAGGTTAGGGACAAAACGGCGTAAAAAGTTCATCTTACCATTAAAAGACTGAATCTCCTTCTTGTTCCTGGGAGGGTCAATTTGTTGAATTTATTCAACAAGTGCTGGATCAATACAAATGCCATCTTTTGAAATAATGTGACCAAGTAATTTTCCCTCATCCATGGCAAACAAGCTCCTTTTCGGATTAAGCGAGACACCATATTTTCTGCACTTTTGAAAGACCACTTTCAAGTGATACATATGCTCTTCATCTGAATTGGAAAATACCATCAAATCATCAAGGTATATAACAAGAAAAACATCCTTCTCATTCGCAAAATCCATGTCCATCGCCCACTGAAAAGTCGCACCAGCATTTTTCAAACCGAACGGCATCTTGGCATAGTGGAATGTTCCCCATGGAGTGGTGAACGCTGTTGATGAACATTGTGTTACAAAGGATGACGATGAGATTGTCCCTTCAAGAAAATCTGAGGGATCTGAGGGAGAATCTATGAAGGATGAAGAATAAGCTCAAGAATAAGAATAATCAAATAAGGAAACAACCGTCAAACAAGAGGAAATAAGAAATGACCAGTAGGATGTACAAGAAAATTATCCAAAATATTTAAAAGAATGGTGTCAAAAGAATCATCCGTCAAATCAAATCATCGACAACATAAATGAAGTAATTGGAACCAGAATAATTCGACAACTTTGTTCATCAGAACAAGCCCACCTTGCTATTTTAGAAACTTTTGAGCCTAGCAATTTTGAGGAAGCTATTCAAGATGAACATTGGGTAACAACTATGAAGGAAGAACTAGATCAAATTGAGAAGACCGACTCTTGGGAATTGGTTCCATGACCAAAGGATAAAAATGTTAATGGAACTAAATGGGTCTTCAGAAACAAATTGAATGAGGATGGACATGTTACCAAGAATAAGGCAATATTAGTCTGCAAAGGATATGCACAAGTTTAAGGAATTGATTTTGAAGAAACATTTTCTCCCGTTTCCAGAATGGAAGCTATCAGAATGTTTCTCGCTTATGCATGCTCGAGAAAAATCAAGATCTACCAAATGGATGTTAATTCAGCCATTCTAAATGGTGAATTGGAAGAAGAAGTTTACATTGAAAAACTTGAAGGTTTTCTGTTCTATGAAAAGGAAGACTATGTCTTTAGATTAAATAAGGCACTATATGGTCTCAAGCAAGCTCCTAGATCTTGGTATGCTCATCTTGATGGATATCTACATCAACAAGGATTCAAGAAAGGAAGCACCAACAACAATCTCTATTTGAAAGTGGACCAAGATAACCTAACAATTATCGAGGTATATGTGGACGATATAATTTTTGGAAGAAATGATGACAAATTAAGTAAAAACTTTGCCACAAAGATGAAAAGTGAGTTTGAAAAGTCTCTACTTGGCGAGCTGACATAATTTTTAGGGCTTGAGATATCTCAGCAGGATAAAGGAATATTTATATATCAAATCAAGTACATCAAGTAAATGCTCAAGAAATTCAAGATGGAAGATTGCAACCTGTCCTTACCCTAATGGTAATAGGTTGCAATTTAAGTTTATAAGATTCATCAAAGGATGTGGACCAGAGGTTGTATAGATATATGATTGGCAGTCTTCTATATGTGACAACTTCTTGGCCAGATGTAATGCAGGCAGTTGGACAAGTAGCAACATTCCAAGCAGCACCAAAAGAATCTCATATTATTGTCGTCAAATTAATTCTCTGATATCTTAAGGGCACAACAGAATATGGTTTATGGTATCCCAAAGGAAATAATCTAGTTATCCAAGCTTATACAGATGCATATTGGTCATGAAGTGTTGATGATAGAAAGAGTACCAGTGGAGCAACATTCTATCTAGGTGGTTGCCTTGTTTCATGGTTAAGTAAAAATTAGTCTTCAATCTCATTATCCACAACAAAAGTAGAAGATATCGCAACAACAACTTGTTGTACTCAAGTTCTCTCGATGAAGCAAACTTTGCAAGATCTTCAAGTAAAGTTTGATGAGCCTATTATCATATTTTGCGATAACACCAGTGCCATCAGTATCTCCAAGAATCCTGTGATGCATTCCAAAACAAAGCACATTCCGATCAAATATCATTTCGTTAGATAGAAGGTCACCGAAAATAATATCAAGCTTGAATATGTTGGCACAAAGGAAAAAATTGCTGACATATTTACCAAAGAATTACCTCGTGAAGCATTTGAGTATCTTTGCCTAAAGCTTGGGATTCTCCCAAGTTCTCATTAGACTCTTTCTCTTATCTAAGGAAGTAAGAAAAAGGGGACTTGAGGTGTGTACAGGTCCAGACGATGACGTTTTTTAGGGTGAATTACCATGTGAAAATGATGACAAAGGGGGAGATAATGATGTAGGAAGAGGTGTCATGATCACAGGGGGAGTACTTGTGTTACCATCAATGCAAAAGGGGGGTATTTTTGATCAGTGGTTGTCATTGATGTCAACCCAAGCAGCATTAGGGGCTACCCCAATCTTGCATGGGAATTTTGACTTGAAAAATTACTTTATTCTGAGTCAAGGATATTCTGGATGGTTTCTACTTGTCGAGATGTTTCTGTTTATATATGACATTCCACATAATTCTTCGCGGTTTGAGAGATATTTTTGTTTGAAGTTAGTAATCCCAATTAGTGGGCTAAAACCCAATTGGTTGTGGCATGACACTAATCATTGGTTGTGGTCATTGAATAGTCAATAATTAATAATTTTTTAAACTCCTAAAATCCCTCCAACATTCACTTGTTGAAGACCCTTTCAACCTAAGCATTTATATAAATTGTGACCCTTATATCCTCCTGATGCAAGGATTTCATTACTTAAAACAGGTCATCGTGGAGTTATCGCTATAAAAAATTTTCTGCGAAGCTTCATATGTTGAAAAAAAAATCATTTGAGCTAAAATCCTGAGGAAGCTTGTGACCAAATTTTAGATACTGGTTCGCTATATTTTCAGAGATATGGTCTGAGGAAGTTAGGGTTTTTGCAGGCTCCCGAATGTCATGTCAAACAGGTGACCTTGGGAAAATCATCATAAATTTATCTCTAAAAATTGGATTCAAATTTCATAAAAGGTGACAGAAATAGGATGGACTATAGTTGTCCATTGGATATCGTTTTCAGGACCGAAGGTTGAAACAGTGACACATGGCACTTCGTACAATTTCACTCTACTAAACTAGTATATAATCAGGTCATCGTAGGAGATTGGGCATAAATATTTCTTGAAGAATCCAATATTTATCATACCTATAGGGTTTGAAAGAGGACTCATAGGGCCACCACAGGGCGCAATTTCATATCTTAGAGATATAAAATTACATAGATACAATAGATTCAATATCTAGCTTCTAGAAGGCAAGAAAAATATCCATTCAAGGATCAATGCAGTAAGGACAACACATCAACAGTCAAGGGTAAGTCTGCTACAACAAGGTATGTATGATTAGTGTTTGAATTTTAATTTGAATATCATCTCTGACATGTGTTTTTCCAGGACAATGTAATTATTTTGTATATATTTTTGATTGGTTTTTGTTCATAAATGTTGAATGTATAACATTTGAATTTTGAATATTTCTCCGAAATATGGTTTGCAGGACAATGTAAGTATTGTGTTTGTATATTGGTTTGGGTCTTGTTCATTAATGCATGTGCAGGAAGGAGGACACAATAGGACAACTCATACACATACTAGAAGGAAAATTCAAAGCCAAAGTACCATTACTTGAAGCAAGCACAACAATACCTCAACAACTGCTAGTGTTCAAAGAAGCAGTGTCAAGTCAAGTATTAGGTTGTGTCAAAAGTCAGTATTGTAAAAATCATCATTGTAAAATTGTAAAAGAGTCATTATTTTAAAAGATTCAATCTGCCTAGAGTTGGAGAGGCATTGTTGGGAGGCATAAGTGTCAATGTTGGATAATGTTATGGTTGGGTTGCAGTTCATAGTGTGATTGGGTGATTGGTATACTTCAAGAAAATCATTGTGAATCATATTGTATTGTGGATCATTGTCCCTGGAACGGGAGTCCAATCTCTTGTCTTATTTCTGATCATTATAAGGTGGCAGGGAGGTGCTAGGTTGGTGCATGAAGTCATCTACAAGTTGGAGCCTGTGAACACTTCAGGGTGGTAGGTCGATCTAAGATATCGGGGCATCCACTAAGTTGACTATTGAAGAAACCAGGGTATTGGGGCATCCTGCTAGTGGGAGTTGGAGAAGAATTATTTTCTATAATTCTAGGAAGTTGTACCTTTCATTTCAGTTGGGGTTGAATATTAAATAATTTATTAGAAAATCATTCGGTGGTTTTCGATGCAGAGGGGGTTTTCCACCCAAAATTTTTGTTCCTATTGTGTTCTATTATTCACTGTTGTTACTGGATAAACATCAAGAATAATTGAAGATTAACTAATGCTCTGAAAATATTCTAAAGTGCTAATTGATGTTTATCCCTCTTAGTATTTCCAACAAAGGGAAGGCTCAAGGACTGGAACAAATCCGAGTTTGGTAATATACATCACAAAAAGCGCTGGCTCGAGGAAGAAATGAGATCTCGTCAGCAGAAAATTATTTTGGATGGATGCTCTGAAGCCCTTATAGCTTAGGAGGGGTAGATCTTGACGGATGTATAGAAGAAAAGGAGTAGGAGGAAATTTTATGAAGGCAGAAATCTCGAGTTTAATGGCTCAAGGAAGGGGAGAGAAACACAAAATTATTCCATCAAAATATGGTGAAACACCACTACCATAAATGTATCTTCTCTCTCAATAGCCCTGACGGTCGACAGCTAGTGCAACACAAGGAAATTTGAGAGGCTCTGATTGACCACTTTCAATACTTATTCACTGATAAAAAAACAGACAAAAGGGAAGCAACCTTAAAAATACAACAACATATACCACACTTAATTTATGATGGGAAAAATGAAGCCTTTATGAGAGAAGTATTTCTTGCTGAAGTTGAAGAGGTGGTTCGATCTCTCCCATCCAACAAAGCCCCTAGTCCTGATGGCTTTACCTCTGAGTTCTTCAAGGATGGATGGAAATTTCTCAGAGAGGAAATCCTAGAGCTGGTTGAATGCTCCTGACGATCCCAATGGTTATGGTGAGGGCTGAATGCAACTTTCATTGTGCTCATACCAAAAAAAGGCATTGCTCTAGAGCCCAATGGGTTCAAACCCATAGCTCTATGCAATGTAATTTACAATATCTGCTTGGGAATCCTGGTGCACGGGATAAAATATTTACTCCAAGTTATCATTGGCCCGGAGCAGACTGGTTTTGTGGAAGAACGATAGATCATGGATGGAATTTTGGTCGCGCATGAGATGGTGCACTCCCTAGCATCCTCTCGAGTGTCATGTATGATCATCAAAATAGATATTTTTAAAGCTTATGATCATTTGAATTGGGATTTTTTGTTGTCAATTATAGCTTCCTTTGGGTTCTCTTTAGCATGGATTGGGTGGATAAAAGCCCTGATATTAATTTTTTTCTATTCCATCCTTGTGAATGGTGCCTCGTCCTTCCCCTTCAAGGGTTCACGAGGCCTTAGACAGGGTGACCCCATCTCCACCTTCTTATTCATTATTGCATCAGAAGGGTTGTGCAGGCTCATCAAGGCTACGATGGACTCTCGGGCCCTCTCGGGGATCCACATCTCTCAATCAATCCCTCTGGTAACCCATCAACAGTTTGTGGACAATAACATGTTATTTGGGAAGACCTCATTGAAAGAGGCTAACTAGTTGGGGAAAATCATGTAAAGTTTCCAATCTACCTCAGGAACTTTGATAAACGACGAGAAATAATAAAACTTATTCAACACTCATCCTAGAGTGCAAGTCCACCTTGCCAAGATGCTGGGCTTCAGAATCGGGAAAATCCCCAGTACCTATCTTGGTGTCACCCTAGTGACTAATTCTCTACAAACCCCCATCTGGAAGGAAATTATATCTTGCATTGATAAGAGAATATCGAGTTGGACCTTCCGAGCTCTGAACTCAACTGGAATATTGGAGCTATTAAAGGTTTCCCTTTGGGTGATCTCGTTATACCAACTATCAGCTCTCCCGACCCCTAGCAACATCTATAAAGAAATGGCACCTAGGTTCTGCCGATTTCTATGGTCAGGGGCCCAAATTGGCTAAAAATGGCTCCTGGTGGCTTGGGAGAAATTATGTAGACCCAAGATCTAGGGTTGCCTTGGGCTCAAAGATCCTGAGTTATTATCCTTGATCCTCAGCACAAAGGTGTGGTGGCAATGGATCCAAGGTGAGCAGGAGCTATGGAAAAATATCTAGGAAGCTAAATATAGAGTAGAGGGTTGGAAAAATCCCCTTCACCACCACCTTGACCTCTCCTCAGTATTCTCTATTTGGAAACTACAAAGGCTCAAAAGGAATTTATTCGACAACATTGTTTATGGGAAGTCCGCAATGGAAGAAAAGGTAAATTCTAGACTGACCACTGGATGCACTACCCCAGACTAGACCAAAACCCAGAGTTTACAAGTCTCCAAGCTCTTACCCCCCATGACCCTCCTTTGAATTGAGAGGCCCTCCATCTGATTCTCCGACAGCGGCCAATTCTGAATAATGGCATACCTGATAGATTATGATGGGGTAATCAGCAACAAGGCATGTTCACTCTCAAAGAAATGTACTCATTGAAAACCTTAGTGGGATACCAAGGGCCAACCCCTCTCTATAAAAGTATTTCGTATTCTTGCCTTTGGCCAAAAGTCTCCTTCTTCTTATGGTTGATCGAGTAGGGGAAGCTCCTCACATGTGATAATATTCACAAGAAGGGATTTCTTGGGTTTTCATGTTGTCCTTTATGTCGCATAGAGGAAGAAATGACTGACAACCTGCTGAACTTCTGCTCAAAGACAATGGAAGTATGGAGATATCATTCAAAGGTCTTCGGAATCACTAACATATCTTTAAATAGCCCATGGGAGTCTTTGGACACATGGCGATGGACTCTATTTAGGAATACAATTTTCAATTTTGCATGGTGCCTGTCGTAAGGGTTTTTCCTATGGAATTTCTGTAAAGGCAGGAACAGGGCAGTCTTCCACTATGAATAATTATGCCAAGTCAATGCTTGGCACATTGTTCTCTGCAACCTGAAAGAAGCTCTACCACTCTCGCTTTGGTCAGAAGAAGAATGGAAGGTGGAAGGGTGGTATCATGCCATATTTCTAGTGTAAGACATCCAGCAGGAGCCCCCTATAGTCCGCACACACAAACTTGCACCTAAATGTGTCTCCGTTGAAGCGTTCACTCACCCACTACAAGGATTTGCTAAAATTAACTTTGATGGGGCTTCAAAGGGGAACCTTGGCCTAGTATACTTTGGGGGGATCCTTTAGAATGACAGGCGGCAGGCGCTTAGACTCTACTTTGCCTCCTGTGGCCACCACCAACAACGTGGCCGGGTATCTGGCTTTGGAAAGAGGTTTGCAGGTGGCTGCAGATATGGGAATCTTGAAATTGCAGGTAAATAGAGACTCCCATATTGCTATAACCATGCTCCAACATTTCATAAATAGTTCTCCCCTGTCAAGTGTCATAAAAATTTGGCGTTTGGAGCTGATAGGGGAACACGTTCTCTCCCATTTACCCTCCTTTTATTACATGATAACTTAGCATGTTGACTAAGAAGGGAATAAAGAAACAAACAATTTAGCAAATTGGGGTTGTGAGCTTCAGGATGAGTAAATTTCCCATGACTGGCCACCCTCCACACAAAAAATTTTCTGATGGATTTGCGAAGAATTGTGGAGGAGGTCAATTCTTCCCCGATGGGGGTGCGATATGGGCAACATGTGGAGGGCCACCTTGATGTGTGATTACAAGAGAAGCGGGGGTGAGGGACGACCCTCCCGATCCGTTCACCATAATTCATGCAGCCAAAGTGGTACTACAGTCACGTTGGGTACTCGTATTGACATTAACTGTGTGTTGGAGTTTTGGGGTGGCAAAAGTTTAAGGATAGGGCAGATTCGGGCACCCGACACTTGTTTCCACTCTTTGGTTTGGTGTTGGAACTTGGGGTGGCCTCTGGGGAAGAAATGCAAGCATCGTAGGAAGGTGAACATAGGGTGTGGCATGTGTGTGGTAATTGTGGGTATTCACTAGTGCAGTGTCACCAAATTGTTCCAACTGCTAAGTATTTTTGTTATTGTTTGTGTCAGTGATGATTAGTAGTCGAGGGATAGTGTGCTTACCCATTTCCCATCCTTGTGGTTTCTAATAAATCTATGTTGGCGAGCTCGAAGAGGAAGGTGGAATCCACAACCAAGGAAACCTCATGGGTGGTGGTGGAAACCCAATTGCTTTTTCCATTTTCGTGACCTTTGGCGTGGGTGTGACGATGTTTGGAGGATTGGTCTGTGGTCTCAGTGTGGAGAAGTCACCGGTTGGTCGTAGCTCGGGGGAAAATTTTTCTCAGGAGACGACTACTTTGTCTGTGTTTGGTGTCCAATCGTCTGTGTTGGTGAGGAGGGTGGAGGTTTCTGGCTTTCCTAGAGGTGGTGGTCTTCCTATGGAAGTGGGAAGTGGAATTGTGAATTTCTTTTGAGGTGGGCAATGTCGTTCAGTTCCTTTTCTAGTGGGGGTTATTTTCTCTAGTGGGGGGATTTTTGTTTTAGCTTTGACTTGTGGTAGGTTTCCTGCATTGAGAATTATGAATCCGTAGGCGCAGCGTGGGCATTCCCTGTCCCTTGACATCTGTAGCCCTGCTGGGGTGGAAAAATCTACAATGGTCATGGCGGTCCCTCGTTGGGGTTGTAAGACTATGGGCCATGTTCGGCTGGCCAGTGCGGGTGTGCATGGTGGCCGAGGCGAAGGAAACCATAGGGCCAACATGGGAGGTGGGTCTCAGGGTCAGAAGTAGATTCGACAGTGCAGAGGAGCCCACACTGGCAAGGGGAAACGTGGGCTTGGTAGTTCCAAGGTGCATGAGGGGAATGACATCCAACATTATTGTTTAGAGAACTGTTGAGATCTTATTAACAGTGTGATGGAAAGAGTGGATGCAGCTGAGAGAGTTCGTAGCAAGGAGCATGCAACGTAGATGACTACTTTGGACCAAATGCATTATTTTCAGTGCCTAGTCTGGGATAGATTGGTAGTGGTTTAGCAAGGCCAAAATCAACTCACAGAGAAAGTAGAAAAGCTGGGGACTTGGATGTCGCACTTTGAAGGGCACATCCAGTGTGACTTTCATCTGCCACCGCCTTTAGGAACAACCTCAGACAACCCTGCATCTATCATGTCGGACGACTATTATGATATCAAGTGTTTTTTTATGTTTTAGTTGTGTTTTGGTTCCTCTAGCCCAACCATATATGGACAATGTCCTTAGTTACTCTTTTGTATTTTTGGCACCCGGTGCAAATTTTGGTCAAATAAATAATAAAGTTAAAAATAATAAAATTTAATTTGTTATATTTTGATTTTTTTTTATTAACAAAATTACTAACAATTTTTTAAATAAAAGAAGTCATAATAGACATATCAGATTAAAAAATATAGCATATAAGTATTAACTATAAATTAAGATCCATTTTTCCTTATAAATTAAAATAATGATTCCATAACCATATTTAAATTTACTTAATAAGAACATAAAGAATTAATACTTACAATATGATAAGATTCTTAACCATGGATATTATCCCCACTTTACCATGACTATTATTAACTTGTAAATAGGCTTTGTTACAATACTATGGGCCAATCCCACAGCTTACAATACCACATACCCAAAAACCATAACTTATTTCACAATCAAAATATTTTATAACAACATGACAAGATTATTAACCATGAATATTCACCCCCTCTTTACCATGGATATTATTGACATGTAAATAGTCTTTGTTACAATATCATGAGCCAATACCATGGCTTATTAATACCACATGCTAAAAAACCCTAACATATTTCAAAATCATAATATTTTATAAATATTTTACTTTAATTTAAATTTTTAACATTTTTTTAATTAAATCTAAAAGAAAAAAGGTTTTAATTACTTTTGAGATATATCTAAACCCTTTATCCTCACAACTTCTAAAAATATTCCCACAAAATGCGAATAATTTTAGCATAGATAGAAATGTGAAATTTCTATAATATAAATGATATTTTTAAGAACTAGCATAAATACATCTTAACGAAGGATCCAAGTGATGAGAGTAGCAAAGCACCTAACAACTATAGAGAAAAGATAGCCCGTGATTCTTTTAAGTTTTTTAGTATTGTATTTTCTTTGACATGATTGATCCAAAATATAGTTTAATATTTATAACCAATTATTGAGTTTTTTTTAATTTAGAAACTTTCGTAAATACAATTGAATATGAACAAATTTAAAAGAGAGAGGGGGCAGAGAGAGAGAGAGGGGGAGAGAGGAATAGAGGGATGAAAGAACAACATAGAGAGATAGAGGTACAGAGAGAGGGGGAGTGACAAGGGAGAGATGGAGAGATAGGGAGAGAGGAGAGGTAGGAAGGGAGAGAGAGAGAAGCGAAGAGAGATAGGGTGAGAAGGGGAAGAGAGAGAGAGGGGGACATGGAGAAGGAAGGGAAGATAGAGAAGGAGAGAGGGAGGGAGATAGTGAGAGAGTTGGAGGGTAGAGGGAGATAGAGAGAGAGAGTGATGGGGGAAAAGACGGAGGGAGGTGGGAGATAAAGGGAGAGAGAGGAAGGAATAAAGACATAAGGAGAGAGAGAGAGAGAGAGAGAGAGTGATGGGGGAAAAGACGGAGGGAGGTGGGAGATAAAGGGAGAGAGAGGAAGGAATAAAGACATAAGGAGAGAGAGAGAGAGAGAGAGAGGGGGGGGAGATAAATATATATGGAGAGTGAGTGTGTATGTTTGGTGGGTACCACTCAGGAAACAACTAGAAGTATGTGACCTATTTCCCTTGATGACTAGCAGGGAGGATAACTTGCAATTGGATTTCTCTATCACACAAGAAAAATTCATATTAGTCGTAAAAGAAATGACTAGAGGGAAAAGCCCTGGCCTTGACATAGGGACCATTGAATTTTTCACACTTTCAGGATATCATGATCGCAGAGCTAACGAAATGGTGGAAGAATCTCGTTGTCTGGTATGTGTCTCCACTGCAAAGTATTACCCTAATATCAAAGGTTCCATACCCTATCACCTTCTCAGATTTTCGTCCAATATCATTGTGCAACACTATCTACAAGCTCATCTAAAAAACCATCGCTAGCCGGCTCAAACCATTCCTATCCAAACATATTTCTGATGAACAATTTGGTTTTTTAGAGCACCGAAATATTCATGATGTTGTTGCAATCACTCAATAGTGTCTTCATTCCATTAATACCTCTAAACTGGATGCTTACATAATGAAAATTGACCTCAACAAGGCCTTTTATTGTTTGGACTAAAAGCTACTGTGGATGGTCCTTCATAAAATGGGTATTGGGCTTAAATGATAAACTGGATAAAAGCATGTGTCAAGAGTGCAACATTTGCAATATTGATTAATGGCTCCCCAGCAGAATTTTACTCAGTTTCCTGAGGACTCCGCCAAGGCTGTGCTCTGTCCCCCTCATGTTCCTCATCATCATTGATGGTCTGTCCAGAAAAATTAGAGATGCTCGTGAGCGCGACCTCATTGGTGAATGAAAAATCATTGACAAGGTCCCCTTCACCCATTTAATGTTTGTGGATGGCTTACTGGCATTTGGGAAATCGAACCCTATTGAACGTCAGGTTTTTCAAAACATGCTTGCTGATTTTGGATCTGCCTCGGGACTTTTCGTGAACCAAAAAAAGTCCTTATTGATATCCTGTGACCCTGAGAGGGAATGGTTTGTGGAGATTGCCAATTCCTTTGGTGTTAAATTCTCCCATTTGGAAGATGGTTTATAGTATTTGGGTTTCTTTCTAAAGCCAAATGGATACAAAACAAGGATTGGGATTGGCTTCTTCTTAAACTGGGTAATTGACTCACTCAATGGTCTCATTCATGGATCTCATTGGGCAAGCGTCTAATTTTAATCAACGATGTCCTCCACAACATTCCTATTTGTTGGGTGCATATTTTTAGACTGCCCAAAGGAGCTATCAATAAGATCAACTCAATCATTTCTGGTTTCTTGTGGGCTGGAACACGACCAAAGCGCAAATTTCACCTCGCTGGTCTAAAGACTCTTAACCTTCTGGTTAATCAAGGCAGATGGGGTATAAAAGACACCTCCTCTTTCAATCTAGCATTGCTCCTAAAAAACCTTTGGCGAGTTGTTAGCAATGATGGTCCATGGAGTCAAATTATCAAGGCCAAATATATTCAAAACAAAGATATAATTGGTTGGATACGTGTTGGTGCCTCGTATCCTCCCAAGATCTCCACCTCTTGGCGCAACCTTCTTCTCATCAAACATTGGTGTTTCAGGAATCTTTGATGGGAGGTTGGCTCATGATCTTCTCCTCAGATTGGTCTGGACTCCCTCTCCGACTTGACAGGTTTTCATTTACTTTCTCCGCCTCTCATTACATTCCTTCACTTTCATGGTTATTATGTGATTAAAGACATTGCTTCAACACATATTTCCTCTTCATCTTTCACTCATTGGAAAGATTCCACCAAACTTGAAATTCCCGAGACACACACCTTGGAATGGAAAACACACATAACAAACCTCAAGCTTGCCAGAACTGTCCTATCAACAAAAGCAGAAAATTTTATTTGGTTCAGTGGCCCTCAACAGGGAAAGGTCATTGTACATGAGGCCTATCCGATCATCCAACAACCCTCAAAGCATATCACTTTTTTCTCTTAGCTGGCTTAATCCTGGAAATGCAATTTTCCACTCAAATTCAAATGCTTCTCCTAGTTGGTGGTGCACAACTGGATCTTGACATGGGATGTCCTTATCAAGAGAGGCTATCAGGGTTCGGGTTAGTGTTGTCTTTGCTCATCTGCCGGAGAGGACGCCAACCCTCCCTTCCTCAACTGTCCTTTTTCCTTTTTTGTCTAGAGTCGTGTGCTACAACTGATTAACTCACATGATGATTGAGACCATTCTAATATTGTCTTTTGTATTAGTAGTTGGATTGCGAATCATCAATCACACTATGGCCTTCTTCATCATCTGGGTCATTTGGGGGACTAGAAATTCCCTCATTTTTGACCATGTGTTGCCCAACATCTGGCTTTCTAGCTGTAGAATTATTTCCTTGTATCTTGAACACTCTGACATCCCACCCCTTAAATGTCCACCTCCTCCACGTAACATCTGGTATAACTTTCCGGTTGGAATTTTTGATGGGGCCTCCTGCTTTGGACTATGTGGTTTTGGAATGGCCATCCATGTTGGGCTTGGGACATTTTACAGATTCCACTGGCATTGTGGAAAGGGATCCAACACTAGAGCTGAATTACTTGCACGCTGGAGAGTTCTGTATTGTGCTTTTAAGCTCAACCTCACAGATCTGTCAGTTTTTGCAGATTCCAAATATGTCATTGATTGGGAAAATGACAAAGGCTCTCTCAACTCTCCAAATCTTGATGCCTGGAAATGTAGAACTCAATCTTTGATCAAAGAGTTTTATTCTATCTCTATTTCTCATATCTAACGAGTCCAAAATGGAGAATCTGATCATCTATCCAAGGATGGTTGCTGCTTAGAGCCTGCAAGAATTTTTGACTCTAGCTCTCTATAGGGGATTGGACATTTTATGATCTAATTGCTTCATTTTTCATCTACCTCCTTTCTTTCCTTTAATTCTAAATGCTGGTAGCATGCTCCACCTACCATACTCTATTTTCATTTTGATTTTGCCTCCCCTATTTCATTAGTATGTCTGTCTGATTGTCCGATTTTGTTTCTTGGACAACACAATAGTGCATCATGTTCATCACTGTAATGACTGATATGAAAGTTGCCCATAGAGAACGATAGTGATATTAGCATTCTATTCATACTCATAGGCGACAATGAGAAGCTCTAATCTCTGAATTATGTATTCTCTATATCATATATTCTATGGATTATGTACTTTCATTACTTTTTTCTCTTTGAAAAAAAAACTATGACTAAACTAAAAGCCTTCATATTTGGTAGATGTATTTGGTAGATTATACATTTGAGGTGAAGACTAATAACAAAAATATTTACCTGAAACACTAAAAAATGAATTACACATTGGAAACCTATCAGAATATTAGATACTATGAATATATGGTAATTACTATTGGAATTGTATTATTTGAATAGTAATGGAATTGATAATTACATCACTATTATCATAATTTTGAAGTGTACGAGACCTCTTCGTTTGTGGGACAAGGGATCCCCTAGGGGCAGACATTTGACTACTAGCTCTACGAAGACGCAGACATTTGATTACTAGGTGTTTGTGGGACAAGGGACCCCCTATGGGCAGACATTTGACTACTAGGTCTACGAAGACGCAAACATTTGACTACAAGGTCATTTGACTACTAGGTCTACGAAGACGCAGAGATTTGGCTACTAGGTGTTTGTGGGACAAGGGACCCCCTAGGGGCCCTACTAGGTCTATGAAGACGCATACATTTGACTATTTGTGGGACAAGGGACCCCTTGGGGCCCTACTAGGTCTATGAAGACACAGACATTTGACTACTAGGTCTACGAAAACGCGAAAACGCAGATACTCAACCCCTCTAGTTTTGAAACAATGAAACATATACTCTTAACACTTAGACCCAATCAAAATGTATATCAATCACAAAAGTAAAGAATGAAAACATATGGTGAAATAAGTTCCAGACATTGTCAGATTCGTGATCAGCTTAAGAAGCTTTGTTGCAGAACCAACAAAATAGGTTCGTGATCAGCTTAGGAAGCTTTGTTGCCGAACCAACAAAATAGTCTGTCACGGCCATTGAGAGGGCTATTTTTCCAAATAGAGACCATGTCTATGACAAATCAGCCATTTATCTCTGGAAGGAAATGTGACGCTGGAGCATTAATCATTTTAATGAACAACAAAAGCAACATCCTAAACAACAATAGCAACTTCGAGATTCTGAGTACGTTCTAGATTGCTGTCATCCAGAGATAATTTGGAAAGAAATTATTGACTTTTTCTTTGCAAACGTCCACAGGCTAATTTAATTTGTCATTGAGCATTAAGGTTCATGGATTTCATTGAAATAGAAGCAGGGATACGTTATTTATTTATCTTGGGATATTTGGGAGCTCACTAGCTCCCCTCAATTCACTGAGCATTAACGTTCATGGATTTCATTGAAATAGAAGCAGGGATACGTTCTTTATCTTGGGATATATGGGAGCTCACTGGCTCCCCTCAATTTCTTTACCACCTCTGATTCATGATCATATCCTGTAGTGGAGACATCTCTGATTCATGATCATACCCTGCAGTGGGGGCATCTGGTGATGCAAGGATGAATTCATTAATATTTTAACGACCTTGGTAGGCTCTGAGTAGCATGGAAGATGACCATAAATCTTATTCATAAATGTTTTTTTTTTTTTTTTGACGTTAATTCGATTCCAAAATATACCGTGTACACACTTTCATACTTCTTAATCTTAGTTTTAAATGTTAAATGTGATAAAACACCACTCAGTATTATACCATTTAGCGTGAGCTGAGCTTACAAAATCAACTGTCAAATTTACTTCATACCTGTTGTCAGTTGAATATACTATACTTAATCTACAATCAACCTAAGGATAAATTTGATATGGAAACAGTTCATGAAATAAATATGGATGAAGCTGAAGGGAAATAATAGATGAACTAAATAGGAACATGAATTAATACTGGAGATTTTAATGCATTGCATTGCATGGTAAACAAGATTACTTAATCTTTACGGACAGTATCAGCAGAATCTGTACAGTGAATCAGTGAAGTCACAACATCAACTATAAAACACAAAAAGCAATAAAACTCATTTGTTGCCATTGCCAGTGTAGGTCTGTAACAAATCTTTTAGATACCAATTTTTTGATTACATGACACTGTATTCCATAGGGTATCCATTGTGTGGGGAATATCTGTGGCAAATCTTTTAGACACCAAAGTTCTGTATTGCATGACACTACATTACAGAGTGTGTCCATGGTGTGCAACATCACCATATACATACTTCAAAAGGAAGTTCATTCCAGATTTTGAAGCCAAAATAAAAAAAGGGAAGAAATTAAGAATCAAAATTGGCTCTATCTCCCTGATCCAGCACCAGGAAGATCGACCCATTTGAGCTGCATGTAGAGATCTCCATACAAAAGGTTATCAAGCCTTAAACACATTGCCTGAACAATATCTCCATCAACATAGTGAATGTAACTCTCTTCAGCTAGATAATTGTCCTCTGAGGGTACCAGCTTCCGAACTTTAGTGGCAGTTTTAGCCCCCTTGAGGAATTTCTTCATTCTCACACATGCTACAAGAGGTTGCAGATCTATTTCTGCATCCCCCATCTTGTCATCTGCTTTAAATCTGTGTCTGTCAAAGACTTCCTGCAATATCCAAACACAGTCATGATGATCTTATATCTTTTGGAAGTAAATGAAAGGTTAGAAGAAGCTCTGTGGGTTTACAGGGATAAATCATTAATACCACTTTTAGGGTGCCCGGAGCTGCAGCTGTTGTTATAGGGAGTGCTAATTCCTCGTTCCACACTGGATTGATGTTACTCTTGATGACTCGTGTCTTAACCACCTGCACATAAAAACAGTTCATAATGTCATAGGGTTGTCGAAAAGGTTGACAAGTTTTTTCACAGTGCTGAATTTATATATGCAATCAAAAAAATATTTTAAATAACAAAGGATTACTATTTAATCAAAAAATATTTTACTGAATTGCTCCTAAAAGCTTTAAAATATCTCATAATTTTTCTTTGAAAGAAAAGTGGTTAGGAGAGCTAGTAACCTCTCTAGACATATGTAAAAGGCTACTACCCACATATATCAGAAATTTATAGTTAGGCCTAGGATTAAGATCTCCTGAGACCCCAGGAAAGCCAGGATCCCAGAGTTAAACCCTAAACTTATCCTTCCAACCTTACTATGAGAGGCCATAATGTCCTGTGAAATTTGAAACCAAGTAAAAAATATAACATCCCAGTAAAACAATCACCCATCATCCAAAAACTAAACCCAAAACATCTCATAGTTACACCATATAACTTAGAAAGAGAACTCTGATACTGACCTGGTTACCAAGCTTGACCACAACATAAGGGTCGGTCTTCTTGTGATCTCGAGGGGTTAGATCTGTTCCCTTGACAACCCGGATTTTGAGAAGACCTGCTAGCTCAGTCCTCATGACTGGTTTCACAATCACAGAAATGAAGTAAAGACAGAACTAATCTCGTTGCTGTGCAGCCTGCTGCTCCTCTAAATACACGACAGGAGGTATCCGAGGTAGACAAGAAACGGCTTAGCAGGGGGACACGAGACATATAAATGCGGCCATCATTAAAAGAGCAAAGCAGGGGAGACAGGGGACATGGTGTAAATGCTTGCAGTGGCCTGCAATTATATTTTAATGGTGAAAACGCACCTGACATACCAGATATCACAGCCCACGAGGCAGATTGCCCACATATACATGCAACTCCACCTCCAACACAACATTCATTGGCCACGCCCCACGACCATGCATGGCGTCGCGGCCGCAACATGCCTCTGATCTTGCATTTATGCATCCCAGGTGAAGGATACGGACCAGGGTGCAACTTCCCCTCTCTTATTAAATGCATTTGTTTTGCATTTCAAGACAACAAATCGGCTGCACCACTGATCTCCCCCTTTTTTTCGGTGAAATTGAAATTTAGGCTACACCACTTATCTTTCGCGTAGTCTTAGTGCGACTTTTTGAAGGCTAATTTTGCATAATGAAACTGCTGTAGGGGTTTCTTGCATAATGGAAGTGTGGTAGGGTTTTGAGCGTGCTGAATCCATATATAGAGTCAAAAAACTAGTTTAAACAACAAAAATCAAAATTTTATCTCAAAATTTTTCACTGGATTTGGGGACTTGAAACTCCAAAAAGTCACACTAAAAACAACTCCCTTATCTTTTTCTTTTTCTTGGTGAAATTTCTTTTTCTTTGAAATTTTGGTGTTTGGAAATTTTTTATAAATAGTCTTCCCTGTGTTTTATGTTTTTTTTTTATTATTATTATTTTTAATCTCAAACAAATTTATGTTCTTTGAAATTATGGATGGATAAATATATCAAGTTTGTGTTCAAATATTTCAAAAAAAAAAAAAAAAATGCCCTAAGACTTAAAACTTAAAGGTATAATATGATTTTTTTAAAATATTTTTTTGTTTTGTTTTGTTTTTGAAATTGATATAATATCAATATTATAAAAATGTTTTAACATGTAGATTTTCACACAATGAATAATATGATGATGAAAACTTTTTAAACATTGTTTGATTTTGTTGAGATATCTAACTTTTGGGTGAACATTTTATTCAGCTTAAAGAGAATAAGCAAAGATGCAAAACCACTCATAAATAAAAACAAAATACAATTATTCAAAATATAACTATTAAAATAGATTAAAAAAATAAGAATAAGAATATTGATAAGTTAATATTTTTTAATACTAATTTATTATTAATTATAAAATTTAGAAAAATATGATAATGATGATAGATAATCAAAATGAAAAAGTTAATAATTTTATAATAATTTTAATATTTTAATATATATATATATAATTTAATTTAATTTTAATTAAATTTAATACTAATTACAACTATTTTTATAATACTTTAATCTAATATCTTGTTGCTAACTTGTTTTATTTTAATATCTTTTGAATTTTATTTTAAATTTTTTAATATATTAATATTGGAGTTGTCTTTAGTGCGACCCTCTGAAGTTTCAGGTGCCGGAATCCGGTGAAATTTTTTGAGGTAAAATCTTGGTTTTTCTTATTCAAACTGGTTTTTTGACTCTAAATATGGATTCAACACCCTCAAAAACTTCTAGGACACTTTGATTGTGCAAAGTTAGCAATCAAACTTTTCTTTTCAATAAATTTCTGCTAGAATTTAAAGAAATAAAAGCCTTCAAAAAGCCTTCAAAAAGTCGCACTAAAGACTACTCGATTAATACTTATTTTTTAGCTTTTCAATATCTAGAGTATTTATAATTTTTCTATTATCATTTATGTTTCTTTTAATCTTTTTTTCTTTATTGATCATTTTCCTTAAAATTAATTTAATTTTTTTTTATTTGTTTGTTGGGTAATATGATTTCTAAGATGACCAATGTACTTAACCTGTGGCTTAAGTAGCTTCTATCTAAGAGCATCTAAGCATCTGCATGTGACATACCACCCTCCACCCCTTAGCATTGCGGGATTTTTTCCCACCATGTGTCATTCTAAGCCTAGTGAAAAATTTAACCCCATTTTAATTCTTCTCCAATCCTAATCAAATTCAATTTTTATTAATAACTCTTCAATCTTATTTTTATTTTATCTTATTTTATCTTTTCTCAATATAATTACTTCTTAAACTATTTTTATAATTTTTTAAACTAATAATTTAATAATATTATTCTATTTAATATTTTAATATATAATTAGTTACCCCTTACCTTATTAAATTTAATATCATTTTAACAGAAATTCATTATTATTTTTACTCTCATAAATTATTTCTTTCATTTCATTTTAACTTCTTAATCTCCAATTTCTTTCAATCAATTTTAAACTTAATTAATTTCATTTATACTAACGTAACTTTTTTTCTTCCAAATTTCATTATTTTTATAATTTAATTCTTAATTATTATTATAGAATGTAAAATCATTAACCTTCTTATTTTTGTCTTATCTTTTCAAAATTTATAATTAATAATAAAATATTATTATAAAATATTAATTTATCAAATTTTTTATTTTCATCTTTTTTTAAGTGAACTTCTTAAAAATGAGTGCAATGTTTTTTAAAATAATAAATCCATTTATATATTAGATTTTTTGTTTTGTTTTTTGAGTTGCCTAACTAAACCCAACAGCTTGCCTGAAACAAAGTCACATATAAGAGATTTGAACTTTGAATTTCGCATCACTTCGAACACCATTTAACCTGTGCCGAAAGACTTTCCAAAATATATTTTTAAAATGATATAAATACAAATTTGCCAACAATCTTCTAAAGCTCTCATCATTCTAAAATATTATCAAAATAATAAATTTACAGATTAATAACACATTGATAATTTCTGTGTCAACGTACACATACCCATTTATTAAATGCATCCCCGAGTATAATCTGCACCCAAATTGGAACCTGGGTAAAAATTTCAATCTTACCAGAAAGTAATTCATTTCACGATGATTACCGTGTGTCAACGTACAGCTACCTGTTTATTAAATGTATCCTCGAGTATAACCTGCACCAAAACTGGAACCTGGCTAAAAAGTTCAGGGTTATCATAAAAAAAAATTCACTTTCACTTGTCAGACACTGATGTACTACTACTTTCACGTAAATCCTTATCTACGTTATTGGAACGAATAACTTTTGCTCCTTTTTATTGCTTTTTTCACATCTAAACATTTCTGGTCACTGCAGAGTTACATCATCTATGCTCAGTCCATGATACATTGTTAAATATGCATTAGGTTGATCTTTTTCATTTAAATTCAATATAGGAATATGTTGATATTTTGTGATAAGATTTTAAAAGGGAGTTGTTTTTAGTGTGATTTTTTAGAGTTTTGAGCACTGGAATTTCACTAAAAATTTTGAGCTGAAATCTTGATTTGTTAATTGATTTTTTTATTGTATATATGGATTCACCATCATGAAAAACCCTTAGGGCACTTCGATTGTGTAGGGATTATCCATCAAACTTGTGATTTCAATGAATTCCTGCTGGATTTTAGAGAAATTAGACCACTGAAAAAGTTTCCAAAAAATCACCTAACAATATCTTATAAAATTTCAGACATCTTGATATATATGGTTTGTGCCATGTTGAATATACTTTTGATATTATAATAATAGGTTAAAATTTTATATTAAAATGAAACATTACAGTCTTATTAAAAATTATATTACCAAATCACAATGAAAAAGATAAAAAATTGCTTTATTAATCAACTTTATTATTCTTTCATATTTTAAGTGAAAAATTTACATATTTACATATAATGGTACAAATTTTAAAACAAGCTCATAAAATATATTGCATATATTTGAATATATTATTATATTCATATTCAAATGAAACATTACAGCCTTATTAAAAATTATATTACCAAATCGCAATGAAAAAATAAAAAATTGCGTTATTAATCAACGTTATTATTCTTTCATATTTTTAGTGAACACTTTACATATTTACATATAATGGTACAAATTTTAAAACAAGCTCATAAAATATATTGTATATATTTGAATATATTATTATTAACACGAACATATACATTAAATGGTTGGTAATTCATAATCAATATAAAAATACTTTTATATGATACATTTAGTTTTGTTAAAATTATGAAAAGCATAAAATCATTTAAATTATAACTTTATTTTAAATTATCATTAATTATGAAAACAATTAATATGTAGGATAAAGTATATAGAGAAACATGAAACAAGATTCTTAATCATGGAGATTTACCTACACATCATTATGGAAATTCTTAATATGTAAATAGACTTTGTTACAATACCATAGGCCAATACCATGGCTTATCAATATCATATGCCCCAAAAACCATAAATCACTTCATATGACACTTGGTCATATGACTTTTTTAAATTAAGTTATTATATGATTCATTTCATTTTGTTAAAATTAAGAAAAACATAAAACCACCTAAATTATAAGTTCATTTTAAATTATCATTAATTATGAAAATAATTAATATATAAGTTAAACATATATACATCTAGAGAAACATGGAACAAGATTCCTAATCATGGAGATTTACCCCAACATCACCATGGATATTCTTAATATGTAAATAGACTTTGTTACAATACCATGGACCAATACCATGGCTTATCAATATCATATGCCAAAAAAACCACAACTCACTTCATATGACACTTGGTCATATGATATTTTTTTAATTAATCAATTTAATTAAAAGAGTAAAATGTCATAACTATTTTGGAGATAAATTTCAATCATCTATATGTGTATACTACTAGGAATACTCTAGAATATTCCATGGAGATTAAATCTCTAACATCTATCTAATAATTGTTGATAATTCTCTAGAATATTTCATAGAGGTTAAATCTCTACCATCCATCTAATAATTGTTGATAACTAGATAAAAATTAGGGAAGTCTTGTTCCAAAATAGAGACACCTATTAGGTAACTGGTGCAGCCATATAAATTAACATAAATTCATAATAAACATCAAAATTGTTAAATTTTTCCATCCATGATACATCTCAAATTGCTAAAATTAAAAATTGTAAAAACTAACTAAATGATATCTTTATTTTAAATTATTATTATTATTATTATTATGAAAAGATTTAATACATAATCTAAATTGATGTACTGGCCTCGCGCATGTCTCCATTTAATGCCAATCCAAAAGGTGGAAACATCATAATAGAGGCGAAAGTTTCAGGCCTTTTTGCTAGTAAGATTAGTAAGTTTTATGTTCGTAATTCTTGCTTGAATTCGATCTGGTCTGAGAAGCACTGCACCTTGGGGGAGGCATCCTTCGTGGTCTTTCACCGAGCATCAATTCTCTTACAGTCGATTCAAGCCACCTTTCGCGGGTATGTTTTCAATCTCAAACCCTATTTCCCTGCTCCCATGGCTAGTTATTTAGTTTTGCTGGTCTCTAGGAAATGGATGGCATGGAAGGTGTTGAGAATGCAGCAAGATGATGGAGCTTAGTGAAATGAAGTCGCCTTCACTAAGTGGGCCCGCAGGCAAATTCTGGCGCAAAGTCTATTCTTAGACTATATATAATGCCTGAATATCAGACATATTCAGTCTACTTGGAGATTTTAAAATTATCACAGTATGGTAAAATAGAATGGATATATTTTGGACCAAGACTATTTTAATTGATCTCTGTTAAAAACTGGAAATCAGATATTAACACACCAATAATATTTTATTCTGTCAGCATGGACTCTCTTGTGCCCTTGATTATTTCCTGAGTAGCTCTTATTTGACACAAAATCAGTAGTTCTAGGTTATTATCTTCCTGTTGCTCAGTCAGACGCCAGAGTGGCAGGAGTTTTGGAGGAGTTAACGGGACAGATAGTGGAGTTGTGTTCTGTTTGTTTTGGTTGAACTAGTTGGGATTAGTTAACTAACTAATCAACTAGATATGAGTGGAGTAAATTAAATAATATTTAATTTACTAAATATTAACTCATTAGTCAACTCAAGAACACTTCAGTTCACTACAGTGCATGATCAGTTCAGTGGAGACCAGTGGAAGAGGTAGATGAAAGGGTGAGTAAAGCTATCAGTTGGTAGATTTGTTTGCATGAGATTTGCATTACACTTGGAGGAATTGTCCATGAAAATTACGCAATCAAGGGAAGGGGATTCGAACCTTGAACCTCATGTATCCTGAATATGATTAACAATAGAAGGCAGAAAGGTGTGTGTGTTTGGGCAAGACTTATTTAAATAAACTCTGATTATGAGTAACTTCTTGCAAATCTTGACCATGTAGAGATGTATACTTGTTTAATTTACCAATTTCTATTAATACTATGACTTTGGGGTTTGGTATGAAGCCTCTATTGTCAAGTTAATGTGTGATTGAATTGATGTGAGATTGCTTCTGTTATTTCCGCATGTGACAATTAATTGTAGAAGAAGGTTATGTGTTATGTATGCAATTCGAAATTGATATATGACCAGGTTAATCTTCAGTGAATAAGTGATTTATTCAGCTAATTTCTACAGAAGGAGCACTACCGGGAATCTGAAATGGCAGTTGCATAATTGTATGAGGGCTCCTTTGTTTTCTGTACTCTTGTGTCTATGTACTTTGGAATTTTGTTGTCGCATATGGGCATTTGTTGGGCAGGGCCTATGTGTCATTCATGGTGTTGTCCTTTGAGATGATTGTAGTCAATAATCATGCCGAAGCATCTATAATATTTTTTTTGGATTTTGTGATGTTGGAGGACCAATGCATAAGATAAATCTTAGCAAACAGTTATGTATTTAAATATTATGGATAATATCAATAATTACAAATAAGGGTTGCTTGTTCATCTCACACAGTGATTAAAATTTTATAATTCGATTAAGTGGACTTATGTAAGAGAATATGATTATTAAATATTCAAATAGAATTATTTAATAAACCATAAGATGGAAAACATTTAAATAATGTCTAAAATTTCAACAAAATATATCTAACATTATCAAGACGTTGACAATTTATAAATAAAAGGGACTTACATCAGCAGATTGTCAAGTAAATCATTCTTTTTAATAATAATAACTTCAGGAGTAATTATAAGGTTGCTGAAACACAACCAACCCCACCTAGTTATCTTGATAATAATTAAATATATGAAGAAAAAAATGGCTGAAAACTGGAAAATCTCATATATAAGACAGAGCTGTATGAGATAAATTCAGAATCCTTCTTGTATTATTGATGATAAAAAATACTTGTACAATTTCTTCTTACAAAATTTTCTCATCAAAGGGTGCAACCCTTAATAACTCAAACTCATAGTTATTTATACTAATTAACAAAAGTTTAAAAATATCTTAACTAATTTACAATAATAGGATAAGAAGAATAAAAGGAGACAAATAGATGGAGTGTCTCTGTTTTTCTGGAGGTTGTTGGTGATTCGGCCCCTTATGGTGAAAGTTGTTGCTGACTTGGCCTCTTTTGTTTGAAACTGTTGCTGACTTGTCCCTTCAAAATCTTATATGATGACATGCTGCAAAATTAATATTTTACTCGATGCTTTCAAAAAACTTATCGCATTTATCTTCACTTGGGATTTCTACATTCATCATTTTCCTGGAGATTTCATCTACTTTAGTAAATCTGTCAAAAGTTGGTCTTTGAATGAACAACTGTTTGATTTGATGCTGACTGATCAAATCAAACTGTAGAGCTTCAAGAAAATCTCTCCATGTAATGTGACCTTTGATACCTGCAAACTTTGATTTGTCTATTAGAATTGTATATAACTTTGTGCAATAATCTTCTAAATTGACTAACTTATTATCTAATCCTACTAAACCTGGGTGCCCTTTATGATTTAAACCATTAAATTTAGTATGAAACCTTTGAACAATAACATTTAAAGCTTCACAGTTGATTTGCAACTGGTTGATCGAGTTTATTTTATGCAAAACCTTCTTTATCTCCAAAATGGTTGCAGTCCTGTCTAAGATATTGATTTCTTCCAACTCCTCTTCGTTCTTTGAATTAAGAACCTTGATCATGTTAGAAGCTTCACTTGGCTTCTTTTTAATTTTATCCTTCTATTCTTGAATTGTTATTATGCATTTGTTGATGAGTTCCTATTGCTCGAAGATGATCTGTATAGATGGCCATATCTCAGTAATAGAGTTGCTGATGTCTTCCTAGATACTCTGTTTGGATTCTCTTAGAGTGGCTGCCATTAGAGATTCACTTTCCAGTTCCTTGATTTTAAGTTCCAATTGATGAGTCTTCTGCATTTCCTCTAGATATAAAGTATCATTTTTAATCTTTTTTGATTCAAGAAGTTGAAACTTCTAATGTAACTTTTCATGTGCTTGCTTTTGAATGGCCAAAACTTGTGCAAATTGTGCTGCAACTGTTATGGTCAAGGATGTTGAAGGTTCTATACTTGCAGAAGATGTTTGAGTTGCTAAAGTAGTATCAGTATTCACTTGGAGTGTTGATTTCTCTTTCAACAGTAATTCTTCAATTTGTTCTTCCAACTTTCTAATCTGCAGATTTTGATCAATGATCAACTTAAGCATTTCCTCCTTGTCACATTCATTTTCTGCCATCTCTTTAGTCTGTGGGTCATCAGTTGAGGGTAGCTTGAGCTATTTTCGCAGACAAGAAATGTCTGCATTTTTCTTCTTGATGATTTCCTCGGCTGCCTTGCAGTGCTTTGGATCATATCCCACATTTACTACAAGTTCTTCCAATGTCTTCATCCTGTTGTCTTTAGCCAATGAAATTTTTTTTTCAATATTCAATTGGGATTGCATATTTGACAGTGCCACTTTCAATTTGGAGAGAGACATGGCTGTTGTAGTCATTGTTGAAAATAACATTTCTCCTGACTGCCTGTGCATGTCCATCTGGTCAATTGGATGTATCTATTTTGTATCAAATGAGAAGATAGTCTTCTTATACTCAGCATGTGTCTTTGGAAATGGCACTGTTGCTTGTAGAAAGGCCATTCACATCCTTTCTTTCTCACTGTCAAAGGTAGTGAGAAGTCTGTGTTGTGATGTAATGTTTGTTTCTAGAATTGGCTGTAAACATCTGATTTCAGTTCTTCATTCTTGTGATTGATGTCTAGAAATATAAAGAAAATATTTTTCTCTTTAGAAGAGCTAGCCTCTGAATGCTGGATGATTTCTAGTGGCTCTCTTGCAGGTGATGATGATGGAGGAGTCTGAGGAACATTGGTGGATGTGGAGATTTTAGTATCTCCCAAATCTATGATCTCAGGTTGTTTCCCTTCTGAAAGCAAGGAGGAAGTGAGCATTGCCTTCTTATGATGTAAGATGAATCCTTTCATAATTTCCTTGGAATGTGGTGTCTCTTCTCTTATCCTTTTTGGCTGCTTATTGTCAGGCACTGGTGTTTGTACATTTGAAGTAGAAATGACTTGTTCATCTGCTTCATGTAGAGTACCTTCTACCCATGTATCCTGGTTCATGTATTTCTCTATTTCTGATATGGAGGTATGAGTGTAAGAGGTTGTTTTGAGTTCAACCCTTAGAGCAGAAATACTGCCATGGGGGTCATATGACCAAGTAAAACTTGATTGAAAACCCATCTTCTTTAATAATGCATCTGCATCAACACCAATTGCTATGGTATTGTAGATGAATGATCCAACACTGGCCTTGATTTTAAACTGGGCTTTCCTCTTTCTTGAAACAAAATGCAGTTCATCTATATTTAACATTTGTCTTATGTACTCTAAAGAGAAAATTCTCATAGGCATATATCTTGGAATTTTTTATGGTGAAAGTTCGCAGCCATGCACCCTAATCTCTGTGTAATTTTTATATAGATACCAATCGTGTCTTTTCTTGTTCAACGAGGTGCATAATTCTTTTAATGTCTTCTCCAATTCTGGGCTCTGATTGACTGGTAAGGAGCTACCTTATTGGGTGAATGAATGAATCTATGAATTCTAAGAAAGAAGTGGTTGTTGATGAAGATCTGACCAATTCTGTCCAGTGAATCATTGATTAATTCACTCCCTGCTCATCCTGCTTGTTGAAATGGATAGGTAAAAATCTGCCTGCTGAAACAAAATCTTATGAATAATCATTGAAGAATAATTAAAAACTCCTTGTGTGGTGAAGTTCATGAATTGTTCATGTATGATATTAGCCAATAAATGGTTGTAATTATACATAAATAATGGTGATTTTTCAAGACTGAAGATAGATAAGAAACCCAGGATGGGTTCATCAACGATTTCATCGTTTGGATATCCTAAAAGGTAAGAAAAAGGGATATGCAGTGTTTGGAAGTTATAGGAAAGATGGAGGATGCATATGGGGGATTTATCTTTGGTAAGTCTACATCCCCAGTTAAGAAAACATCAAATATCTGAGCTCTTTGAGGGAAAGATAATTTATTATGAAGGTCGGTGAGGGAAGCATTAGAGAAATATGACAAGGAATCAAACAGAGGGATAAGAAGCATCTAGTTAATGGTTTCATGGGATATGGTGACCAAAATGTTTCCATTCTAAGCCACCACTAACCTGGTTATAGGGTCATACTACTTTTAACACCATACAATTAAATACGGAAATGGGTGAATTTGATGGAATGTAAACAAAGGCAACATAGATTCCCAAAACCTGATAGGGTCTTGGTTATCTATGTGCTTGTTTTAGCCACAAATGTAGCTCATAGAAATCGAATTCAGAGTGACAGTCTGTGATTTTAAAATAGGCGTATGCTAGGGGTATGAGATCGAGATTGATTTGCGGAGTTGCAGGGATGTCTTTTGCAATGGATTTGGAAACTTCAGGAATGACCTCAACAGCTGAATGAGCGACCTCGGAGATGACCTCTGCAACACAGTCGAAATTTTTGATTTATTCTGTCACTCTTTTCTTACCTTTACCCTTAGGAGTCGTTTGATTCTTGGTTTTGGCCTTAGGTGCCATGCTTGAATGGTATAGACCAGTACATGAATTTTAAGCTTGGGTTACATAAATGATGACAGGGTTTCAGGAATTTGAAGGGCGATTGCAGAAATGACAATTCGCTATGAAATGAAATGAAGGACGAAATCAATTTGAACGAGGAGGTAAAGAAAATAACAGGAGGCTATTGGTAATTTTATAGGCTACACTTCGGGTTTAACGGTTGTGGCTAACAGTCTAATGAGGTTTAATTGCATAACGATGTGATTAACGGTCCAAGAGTAGAATTATTGGCCAATGGGATGATTAACGGGTATAATTGGATCATTGGGGAGTAACAGACAAGTGATGTGGAGGGATATTATTGATTAGTGGACCAACGGCTTTGGCGCAGGAAAAAACGATTGTTAGCGATGGAAATTGGAGGTGGTTTTGTTGGGGGGGGGGGAGGGGGGTTATCTCTTGGTTTCCTGTTTTATGTGGAGGGGGTGCAAAGTGATACGATGTTGCCACATCCCGAAAAAGGGCGGCTATTAATATCAGACTTCAGACACCCCCCCCGCCCTGGCGTTAACAAGAAACTGACCGCGGGGGGGTGCGAAGTTGATCTATGTTGTAGATCTGAGGGGAGCTCGAGATCTACCGTAAAAAAATGCAAGTGCTTTATTTCAAGTGATTTGACTACTTTTTCATTAGTGATCTTATAATAAAATCCATATGCGCTTATATATTTATTTAATAAATGAACATTAAACCTTTTTTCAAAGATACATAAATTAAAAACTTTACATTTTTGAGAATCTGGTGCATTTAAACAAGTGGCCATTTATTATTTTAAACACTAACGCATTAGCATTTTTTATTTCATGCTTTCCTAACATTTTTTCTTTTGCCTCCTTTATTTAGAGCAAACTACTCTATCACTTTTTCTTACATGGATGTAATAAAATATAATTTTCCTAACATTTTTAAATTTTTTTCTTTTTCATCCATGTTCTAACTTAGCATTTTATTTTTTATTTTTTAGACTACCATGCTAACTTATAAAAAACAAATAATGTTACAACATCGGCTCCAGCTGGGGACTGCTTCCCCCTATGGGATGCATAGAACAAGCAGTTCCATGTGCCTTATCCTTGGGCTATGAAGTCTTTGATGTAGAAAACAAACAGACTTCAAATGATAAAAGAAAATGATTATGTAAAATGATGATGTAGTATCTCCTTCAGTACTGAATATAGTGTTTCAAAAATCTGCCATTGACAAGTAGTGTTGAAAACTTTCCTTCCAAATTCTGTAGAATAAATGTGTTGTTTCCTTTTACCTCTGCAATGCTGAGTGGCCCAAACCATAAATTTTCAAACTTTACATGTTTTCCTTTATATTCTCTCCTAACATCCCACCTTAAAACTAGATCCCCTTCTCTAAAATCTCTTTCCCTTGCTTTTCTGTCAAAAAAACTCTTCATTTTATTCTAATATTTCTTTACTTTGTATTGAATCTCATATTTGTTTTCATTCAACTCAATAATCTAATTAATCCTTCTAGAGAAATCATCAGGTTCATCAGTAGATTCTTGTAGAAACTTGAGCACAAGAAAAGCTAATTTTGTAGGAAAAATAATATCTTTGCCATAAAATAATTGGAATGGAGATTTACCTGTTGATCTTTTGGGAGAAATCTTGTTTGCCCAAACTACATAAATCAGATGTCTGTCCCAGTTTTTCTTGTGGCCTTCTAAATTTTTCTTGATTACCTTTACTAAACTCTTGTTAGATGATTCAGTAAGACCGTTTCCTTGTAGATAATAGGGAGTTGAGTGATGCAGTAGAATCTGATATTTCTAGCATAATTCTATCATTTTTATGCTGGTGAATGTTGTGGCATTATAAGTGACTATTTGCTGTGGGCAACCAAATCTAGAAAAGATGTTCTCTTCAATGAATTTGACTAAAACTAAATCTGTAGCATTTCTTACAAGAATGACTTCCAACCACTTGGTGAAATAGTCAGTCGCAGTCAATATCCATCTATGTTGATTACTGGAGATTGGGTGGATTTCACCTATAAAATCTAATCCCCATTGTAGAAAAGGTGTTGAGATAACTACTGGAACTAGTGGAAGGGCTGCTAGTTTCTGCTCACTAGAAAACATTTGACATGGAACACAAGCTATGACTTTTGATCCTACTTGTGAAAACAAAGTAGGCCAATAGAATCCTGCCCTAAGTGTCTTGTATGTTGTTGCTCTCCAAGCATAGTGGCCTCCACATATTCCTGCATGAAACTGATCAATGATTCCTTCAGTTTCTGATTCTGTTAAGAAAAGTAGTAGAATATTAAGGGGATATTTCCAGTATAAGTTGGTATTAATGATACAATATTTGATGGATTTCAAATTGAGTGTTTTGTACTGGTTTTTTGAAAATTGAGCTAGGCATTCAAAATGGATCAGAAAATGAACAATATCTACATACCAATCTGACAAAACAAACTTCTCATTAATATGAACAGGGACTGTTTGAGTTGAAGGAGAAGGTTCTTGTGAATTTTTTTCTTGCACTTCATGGGAAGGATCTTATGGATTCTCCCCTTCTACATTTAAGGAAGGTTCTTGTGGATTCCGCCTTTCCAAATTTGAAGAAAGTTCTTGTGGATGCTTCTCTGAAACTTCAAAAACAAATTTTATGCCCAAAACTTTACAATTGGATTTAGCTAGCAATTTAGCTAAACCCTGCCCCTTTACTAACTTGGTATTTTTAATTTTAAGGTCAAACTCAAGGATTTGAGTTATCCATCTTCCTCTTCTCCCATCAGTGTCTGGTTGTGTGAGGATAGTTTTTACAACGTTATTAGGCACATAGGAAATGATAGAAGAATGGAGGATATACATTCTAAAATACTTCAGGGCTTGAACTAAGGCATATGCTTGTTTTTCGATAATATCATATATGAGTTCTACATCTCTCATGACCTTACTAAATAATGCTATAGGTTGATCATGATAATCTCCGTTCTTTTGCAAAAGGACAGCAACCAGGGTGGTTTCGAAAGCAAAAGAGAAGATGCTGAAAGGTTCATAGTAGTTTGGACTAGCTAAGGTTGGGGCTTCAAAGATGGCTATCTTTATTTGGTCAAAGGAAAATCTTGCGAGAATGGTCCATTTGACCTCATGGTTCTTTTTGAGCATATCTGTTATGTCCTTCACTATTTATGCAGAGTTAGGTATAAACCTCCTTAAAAAGTTAATTTTCCCTAAGAAAGCTTGAATCTCTTTCTTATTTCTAGGTAATGATCATGATTGAATAGAAGAGACCCTTTTGGGATCAACAACTACTCCATATTTTGAGATAATATGACCTAGTAATTTACCCTCTTTAATGGTGAATACTGAATTTTTTGGATTCAAAGATATTCCAAACTTCCTACACTTGTCAAAAAATTTCATCAAGTGCTTGAGATGTTTCTGATTTGGTTCAGAGAAAACAGTTAAATCATCAAGATAAATAACAACAAATTTGTTTACCTTTCTAACAAAGGCCAAATACATGGCTCTATGAAATGTTGCTCCTGTGTTTGATAGACCAAAAGGCATCCGAGCATACATGAATGTACCCCAAGGTGTGGTAAAAGCTATCTTCTCCCTATCTTCTGAATTCACCAATATTTGATTATAAACAGAGAATCCATCCAACATAGAGAGTCTGTTAGCACCTGACACTTTTTGAAGTAATTGATCGATTTTTGGGAGTGGATAATTATCTTTTAAGGATGCTTTATTAAGGTTTCTAAAATCCACACCGAGTGTTATTTCACCATTATTTTTCCTCACATGGACAAAATTGGCAACCCAATTAGATTATCTTAATGGGACAATTATTTGGGCATCTAAAATTTTTTCAGTTCTTTTTCTATGGTGGGAAGAAAAACTAGTTTCATCCTTCTTAACTTCTGTTGATAATGTTTTACATCTGGTTTTAGTGTAATTTTATGCTCAATTAAAGATATGTCATAAGTTTTTAGATCAACATAAGACCAGGCAAAAACATCTTTGTAATTCTTAAGAATTTTGATATATTGAGATTTAAGTTCAGGAGTTAATGAGGCACAAAGTTTATTTTTTTTAATCTCCTCATCAGTACCAATATTAGTGTCTTCTATGTCATCTTCTGGTGAAGCAGAGAACGAATTTTTGGGAACATCGTTTTGATCAAACAAATTTTCTAAAGGAACAAGCCCCTTGGTGATAAAATTATTTGATAGTTGAATTATATCATGATTAGCTACCTTTGATTTAAGATTTGAATTTTCCTTGTCTTTGGTAGCTTCATTACTATCTGAGTTATCCTTTTCAATTTGCAATACAAAAAATTCGTCAATGAATTGAAGAAAGGATTTTAATTTCTCATCGTATTCAAATATTTTCCAATGTTTAAGATTGTCTACGATTGATGGTGTATATTTGATTTTTATTTGATATTGAATTTTAAATTGATCTGTAATTTTAAAAGAACTAGCTAAAATAGTTAATGAATCTACATGCATGTTTTCATCTCTAGGAATATAAGTGATATTGAAAGCATCAAAGGAATTTTCAATGGTGTCCCAAATCTCTCTGTAATACCTGAGCCTAGGGTGCTTTGTTTGGCAAAGAATCCTAACCTGTCTTACTAGAAGTTCTGTATCAATGAAGACACTCAATTTTTGAACCTTTAAACTTTTAGAAAGTTGCAATCTTAGGATAAAAGCTTTGTGTTCAATAACATTATTTGTGACCTCAAATTCTAACTTGCATGATTGAGTGATAATTTCTTTATCAGGGGAAATCAAAACAACACCTTCTCCAACACCATCTTTTGTGCAAGATCCATCAAAGAATAATTTCCAAATTTTAGTTTGAACCGATTTAGGGGAGTCAACTATGTCCTCACTCTTGAGCTGAGAATTTTGTGAAGTATCTGATGATAGTTGAAAACAACTAAAATCCTGATCAACTGCATAAATGGGATGATTTCTAGCATGATCAGATTTGCAAACAATGTTTAGGAATCTAACTTCTCTATATAACCTAAGGCTCTCTCCACCATATACAGGAATAGTGGAAAAAGACAAGTCCATTTGAAGACTTCCTCCCAATTTTGCATAACATGACCTTGATAAAAGCATTCCAAATTTGGGAGGAATATTAGTTACAACTATGTCTAATACTACAATTTTAACTGGTGTATGATGTAAAGTGACCACTAGATCTTTAATAAGTCCTAAACATTGAACCCTCTTAGAGTCAAAGGTATATAAGTCGTGATAGGTTTGAGTGATATCCAAATTAAGTTGTTCCATGATGAATTTAGGCATTAAGTTGTGTGAAGCACCAGAATCAAGCATACAGTTGTATAACAGAGAGTCATGTACTTTTAAAGTCACAGAGAAAGGTGGTATGGATTCATCAATCATATGAAAACTAGGACCAAAAGCTATGGTGGGTCTTTCATTTTGCAGATTAATAATATCTCCTTTGGCATCCATACTAGAGTTCTGGATCCATTTTGCAACTTGACTTTTATATGTTGGGTTTTTAAAAAGTTCTGAAAGTGGAATTGGAATTTTAACTCTTTCTAATTCTTTCTCAACATTAAAGGCAGTCAATATAGTTTTGTTAATATGAGTAGAATAATTTGACTGATTTATAGGTTGAACAAAAGTAGTTTGAGTTTCAACAGTCTTTACTTGAGGCTCAATTATTATAGGGTTTTTGGGAGGTATACTAGGACCAAATCTAGGTCTTAAGCCATATCTTTTATTGAGTTCTCCAATCAAAAACTTAGAAAAATATTGATACTTATAAACCTAAGAAGTATCTTGGTCTTCTAGAGGGGTTTGAATTTGGGAAACAGGGACAATGGCAGTTTGAAGGGTTGTATGATCTAGATTGTTAATGTCTTCAATAACAGAAAAAGTATTGTCATCAGGTTGTTGATCATCAATCAACAACGGTGTGGGTACTTGTTGGTCATTATGAGGGCTCTGAAGAATTTGAAATGGAGCAACCTTTTTATACTGACCTTGGGCTTGTGTCTATGGCCTGGAAACAATTTTTTGAACTGTTCTTGGTTGAGTTTCAATCTTTGAAATTATATTGGATAAATTTATAAGAAGTGCTGTGACTTCATCAAGTTTTTCATCTTCACTTTTAGATTTAGAGGAAGAAGATGTTTCCTGATTTTTTAATTTCTTTTGGGTTTTTTTGGATTTAGATTTTATCTTAGTAGATGCAGACCTATTTTCTTCGACCTCTATAGCATTAGTTTTCATGTCCTCTAAGGTTTGGGATGTATTTTCTCTCAACATGACAACAAAGTCATCCTCAAAGGCCTTTGAGAATCTAACCTTAGCTACTGCTATAGGGGGTTTACAATCATGAGGCATTTTATGGTAAATATTATTGAATCTTTTGATGAAATCAACAACTGGTTCTCCAAAATTTCATTTTAGTTCTTCAAATTCAGTTAAGAAATATATAGGATCCTTTTTACTCCCCATTGATTTTTAAAGATGGTGGTTAGTTCTCCCAAGGATCTAATAGAGTTTTCTTGAAGTTGTTTGAACCAAATCCTAACATTCCCTTCTAGAAATTGGGAAAAAAGTCTCATGTAAACATTTTCTTATTCAATGTTCATGTTGTCTGCAAAATCCAAAAATGTTGACAGATGGTCTTCAGCTGATAAGCTGCTTTCTCCATTGAATCTGGGAAGGTGCTTTAGATATTTAGGTGGAAATTCATTGAGGATATTAGGAAGTAAAAGAGGAGCATATCTTGCTTGTACAATTGGTCTGAAATGAGCCATACTTGAAGATGTTGAAGTAGATGAGGAGGAAGAAGTAGAAGTTGTGGATGAAGATGGAGAAGTTGGGGGTAAGGCATGAGGTGGAGAACGAGGAGGAGAATAAAATGGGAAACCAAGAACCCTTTAGGACCTTAAAGGAGTTCTAATAACCAGTTTTTGAACCTCTGCTTCTTCTTCTTCTCTAGGTTCAAATAATGGATTGGAATAAACATAATAGAGATCCTCTATTTGATGTGAAGTTGAGGGCCCAGAGTATGTAACTGGGGAATTGAAATCAGTAGGTTTGAATCCAGGAAAGTTTAGATCCAAATCCTGCTCTGATATAGGAGATTCAGAAGGTTCCTGAGGTATTTTATAGGATTCTAAAGAGTGAACTAACCAGGCAGATTGAAAATCCACTCCTTTAGATACTAGATCACGCACTCTATCGGGTACTTCTTATAATTCTAATGGGATGGGTCCAGATATGAAGGGATCAATAATTATATTGATATATTCTTGAGGAATAGAAGAATAAGGGGTTTTATGCCTTCTCCTTGAAGAAGCTCTTCTCACCAGTGTCTCTGCATCTGATAAGGGTTAAAAAATATCAGAGTCAGATTGAGATCTGGTGTGCTTTGAAGGAGCCAGTTTGGTCACAGTGGAATCGCCAGTTGAGAAATTTTTGACCTTACTAAACCTTTAGTCACCTTAAATGAATAGGTTATTATCGTTTTCCCAGGGAAAACAAATCAAATTCGTTCCCCTGCAGCGACGCCAAATTGACGTTGTCCTTTCAGATGATTGTGGACAATAATCGTGCCAAAGCATCTATAATATTTTGTTTGTATTTTGTGATGTTGGAGGACCAATGCATAAGATAAATCTTAGCAAACAATTATGTATTTAAATCTTATGGATAGTAATTAAAATTAAGGGCTTCTTGTTCATCTCACATAATGATTAAAATTTTGTAATTCGATTAAGTGGACTTATGTAAGAGAATATGATTATTAAATATTCAGATTGAATTATTAAATAAACCATAATGTGGAAAAACTTTAAACAATGTCTAAAAGTTCAACAAAATATATCTAACATTATTAAGATGCTGACAATTTATAAATAAAAGGGAGTTACATCAACATATTGTCAAGTAAATCATTATTTTTAATAATAATAACTTCAGAAGGAATTATAAGGTTGCTGAAACACAACCAACCCCACCTAGTTATCTTGATAATAATTAAATATATGAAGAAAAAAAATGGCTGAAAACTGGAAAAACTCATATAGAAGACAGAGCTGTATGAGATAAGTTCAAAATCCTCCTTGTATTATTGATGATAAAAAAGACTTGTACAATTTCTGCTTACAAAATTCTCTCATCCAAGGGTGCAACCCTTAATAACTCGAATTGAGAGTTATTTATACTAATTAACAAAAATTTAAAAATATTTTAACTGATTTACAATAATAGGATAAGAAGAATAAAATAAGGAGACAAATAGATGGAGTGTCTCTATTTTTCTGGAGGTCGTTGATGATTCAGTTGCTTTTGGTGAAAGTTGTTGCTGATTTGGCCTCTTTTGTTAGAAACTGTTGCTGACTTGGCCCTTCAAAATTTGATATGCTGACATCCTGCAAAGTTAATATTTTACTCGATGGTTTCAAAAAAATTATCCCATTAACCTTCACTTGGGATTTATACATTCATCATTTTCTTGAAGATTTCATCTACTTCAGTAAATCTATCAAAAGTTGGTCTTTGAATGAACAACAGTTTGATTTGATGCTGAATGATCAAATCAAACTGTAGAGCTTCAAGAAAATATCTCCCTGTAATGTGACCTTTGAAACCTACAAAATGTAATATCCCTTTTCAGGGATATCTCTAAAACACAAGCAAACTCCAACCAGAGATGGATTGGGAGGGTGTTTACCAGATATGTCACCTTTGAAAGAGGGTGAGATCTAGAGGCTACCTGGCCCTTTCCAGACTCTATCTAAGAATATGGGAAAAAACACACCAAGTGGTATACTACCTGGAATGCTCAAAGAGAGAAATAATAGTAGTACAAGCATACAATAGCATATGTAGAACATGTAACAGATACTCATAAATATAGAAAGAAAGATAAGCCATTTTATTATATTGAGAATAGAAATGAGTACAATAGGTGATCAGAGTGATGGCACCTAGACTTGCACCTAGAAAGTGAAGAAAAGCTCTCAGAATGACAAAGAAATGGTTTCTCTCTGATCTACATCCTAGCTGCCGGAGAACTGTTGTGCTGCTGCTATAGCTAGAACCAAAATGAGTATTTGGGGCTTCTCCCCTACTAGGAAAAATCTGAAACTCGGGAATCCACCTCTACTCACCAAACCCAGAAAAGCCTAGAGAGCATTTCTGAAATAGCCAACCCCCGAAAATCACCCCCTTGAGGATCTACGCTATCCTCCAAGGCTCTGTGATGACACTGAAGGGAATCCACCAAAATACTACCTCAAACTCTGCCAAAATCCTCCAATAGGCAAGGGCTGGCCCCTTGCTCAATCTCAAAGCTCGAAACCTCCAAAAGAAACCCAATCCAGAGCTCCCAAGAAATGGACTGCGTCGTCCCTCTCAAGACTGTGCAGTCACTAGATGCCTAACCCCACCACCAAGCCTCAACTCGATCCTCCTGCAAAAATACTGATGGGACTACCTCATCCGAGCAGGCACTCAAAGTCCTCTGGGGCTGAGGGTGAGATCTCCGAACATAGACACTCGGTGCACTAAACAGTGCTATAGACTAGCTAAACAACCAGCATGCTCAAGAATTCGAAATGACCAGCTCAATATCATAAACATCGAATGACCAAAATGAGGAGGCTCTCCTCCTTTTATAACGTTGGCCTCCCTCTCAAACCCTAGGCCCATCATCTCCAACGTAGCCTTTCTTGGCCCCATGCTGCCAACTCAACCTGCGCAGTCCCTCCACGTGCTCTAGTGGGTCCCCTCTCCACGTGGTCTCTTTTCCCCCCTTGGCCCACTTAAGTTACAACGTTGTGTCTACTATGGAGTGAAATTTATGTTTAGAGTGAGTTATGTCCCCCTCTACTCACTTTTATTTATAATTTAACTATAGTAGGCAAAATTGATCAAAATTAATATTTCCAATTAGCCATCGCTAATTGGGAATATTACAGTCTCCCCCAGAAAAATGTTGCTTGACCCCAAGCAACTGTAGTGATGGATGCTACAATATTTTCTCACTCTCCCAAGTGGCATCCTCATCCAGCAAATTCTTCCATCTCGCTAAGAATTCCCGGATTGTCCTGTTCCGCAGCTGCCTCTCCCTGGTATCAATAATGGCCTCTGGCTGCAACACCAAATGCCCCTCATCATTTGTAGGCGGTAGCTCATCTGTCACTGTCACTTGCTGCCCCAATGCCTTCTTCAGGCATGATACATGAAAAATGTTATGAATCTTGCTGCCTTGGGGCAGCTCCAACTCATAAGCAACCTGTCCAACCCTGTGTATCACCCTATATGGTCCATAAAAGCATGGCTTGAGCTTTTCAGCTCCCTTCTGCTTTAGTGACGACTGTCGGTATGGCTGCAAACGTAGGTAGACCAAGTCCCCTACCTAAAACTGTCTCTCCACCCGACCCTTGTCGACATACAACTTCTGCTGATTTTGTGCTATAGCCATGTTATCCTTGAGAGCTCGGAGAATGTCCTGGCTCTCTTGGATCCAATCTTTGGCTCTCGAAGCCTTGCTAGCACCAAACATCACATCATCGAAAGATAAAGAATGATATCCATATAAGGCATAGAACGAAGACATACCAATGGACATGTGATGGGTGTTGTTGTAGCAGTACTTCCCCAGATGCAGCCACTTCAGCCACGCTATCTACTGCCCACTAACATAGTTACGCAAGTAGCCCTCGAGCCACTTGTTAACTATCTCTATCAACCCGTCTATCTGTGGGTGGTAGCTGGTGCTTGGTGTCAACTCTGTCCCCACCAGCCGGAAAAGCTCCTGCCAGAATCTGTCCATAAAGAGGCTATCCCTATCACTGATAATGGTCTTCGGAAGACCTTGTAACCTGAAGATCTCTATGAAGAATAGCTCTGCCACCTGTGCTGCTGTATAGTGTCCGTACTTCGTCAGTTGATCAACGAAAACGAATATGCAGTCCTTGCCTTGCACCATGGGCAACCTTGTGATGAATTCCATCGAAATGCTCTCCCATCTCCCCTCTGGAATGGGAAGAGGCTGCAAAAAACCTGCTGGATGGCTCATCTCTCCCTTGTTTCTCTGGCAAAACTCACACTCCCTGATATGCTGGAGCACGTCCTCCTTGAGGCCCTTCCATGAGAACCTCTCTGTGATGGCCCTGTAGGTTTTGGTAAATCCCTGATGGCCGAAAAATGGTGAATCATGTGATGCCTGAAGTATCTTCTTCTTAAGCTGGGAGCCCTCAATCAAGAAGATCTTATCTATGTAGTAGATGATCTCATCTATCACCCTGTATCGCTCATATGTCACCTGACCATCCAGAACCTCACAAGCAAACCTGTCCTTTGAGTACTCTACCAAAATTTGAGCCCTCCAATCTGTATCCAAACTCATCAGAGACAACGTGGCTGGTCTACGTGAAAGTGCATCGGCTACCATGTTGTTCTTCCCCTTGACATACTGTCAAAGTCATAAGCCTGGATCTTGCTGATCCACTTCTGCTGCCTCTCCTGTAACTGCTTTTGCTCTAAAAAGAACCTGAGGCTGTTGTGATCAGTCCTCACCCTGAACCTGTTTCCCACCAGGTACTGCTGGAATTTTGCCAATGCATGCATAATGGCCAGCATATCCTTGTCGCATATAGCATAAAACTCATGAGGAAGGAGCTTCCGTCTCTCATAGGCTATAGGGTGGCCTCCCTGCATCAACACTGCGTCGATCCCCTCTCCCGACGCATCACATTCCAAAACAAAAGGCTGCATAAAATCTAGCAACGCAAGCACTGGGCAGCTGCTTATAACCTCCTTGAGCCTGTCAAAGGCTCGCTGCGCTGTATCTATCCAACTAAATGCCCATTTCTTCATCAGATCTGTCAGGGGTGCAGCGAGCTGAGAGAAACTCTTGACAAAATTCCTGTAATAAGTACAGATACCAATAAATCCTCGAAGCTCCGTCACGTTTCTCGGCTCTTGCCAATATCTAATGGCCCTGATCATGGATTCTCACTCCATCCACCCCTATGATGTGTCCCAAGTATAGAATCTCCATCAACCCAAACTCACATTTGGAGAGCTTAGCATAGAACTGCTGCTCCTCCAAAATATGCAGTACTGTCTCTAGATGCTGAAGATGCTCCTCCCAATTCCTGCTGTATATAAGGATATCATCAAAGAAGACTAACACAAAATTCCTCAAGTGACTATGGAAGATGTGGTTCATGCATGACTAGAAGGTAGCTGGCGCATTGGTTAGCCCAAAGGGCATCACTAAGAACTCAAAGTGGCCATAATGACACCTGAAAGCAGTCTTGGGAATGTCTTGTTCCCTCACGTGAATCTGATGGTACCTGTATCTCAAATCAATCTTTGAGAAGAACTGTGCTCCCCTCAACTCATCCATCAGCTCATCAATCCTTGGTATAGGGTACCTGTTCTTCAGGGTCTTTTTGTTCAGGGCCCTGTAATCAATGCACATCCTCAATGTGCCGTCCTCATTCTTCACCAATACCACAGAAGAAGAAAAATGACTGGTGCTCGGTCGAATTTGTCCAAGAGCCAGCAAATCCTAGATGGCCTGCTTAATCTCATCCCGATAGGCCTTAGGATGCCTATAGGGGGTGGTAATAATGGCTTGAATGCCCTGCTCTAGCTCTATAGTGTGCTCAAATCCCCGATCCGGTGGCTGACCTGGAAGAATCTCCCCAAACACCGTGGCATACCTATCAAGGATGGAATGTATCTCCAGATGCACTCTCTACCCTGTAGTCCCTGCCTCTGATGCACGTAGCTCTACTGCCCACTCTATGTCTCCCTTCCACAAGTTTGCCTCCATTTGGTGAGCTGAAACAGTCTGAGGCGGATGTGTATGCTAATCCCGTATCTTCTCATGCCTCCCGGTTTTCTCATCATCCCAATCCATCTCCAAGGCCTTCCAATCCATGGTGACCTTCCCTAGAGTGATAAGTCACTGTACACCCAATATCATGTTGGTTTCCAGGATCTTTACCACAAAGAAATGGTCAGTCAATGTGTAGGTGCCCATCATTACTGACAACTCTGGAACATATCGGGCACACTGCATAGCCTAATCTCCTAGGACCAAGACTGAAAACCCATCAAAGCTATCGGTCTGTATGCCTCTCTGCTCTACCATCTGTGCATCGATGAAGTTGTGGGTTGCCCCACTGTCCACTAGTACTGACACTCGCTACCCACGTACTGTCCCATGTACGCGCAGAGTCAGGTACTTGGGAACTCCTCGCAATGTTGCAAGGGTCCCTCCGGTAGGTGCAAAGGTCGCACCTCCTGCTCCTGGGGGTGGAGGTGGAAAAGGCTCCTACGCTGCATGAATGCCTCCTACCTCCACATCATCATCCTCATCCTCTTCCCCGCTACTCGCAGAGAAGACCTCAATAAAATGTGCTTTACCAGCAGCACATCTGTGTCCTGGCGCGCACGACTCTTGACAGGTAAAGCACAACCTCTTCTTCTTCAACTCCCTCCTGGCATTATCATCTAGCTATACCCTACCTTGATTCCCCTTTGGAGGTAGAATCCTTACATCCTTCCCCTTTGGCTAGAAAGCCTGTCTCTGGGGGTAAGGTGTCCTGGTCCTGGGTAAGGCATCTTGCACATCTCGGGTCCTGCCAATGGCATCCTGGAGTGTGGCTGGTATAGTGGATATGACTAGACCCCGAAGTGGCTCTACTAACCCTTAAACAAACATGTAGATCATCCGTGCTGTGGATAGATCTGGAACCATCACTAAAATCCTCAAGAAATCTGCAATATACGTCTCTGGGCTCCCAGTCTGTTTGAGCCTCGTCAGCTCAACAAAGTGCTCCTCCGGATCCCTCTTGTCAAACCTCTCTATCAACCTCTGAGTGAACTCAGCATAGGTAGTCACTGTGGAATGCCCAAGTGTAACCATACCATGGAACCACCAGTCCTGAGCCTTGCCATCCAAATGCAGCGTGGCCACCTTGATGGCCTCCGTCTCTGCCATCTGGTTGAGCTAGAAATATATGTCCAGCTTCTCCACCCAAGACTTTGTTGAACTATTTGATGAACCATCAAATGTAGGCAAAAGGAATCAGCTCGCTGTACGCTGGGTGTCTCGATCATGATAATGCCAGTGCCCTCTGTGATGGTTGCGGGGTCTGCTATCCCACTGGAGCTGAACAAAGTCTCTAAATGAAAGAGCATCCTTGAATTCCTACCCATATGCCTGGTACTTAGCAAAATAATCACCCATGTGGCCAAGCTCTGGCTCCCGCTATGCTCCTGCCTCGGTGTCTGCACCCAGAAAAGTGGGCATAGGGGAACGAGTGGGGGCATGTGATGCCTGGTGCAGAGTGGAAACCTGCTCCTGCAAATGATGGGATGTGCCCGACCCCTCACCAACCTGGAAACCCCTTGGGGTTTCACATTGTCTAGCCTCCACAACAGTGAATCTCTAACCCATCGTCTCGATTTGTCTCGCCAGATCCTGCACTGATTTGAGGAGTGCTTCCCCAAACTGTTTTGCATCACTATCATCTGCTATTGGCTCTCCCTGCTCTGCGTATACCACAGGCTCCTCCTATTCTGCGTCCACCACTCGAACACAGTCACCCTCTCCGTAGGTGTTCTCCAACCTACGCTCAATATTTCTGTACTTCCTACCTCTATAGCAGATGTAGGGTTTCTTCCCCGGTGTCATAGACAACTAGCTCCACAGGCTGAGCCAGATCTATGCTCTGATACCACTGTAATATCCCTTTTTAGACATATCTCTAAAACACAAGCAAACTCCAACCAGAGATGGAATGGGAGGGCGTTTACTAGATATGTCACCTCTGAAAGAGGGTGAGATCTGGAGGCTACCTGGCCCTTTCCAGAATATTTCTAAGAGTATGGGAAAAAACACACCAAGTGGTATACTACCTGGAATGCTCAAAGAGAGAAATAACAGTAGTGCAAGCATACAATAGCATATGTAGAACATGTAACAGATACTCAAAAATATAGAGAGAAAGCTAAGCCATTTTATTATACTAAGAATAGAAATGAGTACAATAGGTGATCAGAGTGATGGCACCTATACTTGCACCCGAAAAGTGAAGAAAAGCTCTCATAATGACAAAGAAATGGCTGCTCTTTGATCTACGTCCTAGCTGTTGAAGAACTACTGTGCTGCTACTACTGTTGGAACCAAAATGAGTATTTTGGGCTGCTCCCCTACTCAGAAAAATCTGAAACTCGAGAATCCACCTCTACTCACCAAACCCAGAAAAGCCCAGAGAGTGTTTCTGAAATAGCCAACCCCCGAAAATCACCCCCTTGAGGATCTATGCTATCCTCCAAGGCTCTGCGCTGACACTAAAGAGAATTGGCCAAAATACTGCCTCAAAATCTGCTAGAATCCTCCAATAGGCAAGGTCTGGCCCCTTGCTCAATCTCACACTAGAAAATTTGGCCCAATTTCCAACGGCCACTTCGTCGCTATTCCGACACATAGTCGTCGCAAGAGCGACAGTTCGAGGATGGACAAAACGTGGTTCATCATGACGTCGCAATTTCGACGCCTTGACAAAGTGTCACAATACCGACACTATTTCCGTCGCTTCCAAACAAGCGTCTCTCTTCCGACATTTCCCAAACTGACGTTTTTAACGTCGCTCTTCCGACGTTTGTAAACTGTCGCAATTCCAACGAAATGTGGTCCGACGTTTTGAACGTCGCTCTTCCGACGTTTTTATATTGTCGCTTTTTCGACATTTCTAAACTGTCGCAATTTCGATGCCATACAAAAGTGTCGCAAGACCGATGCATTGTAAAAGGGTCGAAAGACCGATGCTTTCCAGAAGCATCGCAATACCGACGCTTTCCAAAAGCGTCGCAATACCGACGCGAGGAAGAACTGTTGCAATATCGACGGACGTCGCAAGACCGACGAAGATGGAAATCGTTGAACACGTCGGAAGATCGACGCTTACAAGGCGTCGATATACTGACGGTGGGTTCAATTTAAAAAATAAAATAAAAATGAAACTTTAAAATAGGACAGTAAATCTCCAATATTTGTTATGAATTGTGGGCGTTCTAATTTCCTGTCACAACTGTAAAGCTGTTGTACTACAGAATAAACAAATTTGAACTCCAATAACACGACGTCTAAGAAAAATACATTTTTCTTCTACGAGACAATGCCATTGGCTTATATGTATTTTGGTGCCATGTGGCATATTACAAATGTGTATCAAAATTCACTGATTGCCTTGTGTAATCTTACTAAATCCCTCGATAAATGTGTGGTCCTCTGATGGAGAGCGAAATCCACTACTAGCAGGTTCGCCTCAAAACTGCTTCGAGGGCAGATTCATAATCCGAACTTGATCTTGGGACTTGTGGGTTATGGGCCCACTCTATTTCCATTGCGCCACTTCAATGCATATATATGCATGGGCCCCAACGCTAATGACTGTCCCCATCCAATGGCGGTTAGCACGTCGCAATGCTTCGAATGATCCAATGGATATCGCGTGAGTTACTTGCACGAACGATAATGCGCGATGAGAGTGGTTTCTCTAGACCGCTTGAGGCCACGTGTCGGCCCATAGCCTTGATTGCGTCCAAATGGGGAATACCGCTTACCCTGCAAAGGCGGTGCGATCAAACCTGCTTCCGGATTTTGAACAGTATTTGACCGGAGTTAACTCTATTCCATGTACGCTCTCTGGTTCGCTAACTCAAGGTCTAGAACGCATTCACATCCAATGGCCAACGATATACAACCATGGTTGGCCTAGCACTAACGTGCATTCACATCCAATGGTGGATGATCTATCGCTCTGGTGGGGATGATCCGACAATCTTCGTGAGCTTGCACGTTATTTTTGATGCTGAGCATTAACGCTCAAAATCTATGTGAAATTCGTTGTTTTGTGAAACCACCCTTGGCTTACGTGTCAACCAATGGGTAATATCGCGTTATTTTTTTGAAAACAACTTTCCACTCTTTCAATCGTGCGAATACCACTCATTCCAACTCCAGTTTTCCTTGTAAGTCAAGGTTCCATGCTGCCCTTGGCTCAGGGCTCCGTTCGCCTTTGCCTTGTTCCGTTCTTCCATCCGCTCGTTACGTTCCTTTCATGGTTCTGTTGTAGCCTCTACAACACCCTCCAAAAAACCCCACTTCAAAAATTTTTCGGAGCCCCTTGAACTTAAAGAAAACTAAGTAAAGAGTCTAGAAGGCTAAACCACGACCTCGCGACCTAGCGACCCTGCAACCTAATCGTGGGTCGCAAGGTCGCAAGGACGCAAAGCTCAAATTTTTGGAAAATTGCAACCCTGCGACTTTGCGACCCCGCGACCCGCAGCTCGCAAGGTCTCAAGGTCGCGAGGTAGAGAGGTTGCATACCTCCAGGATCACTCAAATTGCGATCTTGCGACCTCATTAAATGCCCGCACGTGCGACCCTTTTATATAAAGGAGGTCGCTAGGTCGCATTTTTTGCATGCAGCGAATAGAAAGAAATGGCTTTGACAGGTCGACTGACGCGCGTTTTTCCTAGGTAAGTTGCCATTTTCCCTCCTGTTGTTTCCTTTTTGGTTATTCTTGCTTAATCCCAGACATCCTTAGCCTTTAAATTGTCAATTTGCCTCAACCCCTGTCTATATTTATTACTTAGGGTTTTTTCCGATTCCTGTTTTCCCCCACACTACCCAAAATCATCACCATTTCTTTTCCAGGCTTTCATGGCTACTCCCCTACTCCAAAAGCTACCCCTTAACTCTATCCAGACCCATTTAGCTTTACATTTTTCCAGTTAAAGGGAAAAACACTCCACGCCGCGGGTGCCCAAAACCCCCGGGGAAGCCCTAGTGCGACTTGCGACCCCGCGACCTAGTCGCAAGGTCACAAGGTCGCAGTTTCCAAATTTTTCGAGAGTTGCGACGCCACAACCCAGCGACCCAATCGCAAGGTCGCAAGGTCGCATTTTCCCGGTTTCTAAAAATCTGCGACCCCGCGACCCAGTAGACCATTTTTTAATTTTTCTTGTGTCCCAGCTAAAATCATTGATAAAATGTAATTGGTTTTTTATCATCATGTCGCTCTTATCATGGGATTATTTCATGAATATGACAGGTGAACTTGAAGTAGACGTAGAGTGTATACTTGTTCTCTCAGATTCGAGCGACATGGCACCCCAGTGTCCCGGAAGAAAGACAAGCACGTGGCAGTGGAAGATGTGGAGATGGACATACTAGTGTCCCCACCCCCGATATAAAGAGATATCCTTTGCACATTTTCAAAAGGGGACAACATGCGATGGTACTAAGTGTACCATGAGTTCGCCGTAACAGAATTTCCAAAAAACCTCCCGGATCGGGAGGTATACTTAAAAGTCAAAAGGTCCAAGCTGTATCTCGCAGGTGCTCATCCGGCCATATTTCCATGCCCCGAAATGATAGACTGGATCATACAGAAAACAGATCCCAAGAAGTTCGTGATCTGAGACAATGCTCGTAGGCTTGGATGCCCATGTTTACTACTCTTTGCCTCACCAAGAAGAAAACTTCACAGAAGAATGGGCTCTTGCCCATGCAGTCCCTGTAGTCAACACTATTAGGCAGTGGTGGGCGGAGCCCGAGAAATTTAAAGTCAAGAAAGACCAAGAATATCCGGTGGATAGCCTGAGAAAAGTATATAAATTAGTAGCCGCCATGCTTTGCAGATTGTACGGGCGCCCCGACGCCACCACCTTCAATAGCACATGGGCTACTATCATGGAATATGTAATGGTGCATGGCACCCGTTTGAACTGGGCTAGTATATTGATGACCTCAAAGCATACAAACTTGTCCTTGGCATTGGCCCCAGATGAAGGAATGCCTTCTGAGTTCTATATGGCCTCTTATTTGTTGGATGCTGTCTGTGCGAGGTTGCATTTTGAGGGATGGGCACATAACTGGGATTCCACGCAGACCCGTGCAATTCATCTACAAACCAAAGTGTTCTGGGAATCCAGGTATAAACAAGATATAGAGCCAATTTCTCAAATGTTCATCCCCGCCCTATTCAGGAAATTATTTGGCCAGGACGCCCCTTGCATGTCTTGGTGAGCCAGGGATACTCTAGGCCAAGTGGCGCATTGGTTTTCGTTCACCGAATATACTTTCATCCGAGTCTTCAGCTCGTTCAGGGCACCACATGCTATGCCTCGCTTCGTTACAGACAAGATGCTCATAAAAGAGGTATGCTTCCAAATGTCCTCGGGTTTCTCCAGTGTCCTGTCCAAAGGTAAGAAGAAGCCCTGGCCCGCGCTACCCCTCACTATCGGCACATACACAGTTAAAGATTTCAGAGAAGTAGGGGCGGAAGGAGAAGAGATGAAAAGTTATCACTTTGGGGCTTTAGAGTACCGAACATACGACCCGGAGAGGATAGTTCCCGAACACTTCAAGAAAGCTAAATTCAAATGGAACTACCAGCATGTAGAATGCCCGGGAGAAGATGAAAGAAGAAACTGGTACAATGCAGATAGAAAACTTGCTCCAGGGGCGGACTCTGGCCAAGAGGATCCGGATGATCAGAGTCTAGAAGACAGGAGCTGTAAGTTAGGAGGTGCTTCTTCCTCTCTAGCAAAAAAGCCCCGGACTAGCACAGACCCTGCTACCTCTCTCCAACAAAAAGAAGTAGAGGCCAAAGCCTAGCAAGAGAGAGAAAAGAAAATAAAAGAGGACGAGGAAAAGAGCAAGAAGAGCCTAAGGGCAGAACAGAAGAAGAAGCAGGCCGAAGAGGCCAGGAAAGAAAAAGAAGAAAAAGAGGCGCAGGCCGCAGCAGAATAGGCACTCAAGAAAGAGCTAGACAAAGCAGAAGCTGAACGCCAAAAGAAAGAAGATCAGGCTGCTGTCGCCGAGCAGAAGAGTAAAGCTGAAATAGAAGTAGCTGCAGAAGCGGAGCACAGGTGGAAGGAAGAGCATGAGAAGGCAGAAGCTGAGTGCCAACGAAAGGAAAATGAGGAAAAGAAGAAAAAAGAAGAGGAGGATGAAATGATAGAAGACATCGAGGTGTCTCCCCTCGAAGTACCTATAGGCGGTGCAGGAACCATGCTCTCCGATGTTAATTCCCCCCAGGGGCAGGAGGAGGAGGTCTTCGACCTCACCAGGCTCACATTTGATCAGTTCTCCTTCAAAATTCGGAAGGAGAAGAGAAGGTCCCTGACACAAAGTCTTGCCGCCGCTTCCACATTTGCAACTGGAAAAGACACAGTCCTTGATACCAGGACTAATCCCGTGATGATAGCCTCGGCAGGCACGAATTTTGTTGCGGCCACGGAAGAAAATGCTACCAGAATGAGTAGAGAAATCGTTTCCCTACAAAATAGACTACAAGCAGCAGAGCAGCAGGAGAAGAAGGCAGAACAGGAAAGGTCAGCATTGAAAGAAGAGATCCAACAACTTCGAAACAAGACTCCCCCGGTAAATGAAGTTCCACTTGCCATTTTAAAGGAGTGCGATGTATTAGAGACGACCATGAGGCAGGTGTATGGGGAAATGTTCACCATAAAACAAACAGTCGCCCCATTGGTAAGAGCACGAGCAGAAACTAAGCGGAAACACGAGCAGCTCAAGGAAGCCTTAGCTACCTTAGAAAAGATGATGGACTGGACAGTGCGATACCCTCAGGCTCCTGAGCATTTGCCTAAGAAGGATTGGATTCATACACAGGATGCCAAAGTCCAAATTCGTATGAAGATGCAGTCCAAGGACAAGCTATCTAAGGATTTGGACAAAGTAATGTCTTCATACGACCACCTGATCAGTGGCATCGACTCGATGCACACTCTTCACCACATTCCTTCGCTAGGGGCATTGGACGAAAAGAAAACCTGGGAGCAAGTAGATCAAGAAATCCAGTCATTTCTGTAGCCCATCAAGCAAGCTGCTACTGCCCCCGAGCTCGCAGCATCACAATAAAACCTGGGTCAATTTCTAGTCACACCAGTATGGATTTACACCAAGCTCGCCTCCCTTTCAAACCAGATCTCACAAAAGAAGGAAACTCTAGTCCTAAATGCTCTGGAGTGCATGCATCGGTTGAAAGAGGAGGTCCCTCTAGTCTCTCCCATAGTAGCAGAATACCAGACCTGGCAGGACTTCCTCAAAGGAAAGCAGATTGATGCTCCTGACCTCTCTATTGCGCGCCCATCTTCATAACTTAGTGGCAGTAGGTCGCAGGTCGTACTGCCCAATAGGTCGCAAGTTTCACTCACTATCCAGGTCGCAGGTCGCAATTTTCTCCCAGGTCACAGGGCAACTCAACCGACGGGCATGCGAAGAGTCAGGGAGCCCAAAGAGCAATTTTGATCTATAAAACCCCCTCCGGGGAAAATGTACAGGACTTTTGCTTTTGGAGACTCAAGAGATATACAACATTGTATTGAAAGATAACACTCTTGTGCATATGAATACAGATACCTGTTAAAACTCCCTATGGATATGATGTGTTTTGCTGTGCGAAAACTATGTGTATTTCTTATATAGTTTCAAATATCTTTTGATTAATGAAGCTGCACTTTTAATGGCATCATTTATGCATCATGGCTATCTGTGCTTGTGTTAAGGATCAATTTTTCATTGCTCTTTTTATGAATGTTAATGACCTTGTTTATTAGCATTTCGTTTTATCTTTCAGGAAGTAAAGGGGCATCTCGCCATAAAGAACTATTTATTTTGTGGTCAGAATACCTCACAAGCATAACCCCAAAGATGTGTTGCTAACGACACCTCCTTCGGCGTATATGCTTTGTTTATTGTCTTGCTACACATAGTGCTATATACGTGTTTAATGCATCAATCATGTATTCTGTATCATGTGAATAAGTGTGTGTCCGCAGGTTCAATCAAGTTCTTTTGAGACCAAACGGGAAGGTGACTTAAGCGGTAGCTGGACCCACACCCCGGACGGGATCCCTATTCCAAACGGTTCAAGGTCTAATTGGGACTTTCTACTGGGGAGATCCCCTACTGTTGGTCGGACAGATTTTCCCGTCAACAGATTTGGTGCTAGAAGGAGGGCCTGAATGGCAGCCTCCCAGCATACAACCAACATTCCATCTCAAACTCCCCACGGGGAGGTCATTAACAATGAAGCTATCCCTCCATTGGAAGATATTCTAGGGGTGGAGATGCCGTATTATGAAATTACCGACACACAGTTGAGAGCCTTGCTCCCAGCTGCCCGCAATATCCTCAGGGATTTGCGATATGCCCCAATCATGCAATTCTTGTCCGATACTAGAACCCCGGCTGAAAACATCACTCGTAATGGTGCCCTGGTGAGCAATGTGCCCCAGTTGGTGAATCTCATGCTTGAAGATCTCACCGCTGCTGCTTAGCGCGATGAACCAATCCCCGAACTCCAAGACGGCGATGAGGAAGAATTTGGTCCTACCGAACCTTTTTCCGACCCTCAGCCCAACCAAGCCCAGCCTAACAACAACCAAGCACACCCCCCACCTGGGGAAGGTGAGTGAGATAGGGGCCGAGGGAATGAAGGCGACAGAAATAGAGTCCGCAGAAACGAAGGTGAGGGAAATAGAGCCCGCCAGACTGAAGGTAGAGGAGATAGAGGCCGAGGCAAAGGAAACCATGCCAACAACCGTCGCCCAAACCCAAATAGGCCGCCTGTCCACAACTGGGGTTATCTTAGGGACTTTCCCTACCGTGAGAGATATCAAGATGAACACTCTTGCCATGAGGGAGGAGCATCGGTGTCAGGTTCAGGGAGTGAATATGAGCCTGAGTTTAGGCACCATCAGCGGGCCAGGAGAGTGCAACCACTAGCCTGGATGGCCCAGTCCCCATTAAATCTTTTGGGCCCCCTCCATGACCTACCGAGGCACTCGGAGAAACACCTCCCCAAGTTTGATCCCGAGAAAGGCACCTTGGTCGAGGATCATATAAGCAGCTTCTATCTTTCCCTGCAAATCATGAGGGTTCAGTCTGATGACGTTGCTTGTCGTCTGTTTCCACATACTCTTGAAAACAAAGCGGCCACCTGGTACCGCTCCCTCCCAAGTGCCTCCATCACATCGTGGGACCAGTTCCGACGTGCTTTCTTGCAGAAATTTTCAGAGGAAAAAACTCCTTCCATGCTCCTCACGGAGTTAAGCACCATTAAGTGCCACAAGAAAGAGAAGGTGAGAGACTTCAATCAGTGCTTTGCTACCATATTGCAAAAGTTTCCCCCAAACCTGGCGTTGGACGACTCTATTACCATTGACTATTATACAAAAGCTCTCCCTAGGGATATCGCTGTCTTCGTAAAACGCAAAGCTCGGCCCACCCTTACAGCCAACTACGCAGCCGCCCTCACTGTAGAAAGAGACATGCTTTCTATAGGAGCCATCGATCATGAGGGGAGAGATGACCAAAAACCAATCGCAAAAAGGGGTCAGTCTGTCACAAACAAAACCGCAGATAAAGACAAGGATGCTTTTGACTTTGAGAGTATAGCGAAGACCCTCAAGCTATTGACAAATGAAGTCTCTGACCTAAAGAGGAAGGGTATAGAACCCACGACTAGGGCCAAGGCACCTAAGCCCTTTTTCAAGAAAGAGCAACCCGAACACCAGCAGACCTCTGTCCAACCCGAACACTGTTCTCAACGTTGAAGAGATAGGAAAAGATAACTTCTGCTCTTTCCACCAGGCTGCCCACTCTGAAAAAACATGCCCACAGTGGATTGGCATCATGACTGCAGTGGTAAACCAACTTCTGAATGATCAAACCCCAGGGAACGCGGGGGAGGATGATGTTTCTGACCACGATGAAGATTTTCCCCCGGATGAAGAACTAGCATCCTCAGTTCTTGCATTCGACGTTATCCGTGGGGACACCCATCTTACCGTCACTGAGATCAACATGGCAGACGATCCTAAGGCCCCACCTGTAAGAAACTACATCCTTAGGAGCAAAGGACCGGTTCCCGAACCATCCTTTGAGGAGAAGAAAAGGGCTTTCTTAAGGAAAATTCTGCCGCCGGGGAATGAACAACAAGCTGCCCCTAAGAAGCCCACCAATGACAACACCCGAGCAAATCAGAAGAGCAAGCTTCCGATGGGGTCCACCACGACCTCTATCGAACCCTGTCCTCAATCTGATTCCACATATAACATTGTAGAGGACATGAAGAAAACCAGAGCTAACATATCCCTCTATGAGCTTGCTCACATCACGAATCAATGAGAACTCATTCTTAAAGCCTTCGCCAATACCTCAACTACTAAACCTATGAGAAACACGTCCGCGCAACCTAGTCCAAGTGTTCAGTCTATCGTAAACGCAATCAATGCAAATTCTAGGGGGTCTACTCCTCCTTTCCTCCTGTCTTTTGATATCTTCAACTTTAACGTCCATAACTTTCTAGTTGACTTCGGCACGTCTACAAACGTCATGCCCCTATATGTTTGTAAGAAGCTGAACATCTGCCCGGAGAAAACTGACGCGAGGATCATTCAACTTGACAGATCTCAAGTGCCAGCTGTAGGAGAACTGAATAATGTCATCATCCAGCTGTCGTCCGATTCTAGAGTCCACCAATGTATTGACATTGTAGTGGTTGACATTCTGGAAGCCTATGGCCTGTTACTTAGCAAGGATTGGTCCAGCAAGCTGCAAGGATATTTTGCCACTGACTGGTCCCACCTGTGGCTTCCTTACAAGGGCCGAAATAACCAGATCAGGGTCGAAAGCGAACCATATATGAAACATACCGTGACTAATTTGGATGCTACTAATGAACCCATTAGTTTTTCCCAGGAGGAGCTTGGCATGTGCTTCTTGGAAGCCATTTTCGAATGTTACGACTCCCATCAATCTCCAGTAGACCCCGAGGTTCAGTATAAACTAACACTCGTTGCTGAAGACCGAACCACTCCCCAAACTGAAATCCTGCCCCAACCTACAACTCCAAAGGAACTGGAAAATGATGTATGGACCCTGTATTATGAAGGTTCCAAGACTCATGACGAAGCCGGCGTGGGCTGCATCTTGCTGGACCCTCAAAAGAAAAAATTCCTAATTTCGTGTCGGCTTGAGTTCCAGTGCACCAACAATACTGCTGAATATGAAGCTCTAATCGTTGGACTCAAGAAGGCATTGGATTTAAAGGTAAGATGCTTACAAGTTATTGGAGATTTCGAGATCATTACTTGACAGGTACACAATACCATTCATTGTTTATCTCCGCACTTGAAGGCTTATCAGCAAGAGGTATGGCGTCTTATTTTTGCTTTCGATGCTTTTGGAATTAAATCTGTTCTTAGAATGCACAATGCAGCAGCTGATACTCTGGCTAATGTCGCTGCTAGATTTACACCTTTGAGGGACGGTTTTTCTATTGAAGTTATATATAAACCCTGCGTGCTAGATAATATTACTAACTTACGTGTTTTTAATGATGATCAACAGATCTTGGATTTCATGCTCAACTCTGAAGTATTCAAAGACGCGACAATAGATGAGGCAGATCATGATCAGGCCTTGCAGGAAGAGCGTGATAAATGTAAAGAGAACCCCATGCCCAAGGGGGTAGTGTCACTGGAAAATCTCTTTGATCTGCAAAGCCGATTCCGCGCCCCCCCAAATACCAAAGTACAAAGCTCCATCTTTGCACATCGGCAAGTGAACCTGGGATCAGAGGAGAACCCAAAGTTCGTCAACCTTGGCAAAGACTGTACTGATGAAGAGACGCAAGCCTTCACCCAATTATTCCAGAAGTATCGAGACGTGTTTGCTTGGACGTATGATGATCTGCATACGTACGATACCCGGATTATTCAGCACGTGATACCCATGAAGGAAGGTGCGAAGCCGTTCCAAGAGAAGATCAGAAAAGTACATCCCACTCTGGAACTGATGATCCTGAAGGAGCTAAAGAAGCTTTTGGACGCTTGCATCATCTTCAAAGTTCGTCACTCCACATGGGTGTCAAATTTGGTCCCGGTACGGAAGAAGTCTGGCGAGATCCGCTTATGTGTGGATTTCCGAAACTTGAACCAGGCCTTGAACAAAGACAATTATCCCGTGCCACCTATGGAACAAATTTTGCAAGCTGTGTCGGGATCCGAGATTTTCTCCCTATTAGATGGGTTTTCTGGTTACAACCAAGTACTGGTAGCAGAACCAGACAGATTGAAAACTACCTTTCGGACCAAATGGGGAACGTTCGCTTTAAGACGCATGCCTTTTGGGTTGATAAATGCGGGGGCGACCTTCCAATGGGCCATGGATATAGCTTTCCGTGTTTTGATAGGGCAGATCATGGTAGTCTATTTGGACGACGTCACCGTGTTCTCAAAACATCGGGGCGATCATTTACGCCACCTCAAACAAATCTTCGAGAGGTGCAGAAGGTATGGGATTTCACTCAACCCGAAGAAGAGTGTCTCCGCTATGGCGAAAGGAAATTTGCTGGGCCACATCATAACTAAGCAAAGCATTGTAGTAGATCCAGAGCGAGCGAAAGCCATTTCCCAGATTCCCCCCCCGAGCAGTAAGAAATCAATGCAATCTTTCCTGGGAAAAATCAACTTTGTCCGTAAATTCATATCAGATTTCGCCCAGATAGTCAAGCCTTTGCAGGAAATGATAAAAAATAATGCGGATTTCCAATGGAATCTGCCAAAGAGGGAGGCCTTCGACAAAATCAAACAGGCTATAGCTGAAGCGCCTTCCCTTCAAAGTCCAGATTTTAGCAGAGGTTTTATCCTGTACACTTTCGCTTTAGATTCTTCACTTGCAGCTGTCCTCACACAGAAGGACGACAACAAAGATGAACGACCTATTTCCTTCATGAGCACTAGTTTACAAGGGGCTGAATTGAACTACCCTGAAATCAAAAAGCAAGCTTATGCGGTTTATAAAGAAGTCAAGCATTTCAGGCCTTACATCTTGAAAAACCATGTCACGGTTTTCGTCCCACACCCAGCTATCCGCTCATTGTTTGTGTAGCAGGATCTAGGTGAGAGGCGAGGCAACTGGGTGGCATGCCTGCAAGAGTACGATTTAGATTTTAAACCAGCACACACCGTGAAAGGACAAGGTTTATTCCAAATGGCTGCAGATGCTGCAAGTTCCCATGGAGTTGAAGTTGGAGAAGAGTGTTGGGAACAAGAAATTGATATGTACCAGAGTGACCATGTGCCTCAACAGAGTAGCCTTTCTTGGTACTCTGACATTTCAAGATACTTAGCCTAGGGTACTCTGGACCCCGCTCTAACTGCCCGGCAGAAACGCGCGATAAGACTCAAAGCTGCATCTTACCAACTGATCCAGGGGAAGCTTTTCAAGAAACATTATGATGGGGTCATGTTATGCTGTTTAGAACATGATGAAGCGTAGAAAATCTTGACCGAGCTACACGACGGGCCAGCTGGGGGTCATTTTTCTGGAGATACCACCACCCATAAGATAATGCGCGCAGGATACTATTGGCCAACCCTTTTCAGAGACGTGCATGCATATGTCCGGAAGTGCATCCAGTGCCAGAAATTCGCAAACCGAGAAGCGTGGCCAGCCGCCCCCTTACTGTCGATAGCAGTGGAAGAACCTTTTCAACAGTGGGGCTTGGATGTCATTGGCAAAATCATGCCTCACTCTTCCAAACAACACCGGTACATTCTTACAGCTACTGATTATTTTACCAGGTGGGTCAAAGCAACACCTTTACGCCAAATCAATGACCAGGAGGTAATAGAATTCGTCACTCATTCCATCATCACCAAGTTTGGCGTTCCAACTTCCTTGGTTTTTGATAATGCAACTTACTTTTCATCTTTTAAATTATATGATTTTTCCCTCGAAAACGATATTTTCTTAAACATTCTGGAAATTACTATCCCCAAGGAAACGGTTTAGCTGAATTGACTAATAAAAATCTGATCCGCATCATTAAGAATACCCTACTGTCCCACCAGCGCAACTGGCACAACGCCCTTCACAATGCACTTTGGGCCGACCGTGTCACGCCCAAGTCCTCCCTAGGCACCTCTCCTTATTTTCTCGTGTATGGAAAAGAAGCTGTTCTTCCTCCCCATTTATCTCTCCCTGCCCTTCAGCTATCCCAGAAATGTCATGGCACCCCATGCCCTACCTTGCACACTTGGATTGACACCCTACTGAAGTTGGAGGAGGAAAGACAAAAAACCTGGGAAAATTTTTCCATCCACCAAAGCTGAATCAAGAGATGGTTTGATAGAAAATTGGCAGTGAATAAAAACTTTGAGGTAGGAGACCTGGTCCTGAAATGGGATAAAGCTCACAAAGAAAAGGGAAAACATTCCAAGTTCCAAGCACTATGGACAGGCCCTTTCCAAGTTAAGGAGAAATTAGGTTCCCATACCTTTAGACTGCAAACCCTTGAGGGAAGAGTTGAGGTCCTCCTGGTAAACGGCCATGACCTCAAACATTATTTCACTTAGCAGCCCTCTAAGGGCTATCTTATCCTTGTACCATAGTTTCCGTTCATCCCTTTTGTTAATATATATATATATATATATATATATATATATATATATATATATATATATATGTATATATTAAAAACGGAAGGGCTTGTCAGAGCTACGCATTTGGCACACTGCAACAGGTTCTCTACTGATGGAAGGCCTTTTCTCCACAGACACAAAGGTGGTAAAGGCTTGCTTGTTGCCGACACCTAAAGGTAGCGTATGATCTAGCTGAAGTCATCAAGCAGGGAGCCCACCTGGCAAGTTTGAGAGGGTGTCTGCAAAAGAAAGTGTGATGCAGTGGTAACTATATCGGAAGGGAAAAGAGGTACTCCATGTTACGTCAAGGCATCCGGGAAAAACCAAAGTCCTCAGACCAGACCAGGAACAACCTCTCTGCAAGCAAAATAAGTCGGGATCCCTCATCCGCGCAAGGAAAAAATTTCTCATCTCAAATAAGTGCCACGAGCACATCTAAATAAGTGCCCCAAGCACATTCAAAATAAGTGCAATAGCACACTAATAAAGAGTAAAGGATTGATAAAGGCTTCATGCACAGAGAGGTGATGTAGCGACTCTGCCAGGGTACTGACCAGGCTCGCTGGCAGCGGAGCAACATTCACGATTCCTAGGCAGTGACTTCGCTGGGACCAAGAGGTTCGCTGGCAGCGGAGCAACACGATGAGGAAAAAATAATCGTACCGGATCCTGTAGCTACTTGGAGTCCTCCAACCCTCTCGGTCTGGAGACCTGAAGGAATGAAATTTTGGTTAATCAGCGCCCGAACAAGCCAGCAGGATGAGCAACCTCGCAAGGTGCCAAAAAGCTAGGCAATGTTGACCTTGAGGTAAAATAAACAGCAAGCGAAGGCCCCTCCCTCCCCCCTCCAAGGCTGACTATCGGCAGAGACTCTGGGTTCGTCCAGTAAATCGTCATTTGTTGTAGCCTCTACAACACCCTCCAAAAAACCCCACTTTAAAAATTTTTCGAAGCCCCTTGAACTTAAAGAAAACTAAGTAAAGAGTCTAGAAGGCTAAACCACGACCTCACGACCTAGCGACCCTGCGACCTAATCGTGGGTCGCAGGGTCGCAAGGTCGCAAAGCTCAAATTTTCGGAAAATCACGACCCCGCGACCCGCAGGTCGCAAGGTCGCAAGGTCGCGAGGTCGCATACCTCCAGGATCACTCGAATTGCGACCTTGCGACCTCATTAAATGCCCGCACGTGCGACCCTTTTATATAAAGGAGGTCAGTAGGTCACATTTTTCGCATGCAGCGAATAGAAATAAACGGCTCTGATAGGTCGACTGGCGCACGTTTTTCCCGGGTAAGTTGCCATTTTCCCTCCTATTGTTTCCTTTTTGGTTATTCTTGCTAAATCCCAGACATCCTCAGCCTTTAAATTTTCAATTTTCTTCAACCCCTGTCGGTATTTCTTACTTAGGGTTTTTTCTGATTCTTGTTTTCCCCCACACTGCCCAAAATCATCACCATTTCTTGTCTAGGCTTTCATGGCTACTCCCCTACTCCAAAAGCTACCCCTTGACTCTGTCTGGACCCATTTGGATTTACATTTTTCCAGTTAAAGGGAAAAACACTAAGCGTCGTGCGCGTCCAAAACCCCCGGGGAAGCCCTAGTGCGACCTGCAACCCCGCGACCTAGTCACAAGGTCGCAAGGTCGCAGTTTCCAAATTGTTCGAGAGTTGCGACCCCGCGACCCAGCGACCCAGTCGCAAGGTCGCAAGGTCGCATTTTCTCGGTTTCTAAAAATCTGCGACCCCGCGACCCAATAGACCATTTTTCAAGTTTGCTTGTGTCCCAGCCAAAATCATTGATAAACTGTAATTGGTTTTTTATCATCATGTCATTCTTATCATGGGATTATTTCATGAATGTGACAGGTGAACTTGAAGCAGACGCAGAGTGTATACCTGTTCTCTTGGATTTGAGCGACATGGCACCCCCAGTGTCCCGGAAGAAATACAAGCACGTGGAAGTGGAAGATGTGGAGATGGACATACTAGTGTCCCCACCCTCGATATACAGAGATACACTTTGCACATTTGCAAAAGGGGACAGCATGTGATGGTACCAAGTGTACCATGAGTTCGCCATAACAGAATTTCCAGAAGACCTCCCGGATCGGGAGGTATACTTAAAAGTCAAAAGGTCCAAGCTGCATCTCGCAGGTGCTCATCCGGCCATATTTCCATGCCCCGAAATGATAGACTGGATCATACAGAAAACAGATCCCAAGAAGTTTGTGATCCGAGACAGCGAAGGCAAGGCTTTCGCAACGCTCGTAGGCTCGGATGCCCATGTTTACTACTCTTTGCCTCACCAAGAAGAAAAAATCATAGAAGAATGGGCTCTTGCCCATGCAGTCCCTGTAGTCGACACTATCAGGAAGTGGTGGGCGGAGCCCGAGAAATTTAAAGTCAAGAAAGACCAAGAATATCCGGTGGCTAGCCTGAGAAAAGTATATAAATTAGTAGCCGCCATGCTTTGCAGATTGTACAGGCGCCCTGACGCCACCACCTTCAACGGCACATGGGCTACTATCATGGAATATGTAATGGTGCATGGCACCCGTTTCAACTGGGCTAGTATATTGATGACCTCAATGCATACAAACTTGTCCTCGGCATTGGCCCCAGATGAAGGAATTCCTTCTGAGTTCTATATGGCCTCTTATCTGTTGGATGCCGTCTGTGCGAGGTTGCATTTTGAGGGATGGGCACATAACTAGGATTCCACGCAGAGCCGTGCAATTCATCTACAAACCAAAGTGTTTCTGGAATCCAGGTATAAACATGATATAGAGCCAATTTCTCAAATATTCATCCCCGCCCTATTCAGGAAATTATTTGGCCAGGATGCCCCTTGCATGTCTTGGCGAGCCAGGGAGACTCTAGGCCAAGTGGCGCATTGGTTTCCATTGCTTGAATATGCTTTCATCCGAGTCTTCGGCTCATTCAGGGCACCACATGCTATGCCTCGCTTAGATCGGAGGACAAGATGCTCATAGAAGAGGGGTATGCATCCAAATGTCCTCGGAGGAAGCTCCAGTTGTCTTGTCCAAAGGTAGAAGAAAAGAAGCCTAGCCCGCGGCACCCTCACTAATGACATGCTGCAGTTAAATGTTCAAGAGAAGTAGGCGGAAGGAAAGAAGGTGAGAAAGTTATCGCTTTGGGGGGCTTTGAAATTTTCCAAACATCGACTGGGAGGGATAGTTCTAGAACAACTGCCAAAGAAAGCTAAAATTCAAATGGAACTACCGTGATGTAGAATGTCAAGAAGGAGAAGATGAAAGAAGGAACTGGTACAATGCAGATAGACAACTTGCTCCAGGGGCAGACTCTGGCCAAGAGGATCCAAATGATAAAATCTTGGAAGACAGGAACCGTAAGTAAGGAGGTGCTTCTTCCTCTCTTGCTAAAAATCCTCGGACTAGCACAGGGCCTAACACCTCTTCCCAACGGAATGAAGTAGAGGCCAAAGCCCAGCAAGAGAGAGAAAAGAAAATAAAAGAGAATGAGGAAAAGAGCAAGAAGAGCCTAAGGGCAGAACAGAAGAAGAAGCAGGCTGAAGAGGCCAGGAAAGAAAAGGAAGAAAAAGAGGCGCAAGCCACAGCGTAACAGGCACTCAAGAAAGAGCTAGACAAAGTAGAAGCTGAATGCCAAAAGAAAGTAGATCAGGCTATTGCTGCTGAGCAGAAGAGGAAAGCCAAAATAGAAGCAGCTGCAGAAGCGGAGCACAGGCAGAAGGAAGAGCATGAGAAGGCGGAAGCCGAGCGCCAGCGAAAGGAAAAGGAGTAAAAGAAGAAAAAAGAAGAGGAGGATGAAATGATAGAAGACATCGAGGTGTATCCCCTCGAAGTACCTCTAGGTGGTGCAGGAACCATGCTCTCTGATGTTAATTCCCCCCAGGGGAAGGAGGAGGAGGTCTTCGACCTCACCAGGCTCACATTCGATCAGTTCTCCTTCAAAATCTGGCAAGAGAAGAGAAGGTCCCTAGCACAAAGTCCTACCGCCGCTTCCACAGTTGCAACTGGAAAAGACATAGTCCTTGATACCAGGACTAATCCCGTGATGATAGCCTCAGCAGGCACGACTTTCACTGCGACCACGAAAGAAAATTTTACCAAAATGAGTAGAGAAATCATTTCCCTACAAAATAGACTACAAGCAGCAGAGCAGCGGGAGAAGAAGGCAGAATAGGAAAGGTCAGCATTGAAAGAAGAGATCCAACAACTTCGAAACAAGACTCCCCCGGTAAATGAAGTTCCACTTGTCATTCTAAAGGAGTGTGATGTATTAGAGATGACCATGAGGCAAGTGTATGGGGAAATGTTCACCATAAAACAAACAATCGCCCCATTGGTGAGAGCACGAGCAGAAACTATGCAGAAACTCAAGCAGCTCAAGGAAGCCTCAACTGCGTTAGATAAGATGATGGAATGGATGGTGCGATACCCTCAGGATCCTGAGCATTTGCCTAAGAAGGATTGGATTCATACACAGGATGCCAAAGTCCAAATCCATATGAAGATGCAGTCCAAGGACAAGCTATCTAAGGATTTGGACAAAGTAATGTCTTCATACGACCACCTGATTAGCGGCATCGACTTGATGCACACTCTTCACCACATTCCTTTGCTAGGGGCATTGGACGAAAATAAAACCTGGGAGCAAGTAGATCAAGAAATCCACTCATTTCTGTAGCCCATCAAGCAAGCTGTTGCTGCCCCCAAGCTCGCAGCATCACAAGAAAACCTAGGTCATTTTCTGGTCACACCGGTATGGATTTACACCAAGCTCGCCTCCCTTTCAAAGCAGATCTCAAAAAAGAAGGAAAATCTAGTCCCGAATGCTCTGGAGTGCATGCATCAATTGAAAGAGGAGGTCCCCCTAGTCTCTCCCATAGTAGCAGAATACCAGACCACGTAGGACTTCCTTAAAGGAAAGCATATTGATGCTCCTGACCTCTCTATTGCGTGCCCATCTTCATAACTCAGTGGCAGTAGGTCACAGGTCGCACTGCCCAAAAGTTCGCAAGTCGCACTCACTATCCAGGTCGCAGGTTGCAATTTTCTCTCAGGTCGTAGGGCAACTCAACCGGCGGGTAGGTGGAGAGTCAGGGAGCCCAAAGGGAAATTTTGATCTATAAAACCCCCTCCAGGGAAAATGCCAAAGGGGGCCTTTTGCTTTTGGAGACTCAAGAGATATACAACATTGTATTGAAAGATAACACTCTTGTGCATATGAATACAGATACCTGTTAAAACTCCCTATGGATATGATGTGTTTTTATGTGCGAACACTATTTGTATTTCTTATATAGTTTCAAATATCTTTTGATTAATGAAGCTGCACTTTTAATGGCATCATTTATGCATCATGGCTATCTGTGCTTGTGTTAATGATGTTCAAATTTTCATTGCTCTTTTAATGAATGTTAATGACCTTGTTTATTAGAATTTCATTTTATCTTTCAGGAAGTAAAGGGGCATCTCGCCAAAAAGAACTATTTCTTTTGTGGGCAGAATACCTCAGAAGCATAACCCCAAAGATGTGTTGCTAACGACACCTCCTTCAGTGTATATGCTTTGTTTATTGTCTTGCTACGCATAGTGCTATATATGTGTTTAATGCATCAATCATGTATTCTGTATCATGTGAATAAGTGTGTGTCCGCAGGTTCAATCAAGTTCTTTTGAGACCGGAGGGGAAAGTGACTTAAGCGGTAGCCGGACCCACACCCCGGACGGGATCCCTATTCCAAACGGTTCAAGGTCTAATTGGGACTTTCTACCGGGGTGATCCCCTACTGTTGGCCGGACAGATTTTCCCATCAACAGGTTCCAATTGGTTTAAGAGTCCCAGGTTCTACTTCCTTCGAACTGAATTTTCCACACGGTATTCAATTCAATCTACAACGTGCTCTGCATGGTGGCTTTGCATAAGACCGATGTCGCTTGACATAGTCGCAGCTCCTCTCGACCAGTCACAATTTCCACAACGAGATTCTGAACCGATAACCATCCTCCACAACCAAAGTTTATGGGAACGTCTGACTCAATGAAGTTCGAGGAACAAACTAGGTTCTCCACAAAGGGGTCAATAACTCAAATTTATACAGAGAACCATGAATGCATTCGGAGAACACAAATACATAGAAACACATTCCTCACACAGTAGGTGCATAAATCTAATTTGTTGTCATTCCTTTAAAACATATTTCCTTTTTATGCTAGAAAAACTTAACGAGATACCATGATCTCCCCCAACCCGCATTGTAAAGATCCTACTTCTCTCAAGAGCCACCAGGCATCTGTCTTTTGCCTTCATAAAGGGATTTTTATCACGATATAGAAGATAATACCAACTAAGAATTTACACAAAATGCGATGTAATAACCTTGAGTATTCTAATAAAATGGGTCCAGTGATTTGAATCTTCTCTAAAAATAATTAAATACATTGCTATTAACATCAAGTATTCCAACAAAAAGTGTATGCCCTGCTTGTCAAAATCTAGGAACTGACAAGAAACTAAATCAGGTATTCTTATTCAGTAATATCAAGCAAGCATCAGCCAACAAAATTCCTAATCCCATGTTAGCCCTATAGTTTGTAAGGTCTAGTCATTTGGAATCAGTACAGAGACTTTAAATACAAAAAAAAATATCACAAATCAATGGAGTGCAACAGCAGGTTAGGATCCAACCATATAGGGTCACCAAGAACATTATGAATTTTTTCTTCCCATTAGATGAGACCAATATGGACAACAAAACAATCACTCCAAAATGTGCAGATATCAATGAATTTTATTCAGAAACTTTACAATTCTATAAGTAAATACAAGAAGATGCTCTGAATTCCCTGAAGGGAAACATTGGATTCTGCAGCCCTGCCTTTAAAAACAAGGGTAGATAGGTCAGAGCCTGCCTGGCTATCACATCATTTCTATATCTTTCTAATTGCAAAACTTAAAATCTATAGATGTATTTGGAACCCCGAATTGACATCCTTCCCTGACAATAGGATGTCAATTGTCAGGGAACTACCTACCGAGTAGACTTGCAAAAGAGCTGTTTCTCAAGAATTTACAATCAACCCATCTTAATTACAGAGGGCTCAATTTAAGGGCATAAACATCCAATTTATGGAAAATATTGTCAGGGGATTGAATCATTGAACAACTCATGCCAAGCAGCAAACCCATCTGAATCATTAAGCAATGCATCAGCAGCCAATTCACTCTGAATCACTATCTAAAATTTCCATGGCATTTAGTCCCCTCAGTTTCTGCAACAACAAAAGATGGTTCAGCCAATTGAAATGAGTCCTAAATATTGATTTAAGCGTAATTTTAAATCGAGACATTAGCAAATATTACTAAATGATTGCAAAACATAGCAATGTCACAACAGTTGACAAGAAACCCTGCTTGAAGAGAATATACCTTCTTTATGCACTTATTTTCTCTAACCTCATACCGAGCTCTGGTAAGATCAGACAACCAATTCCCAGGAAAGCAATACTGCACAACAAAGGATAAACACATTGTTTAAACATGGCATGTAAGGATCACGGACAAGAGTACAAGGTCTTAATGATGTGCTTCTTGAGTGAGCTGCTAATTGGGCTTGAGTAGATGGAGTCTGCTGGTCATGCCTTCCATTCTGTCTATCGATCCGAATATTTTTCTTAGCTTGAATAGAACAGAGCAATAACGGTAGGGTTCCTGCAGCACCCTGTCATAGGTCTCACAAGAATTCCCCAGGCCCTTCGATAGTCGAGACTGGGGCCTCTAGTTTAAGAAAACCACTCTAGAATTATTGGTGATGTAGGTCTGCAGCACAAAACATTAACATTATAATCAGTACCTAATTACAGTCATTTAACCTACATTTTAAAATTACCGATATGCGTGACAACTTACCTGTACCAGAGAACAGTCTATTAGCTTCTGCATGTCCTGAAGCCGAATAACATCATGGTAGACATACCTTCGAACCTGGAATATAAAACTCTTTTAGGACATCATAAAGCTCATTTGATGTAGTAATTCATGTCAATTAAGGACCGGCCTTTACAAGGATTTTGCGGATTACCTGCAGAAGGCGATGTGAACGATGGGAATAGAGACAATGTTGAAAAATGCTGGCACTGCAATCCAAGAAAAAGATGTTGACTTCATTCTTCTTGTGCTCCAAATTAATGGAACAAGGTGTAAAGAATTGGTCTGTTAACAGAGCCTCCAACCATGCCAGTTTTTGTGGAACAACGGAGAGAGCATATCCAACCTACAAAGGAGTAAGAAAGCTCAATCCTTCCATAATTTACTATATTTGAGGAGCCAGGAAAAACGGCGGAAATATCCTAGAAAATCCTCATAATTTATCAATTTATGGAATTCAGGTAATTATCAATTTATTACCCCTCGACCTCAGCATATTCAACCCCCTTAAGCTAGAGATGTGAAACACAACAGCGCACGTTTCCTCAAAAAATGAACTTAAATAAGGCTGAGCTTGTCAAGAAGCTGACTGTTCGTTCTGGAAATTTAACTCAAAACCGAGCTTGCTCCTAAAACTTTGAAAGAATAACACAAATCATAACACATCAAAGCTAATCTTGACAAGTTATTTTCCAATTTGAAAAATTAACTCAAATTCGGAATAAAAGATATTGGAAACCTGAGTTCCTGATCCTGCACGCAAGAGACAACAATTGGTAGAGCCTCCATCTCCATCACGAATATCATAAATATTAACTGTCTTTTGGGCACTGGCAGTGGATACCATAAGAGGCCCACATGGCCTGTACCACCAATGTTGATTCTCTGGCACAACATTTGCAAAGCCAAAATTTCTCCCCGAGACATCCCTCTGTGCCAAAACTGGAGAGATGGTACTGGATGTTGAAGTGAAGGCCTCTGATTCAGTATGGAATGCCATAATTTCTTTATTATAAAAGTCCCATGAACAGAAACCTGAGTCCAATGTACAACCTGCAGATGCTGCCACAACATATTTACCAGAGCGACCATCTGAACTAGCTGCTCTGATCAACCAGCAATCACCCCACATGTTTGGGGTAAGCCCATATGGAGCTTTATATTTAGACTTCTCCTGGGGATTGGAAAAAACCAATACTGAGTATTACTCATACATCAACTGCCCTTTATGTTAAGGGAAAATTTAAAGAGTGCATAAATATTCTTGAAATCCCAATCATAGTTTCTAGAAAATTTCAACAGTTTTTGAAATGAACTACATCAAATATTTAGGAAAATCATTTTTTAAAATAGAAATTGGTGAATTTTATTTCAAATATAGAAATTTAAACCATGAGAATAATCTAACCCCTAGGATTTTCCCTATTTATAATAGAAAATCCCAAAATGTATAAATTATAACACCCATAAACCCCAAAATTAAGTACAGTAATTAAAACCTCCTAGAGAGGAAGTGCCTAGAGAGACCTGACCATAAGCGTTTAATTGGTTTTTTCAGAGACCTGACCATAGAATCAAATGAATCCTGTGAATCCTGCGAAATAATAAACAATAGTAAGGCCATTATTTATTGGTTTGAAATAATAAACAACATGAAACAAACCCACATAATTAGTAAATTATTTAAAAACAATAATTCCTACATATTAACATATAAAGTTATAACATACCAGCTCATACTCGAACATAACATCTGTATCAATATTCTTCTTCTGTATCTTCTTGATCTTCATCCAACTGATCAACATCTATATCAACATCTGATTCAGAAACGGTGTTGAAATGATCGACCATGTCATCATCATCATCAATTATGTCATTTTCAATAATATCCTCATCGACATCATCATCAATAATTGTTGCCTCTTCTCCTATGCCTGGTTCATCTTCTAAGATATCTTCTTCGTCTGTCAATGCATCTTCCTGCTCATCTGCCACTGCATCATCTTCTTCTTGATCAATATCATCTTCTTCCTCTACAGTATACTCTACTGGCCTTCCTCTTGGATCATATCTAATAGCAAATGACCATTCGTTCTCACCTGGAACCTCTGAGTAAAAGACTTGTTCGCATTGGCTTGGAAAAACATAGCGATCTTTTCCTACTTCAAACTGCAATGTTTTAACCATTGGAAATCCATTGTCATGTTGAATAAGTGTTCTATCATCATCACGTACATTCATTCATAGCCTATACCATTTGACATCAAACAAAACTATTTTGAAGGAATTAAAGTCACACTCAACTATATCATCTAAGAACCCATAATATCTATTTTCAGATTCTCGAGGATGTTTGTCACTCCTGGAGGAAACATTAGTGACCTAGAATACTGCAGTTATCCCACTATCAGAAGTTTTCCTGTTATCATCCACCTGTTTAATGCGAAATTTACGACCATTGCACCACATAGCCTTGTGGTGTTTCAAATGCAATATGCCAAACATTAAAAAGATGTATTGTCAATTAATAATTAATCATATAATTTACACAGCATGAAAATTAACTGAAAAATCAAACTTGTTGTCACATTATAAATATAGTATAAAATAAGTAATGAATAAAATAGGTGAATTAATTGCGTACCTTTCTATCTTTCAAACCATATGCTAAATCCATTTCCCTATCCGTGAAATTTCCATCTCCACTACGATACGCTTCTCTAATCAATTTAGACAATAGTTGCCATGATAGCCTACCATCATTACGTGCTTTACATGTTTCAATCCCTTCACTCATCCACTCAAGATTGTTTGCAATGTATAAAAGTGGTGCCTCATAATCTTGAGCACTTGAATAAAAAAACAATAATTCACCAATATTAATAAATATTACTTATAACCATGGTAAATTATATCAATTAATAAACTATGAAAGAATAAGACCTAAATGAATATAATGATCATATACATGATGTGAAAAAATGAAACATTATATGTATTATACATAATAAATCTTTTACCTCTCACTTTCTTCATTCTACCTTTTCCCAACAGGTGCTCCACTTCAAATTTTTTGATGGAGTTCACATCCCAAATTCAATCCACCACCTTCATGGCTGGCGCAGCTAATATAGCAAGATAATGACTAATATACACCATGGATTGATATAACACATATCCCTCCACCATAGAACCCTTAGGTCGTGCTCTTTGTCTAACCAAAGCATTCAAGGATTTCAGGTGCCTCTCGACCATCCACATTGACCTTGTGTGTACTGGTCCACACATTTCAATCTCCTCAACTTGGTGTATCAAGTAGTGTTCTTGTGCATTGAAAAATGTTGGAGGTGGATACTTTTGAATTTCACACATTAGCCAAGGAATTTATCTCTTCCAATACTTTATTTCATCTTGATGGATTTCTTTCAATGACAACCATCTGCAAATCATTACACAAGTTGATTTCAATGAAACATAATATATATTTCATTACAAGTAAATTAATACATCATTTCATTAAGTACGAAAAGAAATTGTAGCAATTAGATTTTGCGTATAAATCAAAACTACTTACCTCATGTATTTACTAAGACCATATATAACTTGTTTGACATTGTTCTCGAAGTCGTTTGGGAGAGATATAGGTAGAACATACTATAACAATAAAAAATGAATCGTTATTGGTTTCCAAATTAAACATTAAAAGGAAAATTTAAAATATGTATTCAAGCAATAACATACAAAAACGTATACCAAAAAAATTACCTTAATAAAGGTATGCCAATCATGTGTTTTCACCCCACTGAAGTCACCTTTCTTCGTTAAGATATTATTTATGTTTGAAGCAAACCCTGTTGGAAATTTAATTCTTCTAACGACCTCTTTTATATCATTTCTTTGTTGTTCTGTTAATAACCATGGAATATTATTATAATTTCGATCTCCATTGTTATTTGATCTGTCGATCACACTTTTCATTGCATGATTCAAATTCTCAATGTCAGCACAAATTTTGTCAATTTTATCTCTATCATGTGCACCATCTATGGTTCGCCATAACATTTCTGTCACATTCTTCCTGACATGCATTGTATCAAACAAATGAACTATTTTTAGGTCCTCATAGTAGGGCAACCTTGTGAATTGAGAAGGATAACATTTCATTCCAGGTGGAAGTACAATATGAGTACCTTCACCGTGACGATGACCTTGATATCAAAGAATAAAATAAATCAGAACAATATTAATTATAAAATACAATAAAATAAATTCATTAGTTAAAACAAAAATTCCAAACATTACATAAACAAATAATATATATATATATATACACAAATTACGTACCAGATGCTTGACGATTATTAATTCTGTTATATTACAACATCCACAACTGAGATGTCATTCTTCGTGGTTTTAATCCAGTTTCTTCTTTATCATTGAAAAGATGTTTTTCAGTAGTACGATACTTATGGTTCCTAGGGAGGAAGTGCCTAAACTCATCAAACACCATCTTTCTTAAGTCTGGTGAATGACGATACTTCATCTTAGGGCCACAAACTAGACATGAAAATCTACCCTTTGTTTGAAGACCTGCAATAGATGGATCAATAAAAATTAATATACTATGAGATCATTTTTAAAACATGCAATATGGTATATCTAATTTAGATAATTATGTATTATATCAAAATGCAACGAAATATTACATACCACAAACATGTGTTAGTCCCGAGGCATCATGAATTGTCCATACAAGCATTCCACGACATTGAAATCTCTTCTGCTTGATTGGTTTAGTGATGTCATACATAGTGATGCCATGCCATAAATGTATTAGCTCATCGATAAGAGGCTCAATATATACATTCATATCTTTGACTTGGTACTTACCTAATTGTTCAAAATTATGGTACATAATAATTACTACCATGATATATGTATATATAAGTAAGTAAATAAATAAAATATATATTTATGCAAACAACAAGAGAAATGAAAATGTTACATTCAAAAAAATAATGTATCAAATACCTGGAATAATCATAGTCAACATTATGTGCTCCCTCTTTATTGACATCCAAGGAGGAATATTATTGTTGATAACGAAAATAGGCCACACTGAGTAAGTAGATCTAAGCTCTCCGAATGGATTAACACCATTAGCTGCCAATGAAAGCCTGACATTACGAGGTTCATTTTTAAAATCTACATATTTTTCCTCGATTTCTCTAAATGCAAAACCATCTGCAGGCATTCGAAGAACACCATCTCCACTTCTATTGTTTGAATGGTAATCCATAAACTGTGCTATGATGTTACGCCTGAACATTCGCTGCAAACGTGGAATTATGGGAATATGACGAAGAACCTTTTGAGGCACCTTTTTGGTTAGTTGATCTATTCGATATCTACTGGTACCACATTTCGGACATTCTGTTTTCAACGCATGTTCTCCGTAATATATAATATGATCTTTAGGACATGCATCTATAGTGTTATATTCCATTCCAAAGTGTTTCATAATAGCACATAGATCTCGATATGTTCGAGGTAAAGTATTTGGCGATGGTAACAAATATTCACCCAACAATCTACAACATAAACAAAAACTAGTTAATGTAAATATTATTAATCATATATATATGTGTGTGTGTGTGTGTGTGTGTGTGTGTGTGTGTGTATCATAGTTATTAAAATCGGTGACCAGACCAGTGGAGCTAATGAACTGAGTTTCTAACCGGAACCGGTCTAACCGGTAGCGGTCAGATCTCAATGAACCGGTTTTAAAAAAAATACATTAAATAATTATTTTTTAATTAAAAAAAAAACTATTTTTAAGATTTGCAACCATGATTCCAAGCCAATAGAGACAAAATATGAAAATTTTGCTCATTTATATACCATGCAAAGGTGAATATATCAAAATGGCACCAAATGCAATACATATCATCGAAAAATACATAAGCAAACTTTTTGAAGTAATGTATCGGGTTTCTCTTATATTATTCACTGTGTTTTATTGCTGAGTTAATATTATAATATACAATCTGTCCCTGCTCAGATCTGTTGTCAATTCATTGTATCAGCCTTAAAGACAATTCTGGGTTCAGTATATATATATATATATATATATATATATATCAGACTAGCATTTTGAAGATCTTGTATTCTTCATTATCTATGTTTGCTTGCCAATAAATTTCTAGAAAAACATCTACAACACTTAGAGGTATTGAATTGGTTTATGAAACCCACTATTAGTGCTATTTGTAACAAGGTGAGAGAGCATTACAACTTCAGCAGTCTGCTCACAATGTGTTTGACAAAATTTATCACTGAAAAGATTCATTAAAACCCAGAAAACTCAGTAGCCAGTTTAGTGCATTTCCCAGCGGGAATTTTCTAGTGGTCAATTTATTATTGCCAGTCACATTTTCATTAGGTTGTATGTTGTTGTCCCTTGAGTGGCGTCAGACCATTTGCATCAGTCTTGATGCCATGATCAAATTGATTGTATGTTGTGTGAAAGGTTTTGTATTTATGCTGCTGCTATGTGTGAAGAGAGAGAGGGTCTGATAGTTCCTAGCTGAGTGTGAAATAAGGTTGTTGCTAATTGTTTTGAGAACAGAAATTGTCATCAAGTACACTTGATGAGTTGCATGCTGCCAGGGTTTTTATGCCAGCCAGCCTTGTATTTATCAGTCATCATGTGTATTGTTGTTGCTATAAGGTGTTGAGTATGAGTTATTAGACAAGTTTGTTGCTAGTATAATAGAGGAATTTTCAGCTCATGGAGGAGACACTGAGGAATTTGCAACTCATGGAGGAGCACCTAACCGGCCGGTTAAGTACGGAACTGACCGGTTTATGCATAAACTGGCCGGTTCCTTACTTAACCGGCCGGTTAGGTCTGGTTAACCGGCCAAGACAGGTGAGAATAGGCTATTGACCGGGTTGCAAGACCGGTTCCAACCGGCCGCTGTCCTGACTGGCCGGTTTTGATAACTATGATATATATATATATATATATATAAGTTATTATTTTACACATTTATTACAATTAAAAAAAAGGGAAAATAATCAACATTTACATATATGTGATCATATATACATATTGCATACCTTAGGAGTTGTGTCATACATATGTTCGACAAATTATTCATAACCTTTAAGTTCACCAGCAACAATGTAGCAGAGAGAAGAGTTGCATTTGAGTGTTCAAAAAGTCGTTCACTTGACCTTTCAATCAGAGGTACATCATAAATACCATCACTGCTATCTCCACCATCATCATCTGACTCACCATATAAGTCTTGGAGCATTTGATTTGTCCCATCATTAATGTGAACTGTCTCATTACTGTCATCATGATCTACCTCCATGGGATCATTAAAATTATCTTCATCATTCGCTTCATGTTCTTCACCTTGTACAACATCATTTCCAATACTAATATTTGCTGCAATATTCTCTTGTACTGGTGCAACATCATCTAATATACTACTATTTTGCTGTGGAAGCTGGTTGATCATCTGCAAAAAGTTGGGGGGCAACTATGCCTTTATGAAAATTACAAACATTAATAATTAAACATTAGTGCGCATATAAAAAATATTAAAATAATATAAAATTTTATGATATAATCAAAATGAAGATAGATAATTAATTACCATGGGACGATAGTCATTCGATCCACCATCAATGTGCCCATATTTCCTACAATGCATTGTTGCTGTTGCTATTAAAACTCTAACATTGTTTCTCATACAACATTTTTTACAAGGGCAATAAACTCTACCATCACCCCTTTCACCCTTTTGAATTTTTTTTCCACCTCTAATGTTTTCTTCCATTGATGCAAATTATCCTATAAAGAAAATAATAAATCTCTCTCAGTGGTGTAGAAAACCCAAGACTTTTTGAACTCAATGGGAGCTCAATATATAAGCAAAAATAAAATAAAAGTGGGCATTTTACAAATTTTGAGCTTTTTACAAAATGTGGGCTTTTTACAAAATTGTGGGCTTTTTACAAATTGTGGGCTTTTTACAAAATTGTGGCTTTTTAAAAATTGTTTATATTTTTAATAAAATGTGGGCTTTTTACAAATTGTGGGCTTTTTACAAAATTGTGAGCTTTTTACAAAATTGTGGGATTTTTACAAATTGTGGGATTTTTTTATTCTTAATGCATTTTCTGTAGAATACTAAACAGATTTGTCCAAAATTTGAGATGAAAACTGTAGTCTCTACTACGTTTGGAAAATTTGAGGTTTATAAAAGATAAACTACGAACAGAATTGTACCACTATGATGAGAAGCTGTCAGAAGCATTTCTTTTGCTTCACAAACGTGGAACTACCTTAAGAATGCTTATGGTTGATATAAATATTAGAGCATGGCAGTTAAATGTAGTAGTTATGCTAAAATACTGAATAAAAGCTTGAGAGTGCTCTTCAGATACTGTACGAATGCAAAAAATTAAAGCTCTACCATTACTAAAGATAAATGGCCAAAAATAGTCAATTTTGATATTGTGAAGTTATATCTTTCTCGGTAGCAAACTGGGGATAGGATGGAAAATATGAGAGAAACAAGTTCCAAGGACTAAAAAACCAAGGCCAACATAGTTCTGCCTTGAATCAAATATAAAACAAAGCTGCCCAAAAAAGTGTTTGAGAGCACCCATTGAAGCTCCTATATATAGCAGAGTCAAAATTTTCCTATTGAACAAGTTTGTATAGTCAAAGCCACAGCAAGATCAGATAGCCACGATCCTAAATGAGAACCAGAGCCAAAGCTAAGACAGATCCACGTTTAGCAGAACAAGACAACCATAACAAAGGATTTGACCACAGAACCAGATCATGAGAGATAGCAAGATTCTTGCTTCCACTGTGGAAATGTAGAAACTGTACAAGGGCTTTGCTTCCAGTAGATTTCATTGTGACAGTAATTTCTATGGTGTTGTAAGTGCTCATTAGTAGAATCTTAAAGCCATTCTGGAATTATTTTAACCTGGAGAGGGTTTTCTGTGGTTATAAATCCTCATGTTAAAATTCCATTGTGGATTGGTTGTGTTTGATATTATGTTTTTACTGTCCGCATTTGAATTTTCGCACAGAAAATTATCAGTCTAAAGCGGAGAAATTTTGCGATGTTTCTTTTGCTTCCTATTGTGAAGTATTTCGCTCAGAACTCTACTCATTGTAATAGAGGTCTTGGGCATAGAACAATGGACTTGGGTTTTTTGGAATCAAAATTCAGGTTAAGATACTCATCTGAAGAATGGCACAGTGAGCCTTAGCATGGAGTTGGGAGTACCAATTTGAAGTGCAGGTAGGGCATTGTACAATATACCAGTTAGATTTATGGACCCTAATACAAAAGTTTCTTCTTCTTTCAAAACGTGTTTCTCATTTTCTGTAACCAATGTGGGTCCTGTTCTTTTTTCAATTGGGGATGGATTAGCATTTTTTATTGCTCTAGATGATCAAACTTTGGGTATCCCTAGAGGCTATTTGGGGGTTATGAGTCCAATAGGTCTCAATGAACTGTTGCCCTTGCTGGGGAATACTATTGCAGTGGAATTTGATACTATTTTGGATGTTGAATTCCACGATCCTAATGGAAACTAGTACCTTCAGCTCTAGTACCTGTTCACAAAAGAGGGTGCCATAGTCATTCATGTGTGCAGAGAGGGTGAATTGAAGGCATTGCAACAGGAGGTGTTGTTGTTGTTTCATTGGCCACTAGATTGTTTGTCTGGTTCTGTTACAAGCGCAGAGTATTGAAAAGGACAGACAAATTTAGTTCAGATATTGTGAAATTGCCTCGGAAATTCACCTACAAAGAGCTCAGCAATGCTACGAAAGATTTTTTTTGAATGTGATTGATAATTGATAATTGCAAGCAAGGGTAATCCCCTTGTGAAACCCAAATTTCTGAGCATTTTCTAAAACCTGATGTCGATTTCATTGTAATGAACAAGCGCCTAGGTCCATATTACATCCAAATCTACCAAGCACCAAGATCTATAAAAAAATCCACAATATCTGTGAACTAAGAAGAAGAGGCAGAAAATGTATTCTGCCTACCTGTTCGAATAGTGGTTGGTGTTTACCATGGCAAAAATTTGACAGAGCCCATGTAGCATTTCTTATCATTGAAATTCTGGCAGTATCATTCAATTGGGCAAGCACTTGCCTCAGAGCTCCATGAATGAGGGCAAGATCCCTAAATGTTGTAGAGTCTCCAGCAATATTTCCCAAAGCCCAAACAACCTTACACGAACACCAGTTGAACTCAAATTTCGGTACTAGTTTTTAAAATCAAATTCCAAAATTACAAACATATAAAGATAGTTGGGAAGAATAATTTTATGCCTCTAAAATAAATGTGCTACCTGTTCTCGAACATTATCATTCCTAGAGGTAAGAAGTTCCACAAATATAGGCAGTGCCCCATAATCAATCACAACCTTTGTATTCTCAAAGGCTCCAAAAAAACCCAAATAGGGTCAACCATACTATAGGAGGAAGGGCCTGCAGTAAGAACTTACCATTTTGCAAGAGCTGAGGGCGAATGCGTGCATGATATCACACGCTAATGTAGTTTTAAAAGAAATCATTTTTATGTAGTGCGCATTTGATTTTTGCATTTCAAATCATTTTTATTTACATTTGATTTTTGCATTTCTAATACAAGTGACAAACAAATTTCTACAAGAGGTTGAAATTTTTACTAGATAGCCATGAAAGACTAATTAAAATGGCTTAAAATGCAAGTGGAACTTCAAAATAAATGTAATTGAAGGTTCTCTCCACTAAATTTTTGCAAAGTGCTTACATTATTTAAGTTATCTAGGATATTTTTTGTATTACACAATCAAAATTAAATAATGAAATAGTTGGGTAGTCTTATTGTTTCAAATTAGGACACAATTTTCAAATGGTGATGAAGTTTCATGTGATGATTAAATGACAATATTCTCCTTTCCTATCCTTGAAAAACTATACAAGGTTCCCTGTTGCCACATGAAACCCTAACTCATGTAGCAGTATAGGACCGGTCCTCCATTTTTCCCATCATAAGGCATTTTGCACGTATTTGATGACTAGAATTTGTGGATTCCCGTTTTCCGTGAGGTGCTAGGAAGGATAGAAGACTTAATTTTGACGTTTGAAATTTTTTCAAAAATTTTCTTACGCCCTTTAATTTCCACTTACCAATAATTTTGCAACACTAGTCCTCTTCGCAATTGCAAGGTTGTACTCAAAAAGTAAGGAAAGTTACTTTTTTGGCTAACTCAAAATTAAAAATTTAATAAAGGAATCACCACTTATCATTATTGATATTTTAAAATTAGAATCAATTTAGTTTTCCCCTTCCTATTACAGAAAGTTCACAAATCCTTTCTTTTACATAAAACACCAAAGAAAGAATAAAGCCCGTTGCCCTGCAAACTTCCAAGGTTGTGATTAGTGAAGCAGTGAAAAAGTACGGCTATAGCACTAAAAAATTAGAATTCCAATCTGCCCCAACATGAAGTAGTGTTAATATAGCTAGTGGCTTGGCTTGATGGTCAAACAGTGAATTACACAAGTACAAAATAAAATCTTTAGGCGTTTAGTTCCTTACACGCGCACTCTCAAGGCATTCAGACTTAGGCCGAGCTCAAGATTGGCTCCGAGGAAACTAGATTGGCTCATTAACTTGCCATATTTTAATTTCATAAGTTGTGTTCGAAGTTTGAACTGCTAGGGTAATTTATTATTGTGAAATCATAGTTCTAAATTATCTCTTATTCTGTGAGCAATGTAATATATTAATTGTAAGCAGATTCATTAAAAAAATTCAAACTGATTTTAGCATGAATGATGACAATTTATATATTAATTGGTTTTTAAGAGTATCTGCATTATGTAGGAGCACTGGAAAGAAAAATCAAGACTTCATTTTCTGTTTTCCTTATTTTATTGGGCTGAACTGGAGAAAATTGAATATGAATAATGAGTTAATTGTAAGATCAATGGGCCAAGGCCATACATCAACATTGACCACAGTGGGGAAGTATAAGAGCATGGATATTTATGCAAGTATAGTTATTAATGTAAGATCAAAGTTAACTCTTAGCTTCACTAAAAAATAGAAGGCAAAGATCTAGCATCAACTGAAACTCACGTGAAAAAGTAGATGAAAAATGTACAATAATCCAATGGAGAGGTAATCTATAATTATCTAGTAAGACTCTTGGCTATGCCTTGAGACTAAACTAATTCTCAATATTTTTGAATAATCATCCATTGGAATTTAGTAGGAAAACCACAGTAAATCATTGTCCAATGGGCATGCAAAAATATATAAAAAATAATATTTGTTGGTTGTTTTTCAATAGGTGGACCATGATGGGACCATTGAGAAGGTGGGGGTGTTTTTTTAATCATGGAAGTGAGGTTTAGTAGATTGATATTCAAGTTACCTTTCCCTATAAATTTTCTCGATCAAGTTATTCATTCATTGAACTTTGATTCATTCCTACTGTTTTGATACACAATCCAATCCAGTTGACTCTTGAGTCTTCATTGAGAATGGCATTCATAGGTTGTCAAGAAAGAGGTTATCATGCACATGCACTCTTCTTTTCTTGGTATCTTTGTAACTATGTTCAGCCTGAGTTCTATATTTTTAAATTATCATAATAGTTCGTGATTATTAGGATTTTATTTTGTCTTTTAAGAATTTTAATTTAATTATTATTAATCATTAAATATATATATATAGTTATTAAACTTTCAATAGAATTATTAAACTTTCAATGGTACATCAACTTTCATACATGAGAAAATAGATACTGACAAATGGTACATCATGGCCTGATTAATTTCGCTCAGCAATTTCAAATGGTATAACATTTAGTCAACATTAATCATTAATTTTTGCACACAGAGACTAATTTCTATGGAAGCCTGAGATTTCTTTGGCTTTTTATTCTTATAACCACATACACATAATTAATAGAGAGATTGAGGACAAAAAAAAATCTAGCGCTTAGTCTCCACTACTCAACATGATTTTGTGAGAAATAATACATAGATTGATTTCTCTGAGTGCCTTAGCGTTCTTTGGCTCATTATTTTAATCACAACAACAATAAAAAATTCACTAAGGATCTGTTCTTAGTCAGATTATGCAATTTTATAAGACAGATTATGCAATATTAATAATAAACATAAATTTATTGCAATTTAGGGAAAGCTCGTTCATGTTTTTTTCTTTATATTGGAAGGTTACTTTCTTTTTGAAGTAATTTTTAGTAGATCATAGCATATATTGAGGAAATATTAGTTTGAAAAGAATCGGTTATTTCTCTTGAAACTTTAGGTATTAAAATTCCATGACACAGATATATCACACTCCAAAATCCAAAGAAAATGGAAGAGCGTTCAATTTTTTTAATCAAACTTTTATTGGTGAAGGGTTAATTTATTACGAGAACGTCATTAATGAAGTGCAAAATTTTAAATGTAACGTTTATTGAATAGAAAAATAATGACCAAAACGTCAAAAAAAATTGTGTGACGGGTAAAGAGAAATCCAAATCCCAACCCTTCCTGCCACCTGTTGGTGAGTGGAGGTTATTCACTTTTCATTTACAGCTTACCAAGTTACTCATGTTACCAATATTTTCACATGGCTCACTTTTAGGTGACTATTTATTGTACTTCTTCTTTATAAAGAACAATTGGTAGATAATTGTATTATTTGAAATCTATAACAAATCCAGGCAAAAAAATTACAACAAATAGAAAATTATGCAAAAAATTCACCAGGGCACTAATGTGTGGATACCCTATCATTTCTTAGATCAACATAACTTACCAACACCTACTATATTGGTATACACATAATATGGCATTTACCTGAAGTATTTCACATGTATCTAGAAGTAAATAAGTTGTATGACAATTGTTATGGCAGATATAAGATGTGTATTATAGTTTATATTTCAATTTTTCTTAAGTAGCATGCATGTGCGGTTCATATAGTGACTACAATTACAAAATATATTTCAGTGAAGATGTGAAGATGATCTCTCATTAGGTCCTAATTACTTAAAGCATCATTAATTAGCTTTCCAAATGAATAAAATATGTTAACAAATTAGTAAAAACTAGGAAAACAAATCATGCTTTAAAAAAATATGGCCCAATGAGTCACACTCTGAGATTTATTTAATTACTCATCAAGTATCGCTACAACATATATATGATCACCATTACCATAGAAATGGGACATGTGACCGTCATTTTGGTTTCGCCAATGACATTCCACATCATCAACATTGTTTAGGATTGATTGTGTTGATTTTTTTTAAACAAATCATTTATACATTTTATGGAGATTATAGACACAATTTATAATCACATTACAAGATCATGATGTATGGATATTCCTTATCATTTATTAGATACTCAAAACTTACCAACACCTAATAGATTGATATACACATCATATGGAATTTACCCCTAGAATGCCACATGTATCCTAAAACAAATTAGTTGTATGGCAATTGTTGATGCAGGGGCATTAGGCTCAAAACAACCTTTGTCCATAAATAAATGTAAAGGGGGGTCTCATGTTTTATTTCCCCATGTATTTATTCATATTTGAGTTATTTTTAGTTAATTAGAGAAGAAAATGTAACTGCCCGAATGATTAATGGGCACCTGAAGAGATAGTCAGTTTCAGAAGTTAAGCTAATTTTAGGAGTCCGTATCTGTCTGTCAGAGGGTTAGTCTCAGAGTTAGAGATATGAAGAGTTTTGAACGTTAGAGGAGTTGAGTCGATTCAGGGTTTGTATAAAAATAAGCCTTATAGGCATAATAAGGCATACCTGCATAGAGAACCGCATAGGCTGCGTAGGTCTGTCGTAGAGACAGAGTAGAGGAGAAGGGCCAAGTAATTTGAAGATCTGGTCGAGCCAAAGTTGTAAGTACTTCACTACATAAATGTAGAATTATTTCAATGGTATTGTGCATTTGTCGAGTTAATTATGGCGTGAATGGTTTCTGTGTCGCGATAATCAACTGTATAGTAGTCTGGAATACATACTCGATAATTGTGGTTTAATGGGGTCCTGTATGTTGAAAGAGGAACAGAGTCCTTTCCTGAATTACTTGCCTATGTGCGAGAGGTTCCAGCCTTTCTCGAACACATTGGATATTAGTTTAACTCAGTGTAAGAATTTCCGGATGAATAAAGTTGTGTGATAACCCGTGTTAAGCACCATGACAGTGGACGGTGTGGCATTGGACAATGGTATGACAATGTTGTGGTTGAGACTCATGTAATACAGTGGGAAATGCCATGGTAGAGAGGTTCCACAGGTCCAAATTATGGATCTCCCCACAGTGTAATAGAGAATTGTGCTCGAGCCTTCGATTCAAGGTTCGATCGGTGCTACCACGTACATAGAACCGGTGTGTGAAGGAACCTCATGGAGTGCGAGTCCTTAATTGAAGAAAAAAAACTAGTACAGGAAGATGCGAGTCAAAGGAGTGGAGGTGGAGTACAATAAAAGAAAGCTCGACGGAACCTGAGAGATAAGAGGCGGAACCGTGACCGAAGTGCACAATAAAACCACCATTTAGAAAATCGGCGATATCACGCAAGTTTGGAGGTGGTAAGAAGAATTGGTGAAAAGGACGCGACATATGTCTTCGTGAGACACGTGGCCGAGGGCGGAATTATAAAACCGTTCTCATCGTAGATTAACCCTTGGGCGTGTTTGTTACGCGAGATTTTGTTGTGTTTGGATCCTCCAAACTGGCGCGATTCTCCATCGACCATCAGATTGAGAGGTAAATTACTGTGGAGCCAAGAATGGTTTATGTATGACCATTGAGTTATAGACCAAAGTCGAGATTTGTTACGATCTTTGACGATTGGCGGAGATTATAATAATGAGGACTATATAATTATGTGAATGACTGTGCATTTGGTTGAAACCAAGTGACAGAGTTCGAATTGACAAGGTTGACATACATTAAACATCACGGTTGAAATACGAGAGGGTCGAGAAGTTGATACATTCGAATATCAATTCGAATATGTAAAATGAGTGAGCCCAAGGTTTTGGGGTTTAATTCCTAAGTGGCTTGTATTTATTGGGGTATATATTAATGAGAGTAGGCTAGTCATTATATTCAGGGTGTGTAAAGAGCGTTTGAATGTTGATAGGTATGATGGGGATTAGACCATAGAACGTGGGGACTTATAGTATGGTTTAGAACCATCAAGTGAAAAAGTTTCGCATGCGAGAAGGCATGGCATAGGCCTTGTTAGAAACCTATAATATAGGAGTCATAATTTTGACTTGACTATTGGTAATTTTGTAAATTTTTACATACCTTTCCTTCTGCAAGTTGTATTCACATATTTTGTAAAAAAAAAAAAAATACCAAAAAGAGGGTAAAAAAGTCCTAAAAGAACAATCAAAGGACTTAGAAAAAATAAGATACCCCAAAGAAAAAATGAATAAAACATGAAACTGAGCAAGCATAAATGCCACTACTTTTTACTTTTTGATTATGGTAGAGTGTCAATAAATGCCATTAGTCCATGATGAGTTAAACAGTTCAATCTTAACTTGTCATTGTTTCAATTTCCTTTGTTATAGATAGAGAATAATGAGTTGTTAGATAGTTTAATCCTAACAATTCAGTAGTTAGGTAGAGAAATAAAGTGAATCCAATAGTTTAATCTGGATTCATGGATGAAATAAGTGTAGAATTAGATAGTTTTACTTGCTTTCAGAAAGAATAAATGCTGTGAAGGTTGCTAGCTTAAATGCACCTACTATAAAGGAAGAAAAAAATGTTAGCATGGTAAGATGGGTAGGTAGAAGAAGGTGAAAAGTCTCAATGTAAATATCATTCATCATGGGCTACAAAATAACTAACTTCCCCTTCCCATAGTCATGAAACATTCTAGACTATCAGTCAGAAAGGCTCAAGGCATTTCCTTGACTTTTGTTGGGACCAGACCCAAGGCTCTATGACTGATCAGTTGAAAGTGTGAAATGTCTATATTAATCCCTAAATCACATCATTTACCATTCATGCACTCATTTCCCCTGAAAAATCCTAAGTAAAACTTCATTTTTACTTAAAGATACTCTAATCCTCATTTGATTAACTTCCTACATCATTTCAAAGCATAAAGCCCTCAAAATCACATTTTATCCTAAGTCTAAGTGATGAAGTTATTATAATGCTAATTTGTTTTTTAATCTTCACTTTCTTAGTTATATTTATGTGTTTTTGAATATACATTGTCCCCTTGTCATATTAACTCTAACTTATGTATTAACTCCCTACAATTGACCTTTTCCTATTATATAACTTCTTTTATAAATAAATCCAAAAAACCCACTTATTATAACTTAAGCCAAAGTATTTTATTCCCACATGCTTAAATAAAACTCTCCTTATAACCCCTTTGGCTAAAAGTTTATCCGTATATTTAATCCCGCCCCTATGGTAATTAATTTTTCTTGATTTTATTTACCATATAAATAAAATATATGAAGAAAAAGTTTAAAACACATGTTATATATGTTTTTAATCAAAAATCACCCGAAGTTTCATCTAAAATAAACTTCAATAAAAATGACCCTTTCCCTTGTATATTTTCCGCCCCAAGTCCCTTAACCTAAGGTTAGAACCTTAACCTTACCTTTTCCCCGCATACATTACTTCTAAATCCCAGACCCTAACCACAGTTCGAAGCCTTGGTAATCCTTCCGAACACTTGATTTTCCAATAAGAATAAGTCATTTCTGTATATATGACTAAACCAAACCTTCTCCTGTCGGATTCATTTTTAACCATCCGATCCCTAGAATCCATTTGATCCTACAGTAATACACTTGCGCGAAATTTTTTAATACATTTATCTCTCCCCATCATGTAAAATTCCGATCGTCCGATCTATCCTTCATCTCCCAAGATCAATGGCCCAAAGTGAACCCGATAACTTATCTTTTCCCCGCACCTTTCCTTTTGATCGTGGCTGTTCGCTCATTGAATCTAGATCCGACGGCGCTAATACATTTTCGCACTCATAAAGTAATTGTTTGATGTTTTGGAAAAGCCGCGCGAAATGGGTGGTTTTTCCAAACCACCTCGCGCTTACGTGTCGCCACCACGTTGTATCGTGTTCGAAAAGCTAATTTTCGCTTACCACCATTTACCCGCGCGAATACCACTGGTGGTATTCCCTAAACCTCACCCATTTAACCCAAGTTTAATGTCATTTAACTATGGTTATACGATCGTTTCATACATTAAAATTATATTTTTCATTCAAATTTTCACCTTTTCACTTTAAACCTGTAAAAACATTGTAGAACCATTTTTCCTCAAAATCACGCCATTTGAACCCTAAGAAACTTTGCAGAGCCATTTCCAACCTACCAGTACCATTTTTCGACGCGCATTGCCCTGAATTTCCATTACAAAGTACTACATTGTCCTCTGCGAAGCCATTTTTAAAAAATTGAAGACTGAGCACCTTTGCAACGTCTTCAACCGAATTCCGCTTGTTCTCCAGGTACTTTTCTTCAAAATTTCCCTCTGAGATTTCAAAATTCCTGTCGATTTCAAATAATTACCAAAGTTACTGCAAAAAAGTGTCCATTTTTCAGGGGAAACTCTGTCAAAATTTCCCTGGAATCCCTAATTTCCCTTTCTCGCATTTTTTTCCATACCCTGGTCCATTTTGCTGTTGAAATCAATTTTAAATACACGTTATGAGCTTTAAATTCCTTGCATTTCCTAAAAACCCTGCTCAGAAACCCCATTTTCAGTAGAAATTCGCCAAGAAACCCCTATTTCTCATAAAGGAACTTAGCAAACCGTTTAAGCTTGCTTCGTTCATATTAAAAATGACCAAGAAACAGGTAACCCCCAAGAATGGAGGCCCAAAATCTCAAAAGAAGTCTTCTGCAAGGATGTAGAAATTTTAATAACTGATATATTATTCACCGAGATTCTCCTGATCACACACTATTTTAACTTCATGCATAATACAGAATCTCTTCTACCATTGATCATTAATTGTGGAAATAAAAAACAATCGCATGCGCACATAAAAACCATAAACAATCACACATATGAACACAATATTTCATGGGAAAGCTTAAAGTTGAAAACCCCCAACTATCTGTATATTATATGTCATAGAGATCATGTAACAATCATTGTACACATCTCCTCACAAGCTCTCAGCATAACCTCCAATTTATACACACTAATCAAGTTAGATCTAGCAAAAACACATGCTCCAATCTCTGCCACCTGATAGCCAGCCTCTATTACGTAATCAATGCTGTAGGATGGCTCATTAAATAACTTGAACCAGCTGGCTTGTACTGCGCAATCCTCATGGGCTTCTCCAATCACTGGTTGTTGCAAATATGCAACAATATAGTCACAACTGATAGTTAACCTACTCTTTCACCTACCTCTGCACTGGTCTCCACTAAAACTATCCATGCAATGAAGTTAACTGATGTATTATTTAGTTGATTAATGAGTTTATAATTAGCGAATTAATTAATAATTAATTCACACCACTCTCACTAATTGTATCAATCGGCTAAACTAGATACAAATAGCTCAACTATGTTTAGATTAGTTAAACCGAACACAACTCCATTAACTCCTCAATCAGCTCCACCAAACTTTGTCACATGAGTTATAACTGAAGCATCCATGCAATAGCTCCACATAACCCCTAGGAATAGCGTAATTCCTTCTGTCGGCTCTTGTGCCACATCTGTGCACTTAACTGAAGTGCTCCAAGAGAATAAGATAATGTTTAGAGTCTAAATATTATTAAGAGCTAATAATATTCGACATATCTATTTTTAGAATGGCAATCTAAAAATAGATTCCACCCAATATGTCTAAAAATAGAAGTCCATCTATTTTTTTCTGACTTGACCAACCATTCACAAATAGCAACCTGCAACTCATAGAACATGATCCATATGCCTAAAAATAGACATAGTCTAAAAATAGACTTTGCGCCAAAAATAGCCTGCGGGCCCACTTAGTGAAGGTGAATTCTTTCCACTAAGCTCATCATCTTGTTGCAATCTCAACAAAATATTCCTCAGCCTAAGTCCTTCAAAATCGACAAACCAACTCCCGCACTCACAGCTGATTCTACAGAAGTGGTCAGACCAGTGTAGCCTTCAGTCATTTCTCCAGAGAACAGCCCTTTAGTTGATATGGAATATAGAATACTAGACCCTAATGTAGAATTTAACCTGCTTGATGTCTATAATTGGTGCTATGGAAAATCAATGGAAAAGGGTGACAAAGATATTCCAATTTGGGAATCCAATCTGCCTAGATATATTGTCCCTCTCACTCATTCTGTTCCTGACTTTATCAGATTATGCAGAGCCTATTATATGCCAGAAAAAAGATGTATTGTAAACAAAGAAAAGGAGATCCTGTTTTACATCACTGAAGAGTCGATAAATTCCATGTTGCAAATGAATCATGACCCCAATTCTGCTTCCATATCAATAGAAGATTTAACCCAACTATATCTTGACTTGGATTTCAATACTAGATTCAAAATATACCAGACTTTTTGTCCAAATCAAGTTGATATTCCTAAGTTAAATCATCCTTTTGACACCTTTGATTTCCCAGATGAGACTAGACATATTGTCTCAATGCTCTCCTTCATACTAGGATACACCAGTGATGAATTCACTGATGTGGCTATCCTAGGTTTTTTGTCAACTCTAAGCCCTGGTCAATCACCATCCATTCAGTTCAATTTTGCTAGATTTATTGTTGAAAGTATGCATTATCAATTATCCAGATTATCAGAAGAAGGAGTTTTCAGATACTCCTCTTATCTACTCCACCTCTTCCTATATTATCAAACATATAAGTTTCCAATTGAATGTCAGAAAGTGGATGTAGAAGGAAAATTTCTATCAATAGTATTTTGGTCATCTATTCTAAGGAAATGGAATAGAGAGTATAGTTTTACAGCTTTCAATGACTCATTTATAGACCCTGCTATGTATCTCTTGGAAAAATAGGAGATCCCTAGGATCAATGATGAGAAAAGAAGAATTCTGCAGTTATCAGAGAGCTACAAAACTAGAGATTGGTATTTATATAAAAATCATAAAGAAATCAGAGTGTATAGCTCATCCCTGGCCCCATATAAGTTACCCAGATTTGTTACTACAAGAATATTTTCTTTAGAATATCTGAGACAACTATTGAAAGTAGATGAAATCAACTTCGTAGCTTCCAGGAAAAAGACCCAATTTAAGCTGAAAAATCAAATTGGGCCATTCATTGTGAATAACAGAGAAGCTGCCAATGAGATAAATGTCAAACTTAAAGAGTATAATCTCCCATGTAGTTTTACATGGAATTATGACCCACAAGGTATTTTGAGTAAAATAAGGGCAAAATGTAAGTTTCCTGTTTACTTGCATGATCCTAAGCCCCATATTGAAAGATATGTAAATAAAATTGAATGGGAGCCAAACACCCTATCTGATGATGATTCACAGGCAGTACAGGTAATACAGGTAGACAGTGGCAAAGGAAAACAAATTGAACAGACACAGGTGGCTTCTATAAGCAAAGATACTGATTATGTATATAAAAGAGACATATAAGGAGATAGTTTCATAGTTGAGACTATTGAGGACAAAAAATTCAGAATTCCTTATAGTAAAAGAAGCAAGTTAACAGAAGAAGAAAAGGATAAGGTTGTAAATATTGAAACAGATGATGAAGCAACAAGAATAGTCACTGAAACATTAAAAGAGCTTCAAAATGTAAAAATTGGAACACAAAAAAAAGATACAGTCATGAAGGAAACCAGGCTACTGTCGATTTGCCTCCTTCTTCTCAGGAAACTGACAATACAGAGTCAGAGATTCAGATCAGATTCAAACAGATTAAAGAGAAGAATGAAGAGATCAAGAATCAAGCTTATTCTAGATTTCTTAAGGAAAAGCCTGGAAACAAAGACATGCTTCTTTCAGCATTTGATTATTCATCCAATAAATTGGTAATGTCATTCTTGAAGCCTACAGTGGCTGAGCCGAAATCAGTGGAAGATTATTCCAAAACAGATTTTGAAGTGGATGCAGATGCCATTCATGAATTAGATAAAATTGAATTTCATAGGAGCAATACTGAAATGCTATATTCCAAAATTGTCAGTAAAACTATGAAATCAATTAGGCTTGAGAAAACAGTGCTCAACCTCCAAAATCAAATGAAGTTGGACAAAGCCTCACTGTATGCTAATAATTTAAGAATAAAAGCACTAGAAGATATTGTGATTGAAGCAGGGGCTGACCCAGCCAAAATTGAAGGGGCAAAAGTCTTAATTAAACAGAAAAATGAGGATATAACTGCTCTTAGAAAACAGTTGAAGGTTCCTCAGAGTGAAAACTCTCAAGCAAAAGAAATTCTACAACAAAAAACAGAGAATGATGAATTAAATTAGCTTGTACATCAAATGACATATCAGATAAAAACAATGGAAAGTCAAACAGAAGCTCTAATGAAAGAGAATGAAGAACTAAGAAAAGCACAACCAATGGTCATTCCTACAGTGATCCCCACTGTAAACAATACTATACCATCTACTTTGGCAGAACACTTGGCACCGAAAGGAGTACTGGCAACTGCAGTGCCAATTACTTCTCAGGAAATCTCTGCCTCTTCTTCTTCATCCTCTCAGAGGAGCACACTACAAGACTAAGCAGCCATGATCAAAGCCATGGAGGACATATCTATTAAAGATAAAGAGATTCTTAGTTTGAAAGGCATTATTAAAAATTTAGAAAATTCCAAAAATGATGCCTTGATTACTTCCAAAGGACATGAGCAAAGGGCCGATCGACTACAAGAACAAGTAAAGATTCTGCAAGCACAAGTAAATCTTACAGATCAAGTGGCCTATATAAAAAATCATTTATGGACCATAATTATTGAAGGCATCCATTCTCAATGGCCTTCAATTTGGATAATTTATGAACGGAGGGAGTTACTTCAACTTGCTAGTGCAGAGATTGACAAGACTAAGAGGGAAATTGACAATAAACCAGCCCAAGCAATCTAACTCGTAGCTTTTTAAAAAAGTAAAAACAGGGAAGAGTTGGAAGAATTGAAAATTTTTGATAGAACAGAAACCATTCTTCAAATCAAAAAGGTCCTGAACAAAATAAACATAATGAGTAATCTAGAGGACCGGTGCAAAGACATGAATGTATCCATCTCAAGATTTTTAGCCAAATACAAAACATTGTCAGAAGCAGGTTTTCCTGATATTCACGCATTGAATGACAAGTTAATGCCTCAGAAATATTATGATCTAAAAATTAGAAATCATGCAAAAGAGCAAGCCAGACAACCACTGCCTCAAGGATCACCAACAGGCAAAATACTTCTTCAGTATTTTGAAAATCTTTTCTTTTTAGATAATGAGATCATGCATATGTTCACTATAAAGCCTAACTTTTCCAAGTATACAAAGGTAGATGAAAGTTACAGAAAATTGAAGACTATGAAGATCCCCTCTGCAGAAAAGTGGCAAGAATTCACAGATCTGCTGTGACTTTAATGGATAAAAAATAGGAAAATCACTTGGAAATTCATTTTTTACTGTTACCTCAAATGGTAAAAATACAGGGTTAAAGTGTATCAGTAGGTGAAAGAGTATCAGTGAAAATAAAGTTATTGTTGGTTATTTGTTAATTACCACAGCAAAACAGCTCAAATCAGATGAATAAAGAGTATCAACGTTGAAAGTTAGAGGAAAGGAAAGTTCTTCAACCACTTTCCACGATAAGATGCACCTAATGCCAGCAGTACACACAGCACAACAAAAATCAGTTCAAATTAGAATAATCAGTTCTATTTTTGCTTGTAAAAAGGTAACAGCTTGCAAACTATTTTGCAGCTGTCCCTCTTTTTAAGTTTTCTTTCCTATTTTTTATTAAAACATTATCTCAATTCCTGAGATATTTTGTAAACAGTTTTTTGTATAAATACTTCACAATTCGAAGTATTCAGTGTGAATAAAATTTCTCAAGACAACTATAGTCTTATTTTCTAGTTATATTGAAGTTGGTGAGTCAATTAGCGAAAGCAACAGACTGGAAAGAGATTAGAGACATCATAGCTAAGGATTCTCATGGTGACAAGATAAGTCTCGTTTCTTTCCTTGTTTTCAGTGTATTTATTTAAAGTTTACATTCATTCATATTATGTTTTTCTAGTCTATAATGATCAACTAAGGAAAAATTAAACAGGATTAGTGTTAATAAGCTCCCTGTTTCGAAACTTGTTGGCATTTCAATGTTTTCTACTTGAAAAACGGACCATAGAATTCTTAATTTCTCTAGGTCCCAGTTAGATCCCCTTCTTCAATCTTGTTATCGGTAGCTTAAGGATTCTTAAGTGCCCTTTTGCTCAGATTCCATCCACTCCATCAAATCAAACCTATACATAGCCTTAGAAGGTCACCTATCTTGCCCTTAACACATTTGCATCTCTGAGCCTTATTTCTTAGTTATGCTTGCCTAGAGATTTGACTCCATTGCCCAATATTCTGGTAGATCCTTCTGGTTTACCTTGAAATCTCTTTATTCCCACCAATCTTTTAAAATCAAACCCAAATACACAATCATAGCTAGCCTAATATCTGTTATTAAAACAAAGCTAAATCATATGGAGAGATCCCTCTCTGGAGTTCAAGAAGGATAGATCTTGAATTCCCAAAGAGGTTCTTGGCTACCCCTGGTGTTCTTAACTACAAAAATCCCCATCCCACAACCTGAGAATTACTAGGGTGATAACAGGCCTTGGGGGTATTATGATCCTTGGAGGAAACTCCCGCAGCTAGAAGAGTTGATAGAGAAAATTGGATCGAGTACAAAGGTGTGGCAGGTGGGTTTTACCATGCACCAATTGTTATGGTGCATATATGATGTGTATTATAGTTTATCTTATAATTTTTTTGAAGTAGCATACAAAAATTTACATAGTGATATGAGAACCACTATCTAGAGTATACATCGATTTTGTACACATGGATTTTCAGTTGCTTTTTAAGATATATCATTGGTGATGATCACATGATTATATAATGAACCATTAAGTTGAACTATGAAATTATTCCTCACAACACACACACACACATATTGATGAATTAATAATTTTTCTCATATAATTTTTTTAATCTATTTTGAAAAATAAATAAATTATATATAATTATTTCTAAGAAGAACAAGAGAGAATTCCTTACCATATCTTCGTAAAACATATAATAGCAAGAAAATTAATCTATTGAGATTTCATTTCCAAACATATTCATGGAGTAAAATGAAGATTAAAAGGAGATATTCATGGATTTACCTATAACATCAACTCATAATTAAGAATGTAAATATACAATATTGATGATACATAGGTTAGGAGAAAATTAATCTATTGAAATTTCATTTCCAAACATATTCATGGAGTAAAATGAGGATTAAAAAGAGATATTTATGAATTTACTTATAACATCACCTCATAAAAGTGTAAATGTACAATATTGATAAAATTTATTTATATATGATAAATAATAAACCTTTATCTCACATGTATCACTGGCCGGCTGGATTGACTAGCCCGAGTTAACTTGGACCAGGCCTAGTCGGCCTGTTTTTTACCGAGCCGGCCGAGTCGGTAAAAAAACCAGCCGGCTCGGTAACAAACTCGCCGACTAGCCGTTTCATCGACCTGGTCGGACCGGTAGGCCTTTCGGCTTGGTCAACCAGGCCTGGTCCGATTCGAATCGGGCTGGTTTTAAAACTATGCCTAACGCATATACCATTTCTTGAAATTTAATCATACCATTCAACTTCATAAGCCTCGATTGTGATTAAACCCGAACCCTATATAATATTAATTGGCCCCACATATATTTCATATGGGTGCTAACTCCGCAAATGCATTGATATAGGCCTACCACCTTTATGTTTTCGATTTGAATTAAAATCACGACATATAAACAGATGCTCGGGCCCACATTCATATAAATGCACCTTGCTTAAACATCAAGCGGATCCAATGATCCATATGGCGTCGCTCCCCAAGCGTTAATCAGACGATCACTGAGCAATTTCACATTTTTTTTCTCACCGAGCGTTAATGCTTAGAAATAATGTGAAACTCGCGGTTTGGAAAATCTGCTTAGGGACACGTGGCATTTGCTTTGTGGTATCGTGTTTTTTATTTCAATACATCTTACCACTAGTGGACCTACGCGAAAACCATAATCCATTCCCGAATACCACCTTTACTGTTTATGCATCGCGGTTCCGTTTCATCTTCGCTTCAAGGTTCCGGTTTAAAGTTTCAACGCCAATTAACTCTAGTTTCTTCCTTGTCCATAGAGATCAAGATATGCAATCGATCATCCACTTAACAAACCAACGTTTGTTACTTCAAACAGGCGGGGAGTAAGATTCAGGAAAATTCCGCCATCCTTTAATAGACAGAGCGTGGTTATACTTGCTCTTTTAACAGGGCCTTATTCAATATTTCTCAATTTATTATGCAGAACACACACACAATCCCTTGTTGGAATATTTGAAAATTCCAGAAAAATAAATGGAGAATAAAACTCCCTTGTTCAACACAGAGAAAATATTAAAAATTTCTTCATTGGAGACAGATTTCAACACTTTGAAAAATTTCTATTCCATTCATTAACTAAAAAAAAACTATTACAAATCTTCCTCTGCCAGAGGAATTACAAAATGGTGACTACTGCTATGACACAGTGCACACAAAGACTTCACTGTTTCACTCATAAACACACTCTGTCTCTATTCAAAAAAATGAAATGCATTGCTGTGCTATTCAAAAAAATTTTACAACACTCTGCTGTGCAATCCTCAAAACTTTTAAACTGTCTAATGTATATGTTTTAAAATAACATAATACGCCCTTTTTCCTTTTACATTAGCCTTCGGGCTATTTTAAAACACATGCTATTACATATAATAACAAAACAAAAAACTATTAAACCAAACCTATTTAAAGTATTCGAGGCCCACATTACAAATGCCCAAAGTGAAATATTTGCACATATATGAGCCAATGGTTTAAATAACTATCGGGCGGTGAAACAAAACTTATAACAAAATATTAATAAAACTATATCATATGTCTGGACTTCAAAAAAAAAAAACCCGATTTCAATCAAAAATTCACGTTACAAAATATCCTGCTGATGTCACCCTAATTTGTGACGTGAAAAATTCATAGAATACGCCATATAAAAATTCAGGTCCATTTTTTGGCTTTGCGTACGGAGGAAAACTGTGACGCAAAAATCAAATTAATTCCGCCCTATAATGTTTCGGGTCCAGAATTACACAATGCAGATGGGCCAAAAAATAACGCGATCGAATCGCCTGCTTCCACGTGGATGGCTGATTTGGTTTGTGGTCTGTGGGACCACGTTCTTCTGAATTAAAATCTCCCGCGTTTACTATTAAATTTCTCTGTTTCCAAAAAAATACAACGCTCTGTTTTTAAGTGTGCAGGGAATGTGATTTCAAAACCAAAATTAACTGTTCATCAGTTTTAGAAAGCGGCTGTTTGACAGAGCCATTAAAACAGATTTAGAAAGTAGCCAGAGGACAGGGTAGTTGAAATTAATATTTCAACATCCCTCATTCACTGAGAATACCCTCCTTGGTGCCTTCTTCGCCGGACTACGATGTGTTCATCAACAGTCGTGAACTCGATGTCTGTTTCTTCGCCAGGCATCTTCACAACAGTCTTGTTTCCAGAGGATTGCGAGTCTTTCTCGATAGCATAGAATTGCAGGCTGGACAATCCATACCTTCACAAATCAAAGACGCAATTAAAGGAGCCTCTCTCATTATTACTATTTTCTCTCCAAATTATGCACAATCGCAAAGGTGCCTCCATGAACTACTCCTCGCGTTGCTTTGTAAGACGACCATTTTTGCAAAGGTATATAAGTGTCATTTATTGCATATAAGTGTCATTATACCGATGGTGGCAAAAGTGTCGCTATTGCGATGGATGCCTCCAAACGTCGCAATTGCGACACTTAGACATTGTGTCGCAATTGCGACGTTTGGAAGCAGCAGTCGCAAAAGCGTCGCTATTGCGATGGATGCCTCCAAACGTCACAATTGCGACACTTAGACATTGTGTCAGAATTGCGACGTTTGGAAGCAGACATCGCAATAGCGACGCTTTGGGGCATAGTGTCGCAATTGCGATGTCTTCCTCCAAACGTCGCAATTGCGACACTTTTCTCTAAACATTGGTATAGCGACGGTTTCGGGCGGGATTGAAAAAATTTGGGGAAATTTCCGAAATTTGGTCACAAGTGTTGGAACTAAGTGTCGGAATTTCCCCCAAATGTACTAGTGTCAAAGCTTGAAACCTCCAAAAGAAACCCGATTTGGAGCTCCCAAGAAATGGACTGCGTCCTCCCTCTCAAGACTGCGCAGTCACTAGATGCCTAGCTCAATCACCAAGCCTCAACTTGATCCTCCTTGAAAAATACTGATGGGACTACCTCATCCGAGCAAGCACTCGAAGTCCCCCAGGGCTGAGGGTGAGATCTCCGAATAGAGACACTCGGTGCACTAAACAGTGCTACAGACTAGCTAAACAACCAGCGTGCTCAAGAAGTCGAAGTGACCATCTCAATATCATAAACATCGAATGACCAAAATGAAGAGGCTCTCCTCCTTTTATAACGTTGGCCTCCCTCTCAAATCCTAGGCCCATCATCTCCAACGTAGCCTCTCTTGGCCCCACGCTGCCAACTCAACCTGCGCAGTCCCTCCACGTGCTCTAGTGGGTCCCCTCTCCATGTGGTCTCTTTTCCCCCCTTGGTCCACTTAAGTTACAACGTTGTGTCTAATAGGGAGTGAAATTTATGTTTAGAGTAAGTTATGTCCCCCTCTAGTCACTTTTATTTATAATTTAACTCAAGTAGGAAAAATTGATCAAAATTAATATTTCCAATTAGCCATCGCTAATTGGGAATATTACACAAAATTTGATTTGTCTATTGCAATTGTATATAACTTTGTGCAATAATCTTTTAGCTTATCAAAATTATCATCTAATCCTACTAGAAATGGAAACCCTTTATGATTTAAAACATTAAATTTCAATGAAACCTTTGAAAAATAACATTTAAATCTTCACGCTTGGTCTGCATCTGGTTGATCAAGTTTCTTTTCTGCAAAATATTCTTTATCTCCAAAATGGTTGCAGTCCCATCTAAGAAATTGATTTCTTCCAACTCCTCTCTGTTCTTTGAATTAAGAACCTTGATCATGTCAGAAGCTTCACTTGGATTCTTTTTGAGTTGATCCTTCTACTCTTGAATTGTTGTTCTACATTTGTTGATGAGTTTCTGCTACTCGAAGATGATATGTATAGATGGCCATATCTCAGTAATGGACTTGTTGATGTCTTCCCAGATAGTCTTCTTGAATTCTCCTAGAGTGGCCGCCATTAGAGATTCACTTTCCAGTTCCTTGATTTTAAGTTCCAATTGACGAGTCTTCTGAATTTCCTCTAGATATAAAGTATCATTCTTAATCTTTTGTGACTCAAGAAGTTGAAACTTCTGATGTAACTTTTCATGTGCTTGCTTTTGAATGGAAAAATCTTGTGCCAATTGTGTTGCATCAACTATGGTCAAGGCTGCTGAAGGTTTTGTACTTGCAGAATATGTTTTTAGTTGCTAAAGTAGGATCATTATTCACTTGGAGTGTTGATTTGTCTTTTAGCGGTAATTATTCAATTTGTTCTTCCATCTTTCTAATCTGCAGATTTTGATCAATGATCAATTTAAGCATTTCCTCCTTGTCACATTAATTTTATGCCATCTCTTTAGTCTATGGGTCTTCAGTTGAGGGTAGCTTAAGTTGTTTTCACAGAGTAGAAATGTCTACATTTTTCTTCTTGATGATTTCCTCGACTGCCTTGCAGTCCTTTGGACCATATCCCACTTTTACTACAAGTTATTCCAATGTCTTCATCCTGTTTTCTTTAGCTAATGAAGATAATTTCTCAATCTTCAACTGGTATTGCATATTTGAAAGTGCTACTTTCAATTTGGACAGAGACATGGCTGTTGTAGTCATTGTTGAAAATAACATTTCTTGTGATTCCCTGTGCATGTCCATCTGGTCAATTGGATGTATTTTTTTTGTATCAGATGAGAAGAAAATCTTATTATACTCAGCATGTGTCTTTGGAAATGGCACTGTTGCTTATAGAAAGGCCAGCTACATCCTTCCTTTCTCACTGTTAAAGGCAGTGAGAAGTCTATGTTGTGATGTAGATGTTTGTTTCCAGAATTGGTTGTAAACATATGATTTCAGTGCTTCATTCTTTTTCTTGATGTCTAGAAATCTAGAGAAAATATTTTTCTCTTCAAAAGAGCTGGCCTCTGAATGCTAGATGATTTCTGGTGGCTCTCTGGTAGGTGATGCTGATGGAGGAGTCTGAGGAACAATGGTGGATGTGGAGATTTTAGTATCTCCCAAATCTATGATCTCAGGTTGTTTCTCTTGTGAAAGCAAGGAGGAAGTGAGCGTTTCCTTCTTATTTTGTAAGATGAATCCTTTCATAATTTCGTTGGAATGTGGTGTCTCTTCTCTAAGCCTCTTTTGCTGCTTACTGTTAGGCATTGGTGTTTGTACATTTGAAGTAGAACTGACTTGTTCATCTGCTTCCTGTAGAGTACCTTCTACCCATGCATCCTGGTTCATGTATTTCTCTATTTTTGCTCTGGAGGTATGAGTGTAAGAGGTTGTCTTGAGTTCAACCCTCAGAGAAGAAATAATTCCATGGGAATCATATGACCAAGTAAAACTTGATTGAAAACCCATCTTGTTTAATAATGCATCTGCATCAGCACCAGTTGCTCTGGGATTGTAGAGGAATGATCCAACACTAGCCTTGATTTTAAACTGGGCTTTCCTCTTTCCTGAAACACAATGCAGATCATCCATATTTAAAATTTGTCTTATGTAATCTAAAGAGAAAATTATCATAGGCACTTATCTTGGAAGTTTGTATGGTGAAATATTCCAACCATACACCTTGATCTCTGTGTCATTTTTATACATATACCAATCACCCGTCTTTGCTTGTTCACTAAGGTGCATAATTCTTTTAGTGTCTTCTCCAATTCTGGGCTTCGATTGACTGGTAAGGAGCTGACTTACTGAGTGAATGAAAAAATATATGAATTCTGAGAAAGAAGTGGTTGTTAAGGAAGCTTTGACCAATTCCATCCAGTGAATCATTGATTGATTCACTCCCTACTCATCCTGCTTGTTGAAATGGATAGGTAATAAATCTGCCTGCTGTAACAAAATCATATGAATAATCACTAAAGAATAATTAAAAAATCCTTGTGTGGTGAAATTCATGAATTGTTCATGTATAATATCAGCCAAGAAATGACTGTAATTATACATAAAAAATGGTGTTTTTTCAAGACTGAAGATAGATAAGAAACCTAGGATGGGTTCATCAATGATTTCATCATTTGGATATCCTAATAGGTAAGAAAGGGAGATGCAGTGTTTGGAAGCTATAGGAAATACAGAGGATGCATATGGGGGATTTCTCTTTGGTAAGTCTACATCCTTAGGTAATAAAATGTCAAATATCTGAGCTCTCTGAGGGAAATATAATTTATGATAAAGGTCCATGAGGGTAGCAGGAGAGAAATAAGACAAAGAATCAAACAGAGGGATAAGGATCATCTGGTTAATGGTTTCAAGGGATATGGTGATAAAAATGTTTCCATTCTGAGCCACCATTGACCTGGTTATAGGGTCATACTGCTTCTGACACTGGGTAATTAAATCTGGAAATAGGTGAGTTTGAGGGAATGCAAACAAAGGCAACATATATTCCCAAAACCTGATAGGGTCTTGGTTATCCACGTGCTTCTATTTTAGCCAAAAATTTAGCTCATAGAAATCGAATTCATAGTGATAGTATGTGATTTTAAAATAGACATCAACTAGGGGAATGAGGTCGAGATTAATTTGCGGAGTTGCAGGGATGTCTTCTACAACGGATTTGGTAGCTTCAAGAATCATGACCTCAACAACTGAATGAGAAACCTCAAAGACGACCTCTACAAAACTGTCGAAATTTTGGATTTCTTCTGTCACTCTTTTCTTACCTTTATCCTTGAGAGTCGTTTGTTTCTTGTTTTTGGCCTTAGGTTCCATGCTTGACTGGTATAGACTAGTACAGGACTTTGAAGCTCGGGTTATAGAAACGATGACAGGGTTTCAGGAATATGAAGGGTGATTACAGAAATGACAATTCGTTGTGAAATGAAATGAAGGATGGAATAAATTTGAATGTAGAGGTAAAGTAAATAACAGGAGGATGTTGGTAATTTTATAGGCTACACTTCGGGTTTAATCGTCGTGGTTAACAGTCTAATGAGGTTTAATTGCATAACGGTGCGATTAACAGTTCAGGAGCGGATTTATTGGCCAAAGTGATGATTAACAGGTATAATTGGATCATGGCGGAGTAACAGACAAGTGACGTGGAGGGATATGATTGATTGGCAGACCAACAGCTTTGGCGTGGGAAAAAACAATTGTTAGCGAGGAAAACCAGAGGTGGATTTTGTGGGGGGGGGGGGGGGTACCTCCCAATTTCCTATTTTAAGTAGAGGGCATGCGAAGTGATACAGTGCTGACACATCATGGAAAAGGGAGGCCATTAATACCAGACTTCAGAACCCCCCCCCACACCCCCCCCTCGCGTTAACAAGAAACTATCGGGGGGTTGTGCGAAGTTGATCTCCGCCGTAGATCTGAGGGGAGCTCGAGATCTGTTGCCAAAAAATGAAAGCACTTTATCACAAGTGATTTGAATGATTTTTTGTTAGTGATATTATAATAAAATCCATATGTGCTTATATATTTATTTAATAAATGAACATTAAACCTTTTTTCAAAGGTTTTAACATACATAAATTAAAAAATTTACATTTCTGAGAATCTGGCGCATTTAAACAGATATCCATTTATTATTTTAAACACTAAAGCATTAGCATTTTTTATTTCATGCTTCCCTAAATTTTTTTATTTTGCCTCCTTTATTTAGAGAAAACTACTCTATCATTTTTTCTTACATGGATGTAATAAAATATAATTTTCCTAGCATTTTTTAAAATATTTCTTTTTCATCCATGTTCTAACTTAGCATTTTATTTTTTTATTTTTTAGACTACCATGCTAACTTATCAAAAGCAAATAATGTTACAACACATGGTATTCTTCTTCATTCTGTCCCTAGCATAATGGATTTGGTTCTCTTCTGAATGTTTGTGGTGTAGGCCCTAAGATTTCAGGGTTTTAGTATGTGTGCAACTCGGTTCATACTTATGCCCTCAACCATTCAAGGAAAAGTTGGATTCATGTTTCTTGCCCCTGGATTTATTTTTATTTTTTGTTTGCAATCTATAGCATGGGAAAGCATCAGTTTATGTACAGGCCGTGGCCCTCACATGTGGTTAATTTGGCAGGTTCCCTAGTCTAGTGCAGTCCCTCTATGCACATTTCTCTTGGATATATGCTCTCCTCAGGTCGGATAACAGGGTTCAAGTCAGTTCTTATCATTTCTCTCAGTCACTTTCAAACCATGGTTCGTGTTGCCTCTGGGAAGGGAAAGCCCACCCGAGGTTCTCGCGATTGTGGTAAGAAGCCTAAAGACTAACCTGAGTTTCACTAGCCCAACGCTTCAGTTGGTAAGACCGATGGTTGTAAATCAGCCTCCCACATAATTAATGAAGTTTCCTATGCTTATCATGAGGGAAACTTTGCCCAGGTCTATCAACTTCTTGCAGAGTGGGAAGACAGGCTTAAATAGAAAGCTGGTATAATGGATATTGACTTGGATCACTGGAAAAATCTAGTGCATGACCTTGGACACTCTCAGGGAGGATCTTCTCAGTATAAAAAGGCTGTCCCTTTATACTAGATGATGAAGAACCTCTTGGTTAAAGCTTTGGATCACATCCCTTATGGCTCGCCTTTGTCTTCTCAGAGGTTCCCATATTATAGTAAGGATTTCCAACAGTTTCAGTTTCAACTCCAAATGTAGAATGGTGACCTCAATTGCATCAAACAACATAGCTTGTGCATCCTGCAAACTGAGCTTCCAGGATCAAGTGCGAAGGATCTTGTCCTATTGATTCAACTGATGATGATTAGTTTGATGTTTTACTCCTTGTTTTGAATTTTATTGTATGCAACGGTTTCAAACTTTCTAGCATGTTTATAGTTATCTTGAATCCAGGAAGTATAAGTACACTCAGACTTATTTAGCTTGGCTTGACAGAATTAAAATATTTTTCATTTAGATGGCTTATCATGTCGTGAGCTGGCCAACAAATTTGGTTTCCCTCTAGGCAGGTTGAGGCCACCTAACCATTTAGATTTTGGTTGTAACTTGATCTTTTTGAAAGATAATGAATAGAAAGGTCCTATCGAGCTTACAAAAAAAGTAGTTAAAATTATGTCCATTTAGAAAAATATGGAACAAAATTCTTAACCAGGGAGATTTATCCTCACTAGGAGATTCTTAATCTATAAGCATATTTTGTTACAATACCGTGGGCCAATACCATTTATGATCAATACTGCATGCCCAAAAGAACATAACTCACTACAAATAACACTTATTCATAAAACCTTTTTTTAATTAATCAATTTAATTAAAATACATATAAAGACATAACTACTTTGGAGATAAATCTAAAATTTTGGTTTGTATATAGAATTAAGAATATTCTAAGATATTTTATGGAGATTAAATCCCTTGATCCACCCAATAATCATTGATAATTAAATTAAAATTATGGAAGCAATATTCCAAAATAGACATATTGATTGGCATAATTTTTTTTTTTTGTAAATAATTGCATTTTATTATATATATATATATATATATAGGTTCATAGGCATTTCTGTTTTAAATTAGAACTTACAAAATTTTAATTTGATTATCAATAATGAATGGATGGAGGGTAAGCATTTAATCTCTATAAAATATTCACTAAATATTTTTATATGGAAAAGTGTCATATGAAATAATATAATTTTTTCTAGTATGAAATGATTTATACGGCCTTTATCAGCCATATAAATTAAAAGGATTATGGTTGGTTCAAAAGATGAGGAGTTTAGGGAGCGGTAGGTGGAGCGATTGAACCCTAGCCACCTTGGCCCCTAGTTCATGCCTCCTTGTTTCTCTATAGAAGCTGCAGTTCATTCTAGGCCTCATGGCCTAGGTTTTTTCTTTGATGCCTAGTTTGGGCTTCTCAATTTTGGGAATTCTTGCATTGCTTTCAAGGCATATTATGCTTTGCTTCGCTTTCAGGGTAGATTTTTCCCTATATGAATTTTATTCTGAGGGTTTTTCTCTGCCCAAGATTTTTGGATTTTTTTTAGGGGTTTTATAACCCACCTTTTAAATTTGGCTACCCATCGATGGTTGTAGAAATTATTGTGTAGATTCAAAACTATTCATGAAACTTACTAAAACATAGGAATTAAATCTACTTTATTGCTTAGCAGAAAGTAATTCACGATCGAGAACACATAACATCAACATGAAAGAATAAGTATCACACGTGCACAAATATTTATCTAGGGGAAAGAAACTACTCAAAACCTCTTCCTATCTGTATTTCAAAAATCAAATAATAAAGATGAAATACATATTTTTCTCAAGCGTGAGCACAACCTGCAAGTGTATTGTCTCTCCCTTTTCCTGACTTACTCACTCTGGCCAACACTTGGTCAATTTTCAAGCCCCCCAAGCTCCTATTTCCTTGTAATTTTCTTCCAGGAAATTGGCCCCTATTATTTAGGAATTTACCACTATTGAATTTTGCAATTCCCCTAGTTTCTTCCTTTGAATGCATGCACCACATGTACACATTGGAATATGATACAACTGATAGTACATTGCCTTGGAATCTCCATCTCAACTGGGTAACTAGAATTCTCTACATGCATCAAGGATTTTGGGCTGATTGATTAGTTAACTAGTTGATCATTGAGTGTGATTGAAGTCCCACATCAAAAATTGACTCTCCACTAGTTCATCGAACAATTGGAACTAGTTTAACTGACCATAACTCAAATCAACTGAATTAGATTGCTACAAATTAAAAATCAATCATACTAAACTAAACTCAATCTTCCCCAACTCGAATAACTGAGTTATTTGAGTGACAAGTGCCGTGTCACCTCAGTTAACTACCTCCAAGATTTTGTTGATGTGGAAATTCAAATTTTCCCTAGTTTGACCAAGGCAAGGTCAAACTGATATTTTCTTGTTGAATTTTAAATGCTCCTTATCAACAAGAAAGGGATTATATGTCACCCAAATCATGCCTCTATGTAGCTTGAATTTTCCTCTTGACAAGGCCTTTGTCAAAAAAATTTCATCTTGTTCTTCTGTTGGAATGTACTGCAACAAAATTATCCGCCTTTGCACACAATCTCGTAGATGGTGATATCGAATATCTATATGCTTGGATTGATCATGAAAAACAAGATTTTCAGAGAGATTGATGCAACTCTGATTATAACAGTAGATCACTGTTGGATTCATCATATGACCAAACAATCCAACAATAATCTTCCTCATCCAGATCGCCTCACATGTTGCTTGACTGGCAGCCAAGTATTTTTCTTCTGCTGAGATGAGTGCCACAAATATTTGCTTCCTATTGTACCAAGAAATAAATGCGGACCCAGTGCTGAAAATTCCTACTGATGTACTCTTTCGATCTGATGGACTCCCCACCTAATAAAAATCTATGAAGCCACATATCTTCACTCCCTTTTTCTATCTGTACCATATTCCAAACTGATTAGTGCCTATGAGGTACTGTAGAACATGCTTCGTTTCCCTCCAAAATAATTGGGTCACTCAAACCATAGCTTGGCTCAACTCGTTGACTGCATAACACATATCTGGTCGCTTGTTCAAAAGATAAATGAGTGAACCCACTAACTGTTGGTAAAAAATAGCATCCACTTACTAACCTGAAGAGGCATCCTCCTTCCTCCAGTTGGTCGCTTGATCAGGAGCTCAAGTCCAAGCTAAGGAAAGAGCTCAAAATAAAAAATGTTCAAAATCACTTTTAACCTAAACGAACGGATATGCCTCATCGATACGATCCTGGTGCCATGAACGACACTCAAATCTGACATCGTATGAGAAAGTTATGCAAGTTTGAAGTTTTCAGTAAACTACAAAAAACAGAGTTTGACCAGAGTTCACTTGGACTATGGAATTATTTAAAAAATAATATTCTAAGGGATATTCCTTGAATATTCCTTAGAATATTCCTCAAAATATTCCATCTTGGCCAATGATATTATGACACTTGGCCTTCTGTTATTGGTGGAAGGATTGACTTTTCGAATTCTTGGCCAATCATGGGCTACCACGTGGCAGGCCAGGAGGCCGCCACATGGCCCCAGGCTGTGGAAAGTTTGGTGTAACAAAAGTTTTGTATGTCCGCGAGGTTTGAACCTGGATCTCACCGCCACAAATGCCAATGCCTCACCAATCGACCTATCCCAAAGATCTTAACATATGATGGAGGCGCGTTATATTTGTTGTTACAAATTATGGTGGGCGAAAAAAATTTAAGGGCTAGCCTGAAAACACTTCAACCGTCGTGACCGAGGGCTGTAACCGTGGTCCTAAGACCGGAAGTTAACATAACTGCCCAAAAAACCAGGTCATGTGGCCACATTCCATTCATGCCATGATTTTTTTTTAACGAATGTTTTATGCGGTGGTTAGTTAAACATTTTATTTGGCGGTTCAAACAGTTCATGTGACCACGTAAAATGGGCCCGCCTAATATTTAATGCTAGTGGTTTTGGGTTCTACCATATTTGGCGCCATTCCACTATTTTCGGATTTTTCTCCATAGTTGGCGCTCCTAACTGGAGTTAGCCCAATTTTAGTGGAGTTTTTAAAGTGCCACTGGGCAAAAATGGTTTTGGCCATAAATTCTCCAATATTGGACCAAATTGGACGGAATTTTGGTCAATATTGGCTATATTCATAATTATGGAGCCATTGAGACAGGTTTCAAAGCCATTAGAGTTTATCTGCAACCCCTTTTGCTTCAGGGAAGCTTGGAGAGCCATTAGGGCCAAGAGGGAGTTGGACCTGTTTTGGGCTATGCTTAACCATTTGAGGTGAACCAAAAACCAATTTCGACTATTTTCAGAATTCCAGAGCCATTGGGATAGGTTCTAGAGGAATTAAAGGTGTTTTACAGCCATTTTAGCTTCAGGGAAGCTTGGAGAGCCACCAGGGCCATTGGGGAAATGGAGTTATCTAGAGTTGTACCTCACTATTTGAGGTGATCCAAAAACAATTTTCAGCAATTTTGACCTTATAAACCTAATGGAAGGGTTTTAGAACTATTTTAGGACTCTTACATCCCAAAAAGCTTCAGAGGAGTTGAAAGAGCCATCAGGGCCTTGTTGAAGAAGTTACTGCTTATGGTAATTTTTCATTGTTTAGTGAATATGGAAAGGCATTTTTAGCATTTTCATGTCTTATGATTCTATATTTATAGTAATATTTTCCTATTGAGGCACTTTTAAACTTTTATTATCATTTTGGAGCATTTTAATACAAGAGGACAAGCCAATTTGGGAGGCTTGGTCCAACAGACGTAGCCCAGGAGGGGTGAACTGCTCACCAAACATTTGTGTCATGTTATGTTGAAGTTATCTTGCTGTGTATTTCTGATTTAATATGTTAAAAAAAAAATTGAATTAACTTTCCCTCATACATAACTCATAAACAGTTACCAAAAACACTTTGTTTAATCAACAAGACACGGAGAATTTTGCACACATTTAATTAAATGGAAATGGATACCTTGCACACATTTTCAAGTACTTCCGTTTTTAGATCAGATGGTATCAGAGCTTTGGTTGAGATTTGGTTGAGCTTAGGTTGAGTATTTTTTTTTGTGAAAAAGGTGTTAAAACAGTGTAAACGATTGACTGTTTTATTGGTTGCAAAATGGTTGATTGTATGAGTTTTCTTGAGTTGAAAAGATAGCTATTGATAGCTAAGTCTCGGAAAGGAAAAAAGAGTTGTAGGCTATCTCCTTACCCCAAATTACCTCAATATTATCTTTGTAAAACAAACCCACTTGATTAGTGTTTGCTACAAAAGCTATTGGAGTTTGTGTTTTATGATTGCTTAAATAAGAAGGGGTCTTTACAACCATATGGTTAAAATCTTGTCATTTGTTTGAAAGCTTTGAGAACTTTTCTTTGGAAGTTCCTTCTGTTAATTTGACCATTTACATAATGTTAAATTCCTCTACAAGTTAAGTTTCCTCCTTCATGAGATTCTTCAATGATGACATGAAGAATGAGTTCATTAAGGTGAAGGACATGGTGCAGATTCTAATCGAGGATCAAGGAGAAAGTGTTAAGCTTCATGCAAAATTGTTAGCCATGAAGGAAGAGAAGGAAATAATTCTCCAAATACTGCATGACATAGATAAACAACTCCTTCAAGCTCAAGAAGCTTTGTCCAAGAACAAGCGTGAGGAAGAGGTAAACCATTCCAACTTGTCTTCAATTTCCTTAATTGAAAAGTGTGTTGGTTCTTTTGAAAAACATACAAGGGGTATAGGGTCCAAATTAATATGTAAGATGGGCTATCATGAAGGCAAAGGTTTGGGCAAGCATGCACAAGGCATGGTTGACCCTATTTCGGTTTTGGAGCAACCCAAGAATTTTGGTCTTGGATATGAGCAGTTTAATGGCAAAGACTCCAAAACCTTGAATGCATGTAATGAAAATTTAAAGAGAACCTTTATTCCAAGTTCTAAAATGCATATATGTCAAAATTGTTTTAATGATGATTGCCATTGTTTTAAGCCATCATTGCAGCAAGTAGAGGGTAAACATGTCACTTATGGTGAGCATGCAAATGTAAACAGTTTTCAAGACAAGAAAAGTGATGAAAGTCTGAAAAAGAAAGTTGTCTTCTCTACTAGTTCATCGTCTTTTGAAGACAAAAAGGATGGACATTCCATACAGAAAAAGAGGTATAATTATTCACATGATAAATTTTATTATGTTTCAGCAAAGAATGATAATTTTTCTTGTTCAAATGAAAGAAAGTTTTGTTGCACGTTTTGTGGTGGATTTAACCATGTTGCTTCAAGTTGCTGGTTGAAAAAGAAAGCACCCAGGAAGCAGAAGAAGCAAAGAAAAATTTCCCAGAAAGTGCTTAAGAGTTGCACATTTTGTCAAAAGAAGGGACATGATGTCTCTCACTATTGGACTTTGCATCCCGCAAGTCTTCCAAAGCACATGCAGCTAGAGGACAAAAAGAATGGCGCGAGTGAATCTATGGATTCCATTATCGATGTGGAAATGGAAGATTCACATGTAGAAATGTTGCAACAAGAAAATACGCCATGGAGTTGGCTTGGTAGGAAGTGGATTAAATTCTTAATGTAGTAACTCATACTCATTTTGTACATGCAAATTTCAGATTTTTTATGCATGTATTTCAGTTGAACAGTTGATGCAAGATCGCATGTAAAAGTAGTTTCAGTTGAAGGAATCTCTTTGTTGTTGCAAATTTTCACCATGGAGGTGTAAAATATGAGTATGATACTCACTTACATTGCATCAATGTCTTTACGTTCAGCTCTTAGTCACCCACATGTTTTTTGGGATGATGTACTTGTTGGTATTTGAAAAGAAGAGTTGAATTTGCACATGTACATAGAGGTTGTATGTGTAAATAACGAACTGTAAATAGTTCATTGTACATGATACATACACATGTGTTTGTCAAGATGTATATTTTTGTTTATCAACTTGTGTTAATTGTGTGCACACTTGTTATAGATTTTGTGTGTCAATTATATAGCACATTTCAGGTCAACTTGTTGTTGATGTCGTATGTTGCACAAGGTACCTTTGGTGTCGATTGGTGCAGAGAACAAAGTGTCGGTGCAAAGCAGTGCAAGATTCCATGAGATGGAAAGGCATGCAATCAAAGAGGGCAGAAATTTTAGCAAGGGTAATTTCTCGTTTCAGAATGGCAGATTGGTATGGCGGTAAAATTTGGTTAGGATTCGACACATGTACATGGCTCATTCAGCAAAAATTCGCCATGAGGACAGTTGGCAAGTCAGGAAAATTTTTGGAGGCTGAAGAGAAGAGGATGTTTTTATTCTCTCATTTACTGTATAGTTCAGTTTCAGCATTTCAGTGAGCTTTTTGGATCCAAAATCTTCTCATTTGGGAGGTGTGATCAAGAGCTCAAGTCTGAGCTAAGGAAAAAGCTCAAAATTGAAAGTGTTCAAAATCACTTGTAACCTGAACGAATGGATAGGTCTTGTTGATACGATCCTGGCACCGTAAACGACACTCAAATCTGACATCGTATGAGAAAGTTATGCCAGTTTGAAATTTTCAGTAAACTGCAAAAAACTGAGTTTGACCAGAGTTCACTTTGACTTTGGAATTATTTAAAAAAGAATATTCCAAGGAATATTCCTCAAAATATTCCATCTTGGCCAATGATATTATGACACTTTGCATTCTATTATTGGTGGAAGGATTGACTTTTCAAATTCTTGGACAATCATGGACTGCCACGTGGCAGGCCGGGAGGCCGCCACGTGGCCCCAGGCCATGAAAAGTTTGGTGTAAAAATTTTTTTGTATGTCTGCGAGGTTTGAATCTGGATATCATCACCAAAAATGCCAACGCCTCACCAATCCACCTATCCCAAAGATCTTAACAGATGATGGAGGCCCATTACATTTGTTGTTACAAATTATGGTGGGCGAAAAAAATTTAAAGGCTAGCCCGACAGCACCTCAACCGTCATGAACGAGGGCTGTAACCATGGTCCTAAGACTGGTGGTTAACATAACCTCTTGATAAACCAGGTCATGTGGCCACATTCATTCATGCCACGGTTTTGTTTTAATGAATGTTTTATGCAGTGGTTAGGTAAACATTTTATTCGGCGGTTCTAACGGTCCATGTGACAACGTAAAATGCGCTCGCCTAATATTTAATGCTAGCAGTTTCAGGTTCTGCCATATTTGGCATCATTCCACTATTTTCAGATTTTTCTCCATAGTTGGCGCTCCTAACTGGAGTTAGCCCAATTTTAGTGGAGTTTTTTAAGTACCACTGGGAAAAAATGGTTTTGGACATAACTTCTCCAATATTGGACTAAATTGGATGAAATTTTGGTCAATATTAGCTATATTTAGCATTTTGGAGCCATTGAGATAGGTTTTAGAGCCATTAGAGTTGATATTCATATCATTTTTCTTCAGGGAAGCTTGGAGAGCCATCAGGGCCAAGAGGGAGTTGGAGCTATTTTCGGCTATGCTTAACCATTTGAGGTGAACCAAAAACCAATTTCGACTATTTTAAGCCTTCCAGAACCATTGGGACAAGTTCCATAAGTATTAGAGGTGTTATACAGACATTTTAGCTTCATGGAAGCTTGGAGAGCCACTAGGGCCATTGGGGAAATGGAGTTATCTGGAGTTGTACCTCAATGTTTGAGGTGATCCAAAAACCATTTTCAGCTATTTTCGACCTTTTGAACCTAATGGAAGAGATTTCATAACTGTTTGAGGAATTCTATAACATAAAAAGCTTCAGAGGAGTTCAAAGAGCTATCAGGGCCTTGTTGAAGAAGTCAGTGTTTATGGTAATTTTTCACTATTTAGTGAATATGGAAAGGCATTTTTAGCATTTTCATGTCTTCTGATTTTGTATTTACAGTCATATTTGCCTATTGAGGCACTTTTAAACTTGTATTAGCATTTTGGAGCATTTTAATACAAGAGGAAAAGCCAATTTGGGAGGCTTGGTCCAACAGACGTAGCCCAGGAGGGGTGAACTGCTCACCAAACATTTGTGTAATGTTATGCTGAAGTTATCTTGCTGTGTATTTTTGATTTAATATGTTAAACAACAAATTAAATTAACTTTCCCTGACACATAAACTCATAAACAGTTACCAAAAACACTTTGTTTAATCAGCAAGACATGGAGAATTTTTCAGACATTTAATTAAATGGAAATGGATACCTTGCACACATTTTCAAGTACTTCCATTTTCAGATGATCGCTAGAGGTGTCTCCATGTGTTTGCAAATCTACATGTAGAAATTCTGAAGTATCAATTTGGCATACTTTCCTTGAGATACAAATAGTTCCCCATCTCCTTGTCATACCTCTAATCCGAGGAAGTATTGCGTGAGAGCCATTTCCTTCATTTCAAACTCTCTTGCAAGGTCTTCCTTGTAATATCCGATCAAATTTTCATCACTAGTTAAAATCAAGTCATCAACATAAAAGAAAATATTCAACAATTTGCCTTCTAGAAAAATGTAATAGAGGTTTACATTAGCTTGAATTTTGGTGAAGCCCAAACCAGTGAGATAGCTATCAATCCTAGTGTACTAAGAAAAAGGTTCTTGCATGATACCATACAATGTTTTCTTGAGTCTGCACACATGAGAATCTCGAGAAAAACCATTGAAGCCTTCAGGTTGCTCGATATATACCTGCTCCTCAATAACTATATTGAGGAATCTTGTTTTCACATCCATTTGGTAGATATTCCACCCCTTCCGTGTAGCCAGAGAAAAAATTGATCTAATGGATGGGTACCTTGCTATAGGAGAAAAGGTATCCTCATAGTCAATCCCTTCAACCTGAGAGTATCTATTAGATCCCTATATTACTAGTATAGTCACTTATTGTTGTTAGTGTAACCCAATTATTGTTATTTTTGTACCCCTATAGTCCCCATATTATTATTATTGTGACCCATAAAATCCCACTATTGTTATTGTTGTGCCCTTACATTTTTATTGTTAGGCCGGTTAGGATTATATTGTGATCCCATGGTCTCCTATATATAGAAAGTAGGGTTTTTCAATTTTATCATCCAAGAATTGTTCATTTATGTAATTTAAATGAGGTTGCCCTCTCGAAGAGGCTAATTTATAAGTCGTTGATCTATCTTTTCTTCTAATTTGTGACCTAGTTTCATAACATTTGGTATCAGAGCTTTGGATTCTAGGGTTTCTCTACTGCAAACAGGTCATCGTGGAATTTTCGCTATAACCTTTTTTCTACGAAGTTTCAGAAGCTACAAAAAAACCCATTTGAGCCTAAATCCTGAGGAATGTCTTACAAAAATTTCAGACCTTGGTTTGCTATATTTCAGAGATATGATCTAAGGGAGTTAGGGCTTTTGTATGCTCTAGATTTTCATCTCAAACAGGTGGCAGAGGAAAAATCGTCATAAATTTCTTTTCAGACATTGGATTGGAATTATGTAAACATTTTAAAAAATTACACGAACTTCTATTTCTGTTGTATTGATTTTAGAGCCGAAGGACGAAACAATGACACGTGGCACATCGTACAAGTTCGCTCTACTAAACCGGTCCATAATTAGGTAATTGTGGGAGATTGGACATAAATTTTTCAAATTTGTCTTAAAGAATCAAAATTAGGTCTAACCTATGGCATTGGAAAGAATAATCAGAGGAAAACTATAGGATCGAAGCTCAAATATTGGGGATTTGAAATTATAGAGATACATCAGTTTCAATATCAAGGTTCTCAACAGAAAGAAAAAGGTGTGTATTTTTTTTTTTAATTGCATAGCTTTTGTGTGAAAAATCAGTTTGAAGTGATTCCAAGGGAATATTGAAGCATAGATAGGAGTGCTGGGTTCTATAATGCCTCCCAAAATAATTACACAACCATTAAGTCCTCAGAAAGCTCTAATATGACACATGAAGAAGAATAAGTGCAACATGATATATCAAAATTATGAGACCAAGTGCAACAAATTTTGCTCTCACAAAAAGTAACCAAAAACAAAATGGAAGCTAAAATGGATAGTTTGAAGAAAGACATGGAAGCTAAGATGAATGTCATGGAAGCTAAGATGGATGGTTTGAAAAATGGCATGGAAGCTAAGATGGATGGTTTGAATAATGACATGGAAGATAAGATCGATGGTATAGAAGGCAACATGGAAGATTTAAAAAAAAACATGGAAGGTTTGAATGAAGGTTCGACAAAGTTGCTACAAAAAAAACTTCCTAATGGCAAAAAGGTAGTAGATGAAACTCATGATGAGAACAAAATAAATTTTAATCATGATTTCATAAACTCTAATGTTAGATTGAAGACCCACCATATTCCAAAGATCGATATGAGGAATTTTGATGGCAAGGATTCCGAAACATGGATACTACAGGTGGAGCAATACTTTGGTCTCCATAATTTAAAAAACACAGAAAATGTACGCATTTCAACTTTATATTTAGAAAAAAATACATTTGTATGGTATCAATGGATTTTCTCTCGTAAAAAAATGGTCACATAGTCAATTTTTACCGAAGAAATGATAGCACATTATGAGGATACAACTGAGAAACACCTTCTTTAGCCAATTGATAAATATCAAACAAAAGGGTTCAATGGTGGAGCACATTGAGGACTTCCAAAAATTGAATATAAGGGTAATTGATATTTTAGAGGAACACATGATTGATGTCTTCATAGGGACTTTAAAGGATAACATCCAACATGAGGTTCACCTTTGGGAACTTGATTCATTGCAGAAGGCATTCTGGTTGGCAAGAAAAATCGAAATCAAAATTATGGCGATATGGAAGCCTACCACTCACAACTATAAATATGGAAGTGTTGCTACTCCTAGACTTCCACAACCTACAATGTTAACACCACAAAAATTGGAAGAAAAAAGAGAAAAAGGGATTTTCTACAGTTGTGATAGCAAATACACTAAAGGTCATAAGTGTGCTACGAAGAAATTATTTTACATAGATTGTGAAGAGGAGGAAGAAAAGGAACAAGAAAATTCAAAAGAAGAGGATATACCCTAGGAACCAACCCTATAAAAGATGAAATGGATCTAATCATATCCTGTAATGCATTGGCAAGAATTACCACTCCTCAAGCTTTCAAGGTAGAAGGACATATCAAGAAGAAAAATGTAATAGTGTTGATTGTTTCGGGTAATACCCATAATTTATTCATTGTAAGGTAGCCAAGGAATGGAATTGCTTCCTGTACCCAACACCAGAGTGTCAAGTGATGGTTGTAAATGGAGGAACTATAAATTACTCTGGAAAGTGCCATAATATCAAGATAACCATGGGGGAATATGCATTGAATATTACAATGCTTTTCATTCCAATGGGTGGTGCTAATGTTGTACTAGCAGTACAATGGTTACAATATTTGGGGACGATATATTTTAAATTTCAAGAAATTTTCTTGAATTTGATTTTGGAAGGAATGGAAGTTGAATTATGAGGTATTGCAGGGAAGCGGGGAAAGATAATAAGCTCTAATGTCATGATAATTCTTCTAAAGAAAGAACAACTAGGAGCAATTGCACAATTATGTTTACTAGAAGTTCCAACATCAAAATCATCTATTTCTCCCGATCTCCAAAAATTCTTGGACAATCATTCTAAGGCGTTTGAAACTCCCAAAGGAATCCCACCTATTGATCATGATCATGCTATTAATTTGATTCCAAGAAGTGTTCCTCCAAACATTAGGCTTTATGGATATACTTATGTCCAAAAGAACGAAATTGAATGTATGATTGTAGAAATGTTAGAGGATGGTATAATTCAACCTAGTCAAAGTTATTTCTCAACTCTAGTAGTATTGGTGCGCAAGAAGGATGGATCATGGTGCATGTGTTTAGATTATAGGGTGCTCAATAAGCTCACTATCAAAGATAAATATCCCATTTTTGTGATTGATGAATTATTGGTTGAATTACAGAGATCAATTTATTTCAGCAAGTTGGATATTCATTCAGGATATCATCAAATTAGAATGTAGACTAAAGACATTCCGAAAACAACATTTCTAACTCATGAGGGTCATTATGAATTTTTGGTCATGCCTTTTGGCCTTACCAATGCACGTTCTACATTTCAAGGGTTGATGAATTCAACTTTCAAACCATTCCTTAGAAAATTTCTGTTAGTATTTTTTGATGATATACTAATCTACAACAGGTCTTGGAAGAATCATGTTCAACATGTTGATAGGGTGTGAAAACTATTGGAGGAGAAAAATTATTTGCAAAAACCTCTAAATGATTCTTTGGAGTACAAGAAGTGGAATATCTGGGTCATATTGTATCTCAGGAGGGTGTTAAGGTAGACCCTAACAAAATTAAAGCCATTAAGGAATGGAAAGTCCCCACAACCATTAAGCAGCTATGAGGATTTCTCGAGTTAATAGGGTATTATCGCAAGCTTGCTAAGAATTATGGGAGAATAGCAGCACCTCTAACAAAATTATTCAAGAAAGATGCATTTTCATGGACTCTTGAGGTAACTAGGGCCTCTGAATATCTTAAAGAGGAAATGTGCCAAGCACCGGTCTTATCTATGCCATAATTCACAAATTTTTTTATTGTGGAATGTGATGCCTCAGGAAAGGGAATTGGTGTTGATTTAATACAAGAAGGAAGACCCATTGCTTTTGAAAGCCATCTAATCAAAGGAAATTATTTACGGAAAGCTATTTATGAGAAGGAAAAGTTGGCAATACTACATGCACTAAAGAAATGGCGACCTTACCTAATGGGAAGACAATTCAAGGTAAAAATTGATCATGATAGTCTTAAATACTTTTTGGAACAAATGCTATTTTCAGAAGAGCAACAAAAATGGGTCAAAAATATGTTGGGTTATGACTTTGAAATCATCTACAAAAAAGGGAAGCTAAATGTTTTTGGAGATGCACTCTCAAGGAAAGATCAGGATGTGGAAGCATTTCTTTGTGCCATTTTTATTACCAACCTGATTGGATAACTGAAGCAAGGGAGGAATGGAAGAATGACGAAGAAGTGTGGACACTCATTCAAAAATTGCAGCAAAATCCCAGTACATTTGATATATTTAGTTGGAAAAATGATTCCTTATGGTACGAAGATCGCTTATATATTTTTAATAATTCCAAACTAAAACAAAATATTCTTTTGGAATTTGACACGTCTCCCTTAGGAGGACACTCAGGATTTTTAAAAACTTACCACAAGGTGAAGAAGTAATTTTTTTGTGATGGCCTTAAATCTGATATTCAAAATTTTGTGGCGGAATGTTTGGTTTGCTAGCAAAATAAAGTTGAGACAATTAAGACCCCAGGTTTGCTACAACCTTTATCCATTCCAAGTCAATGTTGGGAGGAGGTTTCAATGGATTTTATCATAGGTTTACCTAAGTCTGAAGGAAAGAGTGTCATCATGGTGGTAGTATAGAGTTACCAAGTATGCACACTTTTCCGCATTATCTCATCCAGTTAAAGCGAGTATAGTTGCTACTGCATTTATGGAAACAATTAAAAAACTACATGGAAACACAAAGATGATTGTAAGTGACAGAGATCCAATTTTCACTAGAAATTTTTGTACGAAATTATTTTCTTGTTTAGGTACTCAACTAGCTAATAGTTCATCTTATCATCCTTAATCGGATGGGAAAACTGAGATAGTGATTTTTTTTTGTAAGGATACCTTCATTGCTTTGTATCTGATAAACAAACACAATGGGTAAAATGGTTACCTCTGGCTGAATGGTGGTATGTTAGGTCCCTATATACTAGTATAGTCTCTTATTGTTGTTAGTGTAACCCCCCTATGGTTATTATTGTACCCTTGTAACCCCCATATTGTTATTATTTTGCCCTTAAATTATTATTGTTAGGTCGGCTAGGATTACATTGTGGCCCCACTAGGATTACATTATGACCCCATGGACTCCTATATATAGAAATGAGGTTTTGTAAATTGTATCATCCAAGAATTGTTAATTTATGTAATGTATTGGAGGTTTCCCCCTCGAAGTGGCTTATTTCTAAGGCATTGATATCTCTTCTCTTCTATTTTTGGAGTTGGTTACACAACATTTGGTATCAGAGCTTTGGATTCTAGGGTTTCGCTGCTCTAAACAGGTCATTGTGGCGTTTTCGCTATAACTTTTTTTCTACGAAGGTTCAAAATCTGAAATTTTTAGGGTGTGAAGAAAAAATCCCGAGGAAGCTCATAAAATCATTTCAGAGCTTCATTCGAAATATTTTCAGAGATATGATTTGTGGAAGGTAGTACTTTTTCAGGCTCCTGAATTTCATCTCAAAGAGGTGATCGTGGGAAAAGATTCATAAATCTCTCTTTGAGCATCGAATTGGAGTGCCGTAAAATTTGGTTTCAAGCACATGGACTGTAGTTTCTTGGCTATCAATTTCAGAGCTGAAGGATGAAACAGTGACACGTGGAAAGTGGTACAATTTCCCTCTACTAAACCAATCCATAATTAGGTCATTGTGGGAGATTGGACACAACTTTGTCTTGGAGAATCCAAATCAGATCAGACCTATGGCATTCAAAATAGAATTTAGAGGGCTACGTTAGTGCTGAAATTCAAATATTGAAGTGTTGCAATCACAAAGATAATCCAATTTCAATATCGAGCTCCTCAAAAGCAAGAAAAAGGTGTGTATTTTTTTCTGAATTGCATAAGTCTTGTTTGAAGAATCAATTTGAATTGATTCCAAGGGAATATTGTAGAATAGATATCAATATTGAGTTCTAAAAGATGCCCCATAAAAATAATTCAACACCCATTAAGCCTTCAGAAGGCTCTACTATGACTCATGAAGATGAAGAATTGCAACATGATCTATCAAAATTACAAGAGCAAGTGCAACAAATTTCACTCTCGCAAAGAGCAACAAAAAATGAAATGGAAGTTTTGAAGAAAGGCGTGGAAGCAAAGATGGATGGTTTGAAGAAAGGCGTGGAAGCTAAGATGGATGGCATGGAAGCTGGCATGGAAGCTAAGATGGATGACATGAAAGACAACATGGAAAACATGAAGAATGATCTAAAAGCAGACATGGAAGGTTTGACAAAGTTGATACAAGAAATGTTTCCTATTGGTGAAAATATAGTAGAAGGAACTCATGATGAGAAAAAAATAAATGTTAATCGTGATTTCATAAAGTCTAATGTTGGCGGAAATAACCACCATATTCAAAAAATGGACATGAGGAAGTTTGATGGAAATGATCCTGTAACATGGATACTACAGATGGAGAAATATTTTGATCTCCATAACGTGCAAAACACACAAAAGGTATGCATTGCAAATTTACATTTAGAAAAAGATACATTTGTATGGTATCGATGGCTTTTCTCCCGTAAAAAAATTGTCACTTGGTCAATTTTTACGGAGGAAATGATAGCACATTATGAGGATACAAAGAGCAACACCTTCTTTAGCCAATTGATAAATCTCAGACAAAAGGGTTTAGTGGGGCAGCACATTGAGGACTTCCAAAAATTGAATATAAGGGTAACTGATATTCCAGAGGAACACAGGATTGATCTCTTCATAAGCACTTTAAAGGATAACATTCAACATGAAGTTCGTGTTCTAGAACCTGATTCATTGGAGAAGGCATTCAAGTTGGCAAGAAAAGTTGAATGTAAAATTATGGCAACAAGGAAGCCTACCACTCAATTCTATAAAGAAGGAAGTGTGGCTACGCCTAGATTTCCACAACCTACAAGGTTGACACCACAACAATTGGAAGAAAAAAGAGCAAAGGGGCTTTGCTACAGTTGTGATAGCAAATACACTAAAGGTCATAAGTGTGCTGAGAAGAAATTATTTTACATAGATTGTGAAGAGGAAGAAGAAAATGAGCAAGAAGAGGATATACACCAGGAACCAGCCCCAGAAGAGGAAGAAATGAATCCAACCATATCGTGTAATGCACTGGCAGGAATTACCACTCCTCAAACTCTCAAGATAAAAGGACAAATCAAGAAGAGAAAGGTAATAGTGTTGATTGATTCGGGTAGCACCCATAATTTTATTCATTGTAAGGTAGCCAAGGAATTAAATTGTTTCCTATACCCAGCACCAGAATGTCAAGTGATGGTTGCAAATGGAGGAACTATAAATTGCTCTGGAAAATGCCATAATATCAAGCTAACCATGGGGGAATATGTCTTGACTAGTCCAATGCTTTCCATTCCTATGGGAGGTGCTGATGTTGTACTAGGAGTACAATGGTTACAATCTTTGGGGACGGTAGCTTTTAATTTTCAAGAAATTTTCTTGAAATTTTTTTCAGAAGGAAAGGAAGTCGAATTACGGGGTATTGCGGGGAAGCCGGGAAAGATAATAAGCTCTAATGTCATGACAAAACTTCTAAAGAAAGAACAACGAGGCGTAATTGCACAATTATGCTCACTAGAAGTTCCAACATCAAAATCATCTATTTCTGCAGATCTCCAACAAGTCTTGGACAATCATTCCAAGGTGTTTGGAACTCCCAAAGGACTCCCACCTATTCGTGATCATGATCATGCTATTCATTTGATTCCAGGAAGTGTTCCTCCAAACATCAGGCCTTATAGATATCCTTATGTCCAAAAGAGCGAAATTGAACGTATGATTGCAGAAATGTTAGAGGCGGGTATAATTCAACCTAGTCAAAGTTCTTTCTTTGCTCTTGTAGTATTGGTACACAAGAAGGATGGATCATGGCGAATGTGTCCAGATTATAGGGAGCTCAATAAGCTCACCATTAAAGACAAATTTCCCATTCCTGTGATTGATGAATTATTGGATGAATTACATGGAGCAATTTATTTTACCAAGTTGGATCTTCGTTCATGATATCATCAAATTAGAATGAAGACTGAAGATATTCCAAAAACAACATTTCGAACTCATGAGGGTCATTGTGAATTTTTGGTCATGCCTTTTGGCCTTACCAATGCACCTTCTACATTTCAAGGGTTGATGAATTCCATTTTCAAACCCTTCCTTAGAAAATTTGTGCTAGTATTTTTTGATGATATACTAATCTACAGGAGGTCTTGGAAGGATCATGTTGAACATGTTGACGGGGTGCTCAAACTATTGCAGGAGAAACAATTATATGCAAAAAAATCCAAATGTTTCTTTGGAGTACAAGAGGTGGAATATCTGGGTCATATTGTATCTCACGAGGGTGTTAAAGTAGACCCTAACAAAATTAAAGCCATTAAGGAATGGAAAGTTCCCACAACCATAAAGAATTTGCGAGGATTTCTCGGGTTAACAGGGTATTATCGCAAGTTTGTTAAGAATTATGGGAGAATAGCAGCACCTCTAACAACATTATTGAAGAAAGATGCATTTTCATGGACTCCTGAAGCAACTAAGGCCTTTGAACATCTTAAAGAGGAAATGTGCCTAGCATCGGTCTTAGCTATGCCAGACTTCACAAAAACCTTTATTGTGGAATGTGATGCCTCAGGAAATGGAATTGGTGCTGTTTTAATGCAGGAACGAAGACCCATTGCTTTTGAAAGCCGTCCAATCAAAGGAAACTATTTACAGAAACCTATTTATGAGAAGGAAATGTTAGCAATACTACATGCACTAAAGAAATGTCAAACTTAACTAATGGGAAGACACTTCAAGGTAAAAACTGATCATGATAGTCTTAAACAATTTTTGGAACAAACACTATCTTCAAAAGAATAGCAAAAATGGGTCAAAAATATGTTGGGTTATGACTTTGAAATAATCTACAAAAAAGGAAAGCTTAATGTTGTTGCAGATGCACTCTCAAGAAAGAATGAAGAGGTGGAAGCATTGCTTTGTGCCATTTCTATTATCCAACCAGATTAGATAACTGAAGCAAGAGATGAATGAAAGAAGGACAAAGATGTATGGACACTCATTCAGAAGTTGCAGCATAGTACATCTGATACATTTAGTTGGAAAAATGATTCCTTATGGTACAGAGATCGCTTATATCTTTGTAAGAATTCCCAACTAAAACAAAAGATTCTTTTGGAATTGCACACTTCTCCTTTAGGAGGACACATGATTTTTAAAAACTTACCACTGGGCGAAGAAAGAATTTTTTTGGGATGGGCTTAAATCTGATATTCAAAATTTTGTGGCGGAATGTTTGGTTTGCTAGTAGAATAAAGTTGAGACAATTAAGACCCCGAGACTTCTACAACCTTTATCCATTCCAAGTCAACGTTGGGAGGAGATTTCAATGGATTTTATCACAAGTTTACCTAAGTCTGAAGGAAAGAGTGTCATCATGGTGGTAGTTGATAGACTTACCAAGTACGCACACTTTTGTGCATTATCTCATCCATTTAAAGCAAGTACAGTTGCTACTACATTTATGGATAGAATTCAAAAGCTACATGGAAGCCCAAGGGTTATTGTGAGCGACAGAGATCCCATTTTTACTGGAAATTTTTGGACGAGTTATTTTCTTGTTTGGGTACTCAATTAGCTCATAGCTCATCTTATCATCCTCAATCTGATGGTCAAACTGAGATCGTAAATAAATGTTTGGAAGGATATCTTCGTTGTTTTGTATCTGATAAACAAACACAATGGGTCAAGTGGTTACCTCTCGCTGAATGGTGGTATAACACTTCCTTCCATACTGCAGCAAAAATGACCCCATTTATGGCACTTTATGGATATCATCCACCATCGATCACATCATCTTTAAGGGAAAATTTGAAGGTTCAAGCAGTGGAAGATCACGTCGAGCATCAGCAAGAAGTTCTCCAACTCTTAAAGGATAACCTGAATTTCGCACAAAATCGAATGAAACAACAGGCAGATCAACATCGCAGCGAGAGAAGTTTTGTTGTAGGAGATTGGGTATTTTTATGGCTACAACCATACAAACAAATGTCCCTCAAGCAAGCTAAGAAGGATAACAAATTATCGCCAAAGTACTATGGTCCTTACAAGGTGTTGCAAAAGATTGGTACTATGGCATACAAATTGGAGCTTCCTACTTCTTCACGAGTGCATCCAGTTTTCCATGTTTCATGCTTAAAGAAGGTTATAGGTGAAAATCTTCCAGTTCAAACAATATTTCCAGGACTTGATGAGGAAGGAAAAATCATATTGGAACCTGAAGCGGTCACGGAAACAAGAACTCGACAGCTACGGAATCGATCAATTTCAGAGTATCTCATCAAGTGGAAGAACTTACCCACTGAAGATTCTACATGGGAGGACGAGAATTTTATACAGAAGCACCCAGAGCTACTCAAGCGTTGAGGACAACACTTTTTTGAAGGAGAGGGGCATGTTAGGTCCCTATATTACTAGTATAGTCCCTTATTTTTGTTAGTGTAACCCCCTTATTGTTATTATTGTACCCTTGTAACCCCCATTTTGTTATTATTGTGCCCATAAATTATTATTGTTAGGTCGGCTAGGATTACATTGTGGCCCACTAGGATTACATTATGGCCACATGGACTCCTATATATAGAAAGGAGGTTTTGTAAATTGTATCATCCAAGAATTTTTCATTTATGTAATGTATTGGAGGTTTCCCCCTCGAAGTGGCTTATTTCTAAGGCGTTGATATCTCTTCTCTTCTATTTTTGGAGCTGGTTACACAACATGGTATAACACTTCCTTCCACATTGCAGCAAAAATGACCCCATTTATGCCACTTTATGGATATCATCCACCGTCCATCACATCATCTGTAAGAGAAATTTCTAAGGTTCAAGCAATGGAAGATCACATCGAGCATCGACAACAAGTTATCCAAATCTTAAAGGATAACCTAAATGTGGCACATAATCGAATGAAACAAAAGGCAGATCAACATCGCAGTGAGAGAAGTTTTGATGTAGGTGAATGTGTATTTTTATGGCTACAACCATACAAAAAAATTTCTCTCAAGAAAGTTAAGAATGATAATAAATTATCGCCAAAGTACTATGGTCCTTACAAGGTGTTGCAAAAGATTGGTACTATGGAATACAAACTGGAGCTTCCTGCATCTTCCTGAGTGCACCCAATTTTCCATGTTTCATGCTTAAAGAAGGTTATAGGTGACAAAATTCCAGTTCAAACAATATTGTCAGAACTTCATGAGGAAGGAAAAATCATAATGGAACCTGAAGCAGTCACGGAAACAAGAAATCGACAACTACGAAATCAATCAATTTCAGAGTATCTCATGAAGTGGAAGAACTTACCCACTGAAGATGCCACATGGAAGGATGATAATTTTATATAGAAGCATCTTGAACTACTCAAGCATTGAGGACAACAATTTTCTGAAGGAGAGGGGCATGTTAGGTCCCTATATTACTAGTATAGTCCCTTATTGTTGTTAGTGTAGCCCCATTATTGTTATTGTTGTACTCCTGTAGTCCCCATATTGTTATTATTGTGCCCCATAAAATCCCATTATTGTTATTGTTGTTCCCTTAAATTATTATTGTTAGGCCAGCTAGGATTATATTGTGATTCCATGGACTCATATATATAGAAAGGAGGTTTTATCATTTGTATCATCCAAGAATTGTTCATTTATGTAATGTAAAGGAGGTTTCCCCCCTCAAAAAGGCTGATTTATAAGTCATTGATCTATCTTTTCTTCTATTATGTGAGTTGGTTTCATAACAATATCTCTTGGCCACAAATTTGGCCTTGTAATTTTCTATGCTTATGTCTACTGCATGTTTTACCTTGAAGATGCATCTCAAACCCACAACTGATTTGTCTACTATTCTTGGGACCACTTCCCAAACACTTTTTTTTAGAATGGATTCATATTCCTCCACCATTGCATCAACCCATACAATTTTCTGTACTTATTCCTTGAAAAAGGATGGCACAATTTCTATAAGCTCAGTAATAAGAACCATGTAGACAGTGTACCAATATGGTGACCTTCTTTGTTTGCGCTAATTTTAGGGAGAAACCACATTATCCCTTGCATCCTGCACAAGTCTCTCAGCTTCTTTGGTCCTTTTCCTACCTTATCTGGATGGTTCTGCTTGAGTGGTAGTATCCACTCTCTGCTTCTCAACTTGTGGCTTCTCCACATATTCTCGAGGTTCCTCCTTTGGAGCTAAAAGCTCCTCATCTGGTGGGATCTGAAGCTCCATCTCAAGAGAGCACCACATCGCTTTATCCTCATTAAATTTTACATCCATTTGCACAACTATCATTATAAGGGATGGAAAGTACACACAGTAGTTGTGGGAAGTTTCTGTGTAAACCAAAAATACCCCCAATTCTGTTGTCGACTCTAGATTATTCCTAGAATCTTTGGAGACATGGAAGTAGATAGAGGCTCCAAATATCCTTAAGTGTGACACATCTGAGTTTCTCCCTGAGAAAGCATCCTCCAGTGTAATCATACCTAGAATTCGATGAGGAATCTCATTTTGGAAATAGACTGTTGTGTTTCATGCTTCAACCCACAAGTGCAAAGGTAGGCCTTGGTCATGCAACATCACCCTCGCTGCTCCCACAATGTTGCGGTTCTTCCTCTCCACCCCATTATACTGTGGGTTATGGGTTGTTATCAACTCTTATCGAATGCCTTCTTTTGTAAAAAGGTTTCTAAACTCATTCAAAATGTACTCACCTCCATTATCACTCCTAAGAGCCTTCACCTTCTTTCCTGTTTCTTTATCCACCAGTGCCTTGAACTAGACAAACTTGGATAAAATATCATCCTTCTTCCGCATGAAGAAGATCCAACACTTCTGTGAGTAGTCATAAATAAATATAACATAATATTTGTTCTTTGGAGTGGAGTTTGTCGAGAAAGGTCCATAGGCATCATAGTGGATCCTTTCTAGGATTGTATACACCTTACTATCTCGATCATGGAAGGTGGATTTTGTGTACTTTCCAAAAGTAAACCCTTTGCATGTCTCCTACTTATCAAGTGATCCTTTGGGCAGGCTTGTGATTAACTGTTGCATAATACTCAAATATCCATGATGAAAATGGCCAAGTATTCTATGCCAAAGTTCACTGACATCACGACTCTACACTTTCTCTACCTTTGTGCTCATTGCAACACAATCCTCCACATATAGCTTGTACAGGTTCTTCAGTCAAACCTCGATCAACTTCACTTGTCACGTGGTTATGTGTATAAGGAATTACTTTCCTTTGCTGAAGATCAAATCATATCGATGGTCTTCCAAAAATGCAACATAGACAAGATTTTTCTTTAGGCCCAAAACAAAAATGACATCCTTGAGTCTAAGGGGGGAGCTTAACTCCCTCTAAAAGGTGATTGTACTGATCCTGATTGCATTGTACCTTTCTTCGTCCCTCATCTCAATATGAATCTACAAGTATTTATCCTTCAGGTCACTGAAAAAATCTCCATTCCCCGTCACATGGAACGAGGCACCACTGTCCAATTACCACACACTTCCCATCAATGTGTTGGCCATGCATGCAATGAGGGTAAAGTCAAGATCGAATTATGAAGCCAAGATTTCACCCGCTAATCCTCCTGATGTCTTCTTTCTTGTCTTCTTATGTGGACACTTCATGGCATCATGCCCGAATTCATGACAATGGAGACATTTGATTTTGACAAATCTTTCTTCTTGTCCCCTTGATTGGATTCTAGTTTGGATTGGAATTTCTTCCCTTTTCCCTTCTTTTCCTTTCCAACCAATGCACAATTTTCTTCATCCTCACCCTTGGATGAAGTCCCATATTCGTTACTTTGCCTTATTTCCTCCTATACCAAATCAAACCATAAGAGTTCCCAATTTCGTAGTTTCTCCCTCCCATTCATCGAATCTTGGTAGCTATGCCAACTCTTGGGAAGGCCTCAGAAGGGCTAGGATTACCAAATCATCATCTAGGAATCTAACACCAACTCCTATAAGTTCATCACGACATTTTTTGAACCTACTCATATACTCTTCTGCGTCTTGATACTTTGAAGTTTATCCTTGAACACTAGTTTCTTGTGGTCATTGCTATTCGGGAACATATTTGTCAATGCTTGCCACATTTCATACAAAGTATCTTTCTAATGGATATTTTAGAAAATATGGTATCATACTCCCTCCGATATAATTCTCCTATCCTTGGCTACACAGTTCTTCCATTTTGCTAGATTTTTGGCATTAATTGATCTTGGTTTTAGGATATCATTATCAATGAATTTCTTCACTCCATTGTCTTATAGAACTGCCTCCATGCAATCCTTCCAAGAAACATAATTTGAGCTTCCCTTAAGGGAATAAAAGTATTTTTCCATTGAAATAAACCTTCTAGCTCTAAGCAAGTGATCCTACAAATTCAATCCTCCTACTGCACAAATTTGAAATTCCTTCTCTACTCTGAATACCGCTTTGACACCATGTAGAAATTATTGTGTAGATTCGATTGCTCATGAAATTTACTAAAAAAAAAGACTCAAATATACTCTATTTCTATGCAGAAAATAATTCACGATTGATAGCACATAACATCAACATGCAAGAAGAAATATCACACATGCAAAAAGATTTATCTAGGGGAAAGAAACTACTCAAAACCCCTTCCTATATATATTTCAATAATCAAAGAATATAGATGAAATACATATGCTGCTCAATCCTGAGCACAACCTGCAAGTGTATAATCTATCCCTCTGCCCAAATGAATGAATCTGGATAAAACTTAGACAATTTTTAAGCTCTCCAAAGTCTTTTTTACTTGCACTGTTACTCTAGGAAATTAACCCCTATTATTTAGGAATTTCCCACTATTGAATTTTGCAATTCCTCTAGGTCCTTCCTCTGAGTTCATGCACCACATGTACACATTGGAATATGCTACAACTGATAGTACACAACCTTGGAATGTCCATATCAACTAGGTAACTCAAATTCTCTACATGCATCAATTATTTTAGGTTGATTTTTAGTTAACTGGTTGATCATTGAGTGCGACTCAAGTCCCACTACACAACTTGACTCTCCACTAGTTCATACAATAGGTTGAACTAGTTTAACTGTCCATAACTGAAATTAACTGAATTAGATTGCTACACATTAGAAATCAATCATACTAAAATAAACTCAAGCTTCCCTAACTCGAATTAACTAAGTTAACCAAGTGATAAGTTCCAGGTCACCTTAGTTAACTACCTCCAAGATGATGTTGATGGGGAGATTTGAAATTTCCATAGTTTTACCAAGGCAAGGTCAAACTCAAATTTTCTTGCTGAATTTTCAACAGTTTATCTATTTCACCCTTTAGGGTTTTGTTTAGCAGGCCTGCATGCCTTGCTTTTTTTTTGCATAGTTTAGTGGCTCCTTAGGGATTTCATTTTTATTTGTATGTAAAACATGTTTTATTTGTATGTAAAACATGTTTCCATGCTCCTTGCATGATGAATTCTTTTCTTTATCATTTTTTTCTTGAATTTGTTGTCCCATATGTAAAATGTAATTTTCCTCTTCTCTGATCAATAAAATTACTTGTCATTTTTCTACGAAAAAAATAGAAGCATGGTAAGCATTCATATACATCAATCCATAATAAACATCAAAACAATTAATCTAGAATACATCTCACATTTAATAAGATTAAAAGAAATCATACAAATTAATTAAAGTATAACTTTATTTAAATTATTATTAATATTTATTAATTATAAAAAATCAATATATAAGTTAAACATTTATATATTTAAAAAACATGTAACCATATTCTTACCATGGAAATTAACCCTATTTTATCACATATATTCTTAACCTATAAATAGGCTTTGTTACAATACCATGGTCCGATACTATGACTTATTAATACCACATGCTAGGAAAAAACATAACTAATTTCATATAAACTTTACTTGTTGAGGTCTTTCAATATATTAAGGTAAGGACGATGGGTTACTGCTGCCACTGTAGTTTCATTTCAAATTTAATTAACTTACACCGCCTGCTAATGTGTCCCATATGCTGAACTCCATGTGGCTAGGGTCACATGTCTTTACATGGCCTTCCCACACATATCGAAGTTCCACATGTACGGTGGAGATTAGACTCGAATGAATCGATGGTACTGATGAATTGGGGAAACCCTAAGGGTTTTGACCTACTTGTCTTGGTCTCATTTTGACATTTTGCTGTGAGTGAGGCAGTCAAATCTCTCTCTAGAGATATGCCTCCATGGCTGACTTGAAAGTATGTTTTCAGAGGTCCTGTACATCATTTCCTCCATTTCTATGGTGAGGACTTGGGTCTAATTTGATACCACACCGATCTATGTCTCCACACCTCACAGGTAATCCTATTGATGCATTTCCTTTTCAGTTATATATTGTGACCCTTTCAACGTTTGGTTGCTAATAAGCTCAGGTTGATTCTACATGAAGGATGTATAGAAAAGCCGAATAATTACTCGACTCCTTTCCGGTAACAGTGCTATCCTTACCTTTAATTTATTAAGGGTTTTTCATTTATTTACAGTTTACTGATATGGGTTTATTTGCATTTTGTAGAGGGCATCCTTTTCCCTCTACACAAGGACGTGAGCCACTGCTTCCTCTTCTCTTCGTGGTGAGGAAACTTCCTCACCATCTAACAACCCTTATTCATCACAGTAGAGGTATGCCTCTTTTTGAAATTCCTCACAGGTTCAGTAATTTCATTCATTTTGATTTCAGAACTTCTGGGGTTTGGATTGATATAAATAATTTTGTGTTAGTATAAAATTTTGGTGGTATACCCTGCTCCAATTTTTTTGGGTTTGTCAATTTGCATTCCATTGAATGAATTCTCTTTGCTGTAGGCAATTCCTCTTACCAACAATCATTATTTTTCATCTGTCTGGGGTATTTGTAAACTTTTATCCAACCTTTGTCTTTGTATTGATAGTGTAAGGGTTTACTACTTGGCCCTTCCAGATTTGATAATTTTGGCAATGGGGTTTTTACATTTCAGCTCGTAATTTCTATTGTAATATTTCTTTGTCTAATGGCCATACTGCGATAGTTATATTAAGATTTTCTCAGGTTTTTGTATTCGAAATTCCTTCTTTACTAGAACCCCTCATAATTCATTACGCTACATGATTTATTTCATGGCCTTATCATGAATTGGCTCCAGTGTGGCTCTGTAACACCTGAGTTGTGTGACTCTTGGGGTCAGCGTGACTCTGTGTCTTAACTTGATGTCAGTGTGAGGTTCATTGTCAATTGGTTTACTATATAAATTAGGTTCTCTATTGATTTGTTTATTCAATCATTTTCTTCATACCAGAAATATGACTACATTGCTTAATGAAGATCTGAGTTTTACTTCATATGATTTCATTCAAGTATTTAATTATTCTGTTCACCCAGAAATGGGGTTTTGTCCTTGAATTGTGATCTCTGTGGGTAGCCACAATAATTCTCTCTCTTGTACATCGATCACTCGCTGTATGATAGAGACACTTGTAATTTTTTTTAAGAGTTTGTTATAGTTGCTATACTATTACATTTATAACTTGTAAATATGGAAATTCTTCATTTCTTGATCAATAGCATACTATCGAGATCTTAGAAATTCTTTGTTTTGTATTTTAATGAGACTGAAATGATGTTATTTTAGGATGGTTGGAGTCTTATAATCTATTTCTCAATTCAACACTTATGTTGTGTTTTATTAAAAAATCCACTTCCTGTACATACATTACATTCTAAATTGTGTGTTTGTTTATTTACTTTGTACCACGTTTTTGTTTTTTGGTTATGTTTCACCAGAATTTCTTGTTCTTCACAATATGGTTTATATCATTATTAATTTTATATAGATTCAAGATGCTTCTCTTACCATTCTATATAGCGTTATATCGTAGTTAGGTTTTCTTTGCTATCTATGTTCTTGAAGCTTATACCTTACGTTTCTATGAATTGTTACTATGTTATGTTTATTTATAATTTCCCTTTGCAACCTTGAGTTTCTCTTACTCACCTGGTTCAGAGTAATTTCCTTGGTAATTCACTTAATTTCTCTTACCTTTAGGTTGCGTATGAAAAATGCATAACCCAGGCTGGGGTTCTGACCCTAAAGGTAACACGTAGTCTCTTCACACATGCCTGATCTTGTATTGAGGTTTGGCACAGTCCTATTTAATTATCAGTCAACTACATTTCTCACTTACTGTTATCCATAATTTTGTAAATGATAATTCCCTTTTCTTCTATATTGTTTATCGGAGTTTTAATGTGGGTTTACATCACCCACATTACCTCCTTTACTCAGATCTAGACTAGTAATCTAGAAGCAGACATCCTCTCCTCTTCTGGTTAGTCAAATTTGTTCAAATATTATCTAGTCTATGTTTATAATTTTCCATTATACATGTTGAAATAATATTATTTACAACCTTCTCTATCTGTATGTGAAGGTGAAGAAGATAAACATGAAATGGTATGATTAGGTAATTCTTCTTCATGTATTGACAATGTAATATCTTTTTATTAGTCAATTACATTGTTTTCTAATTATCATTTATTCTTTTGCAGGTATGCTCTTATAATATTTTTATTGAGTTGCATGCCTCAGCTGCCTCCTTTCCAACACATGCTTACAATTTTATACTTTCTTTTTTAGGTCGATTACCTGTTGTTCCATCATGGCTCTTCTGGCACTTAGTTTATTCCAATAATTTTAGAAGTTATGTGTAAAGGCCATGCTTGGTCTTTCACCATAACTTATTTTTAAGTAATTATTTATCAATTTCAACTAGTCACACACATATATATGACAGTGAGATTCTCATTGATATATGAGATTTGTTGTGCTTACACAATTATTATTTAATATTTGGAATTCTAATTTTCCTATTCATGTATCTGCTTCAAATTTTTAGAGATGTAATGCCTCTTCTAGTTTTCCATTATTTAATTTAATATCATAAATTTCCAGAATTTTCTTGATTAAATAATGATAGCCCACATGGTGTTTTCTTAGCAAATGTTGCATATGTAAATATTTTACTCAGACTTTCTGGTACTTATTGGATGAAATGCTTTACTGTAATTCACCTATGCATTTCTACATAGTAATATTTATCAAAAAATAACCCCCTTGGGTTGATAATTTCACAAGATCTGATTTTTGTCTGCTTTCAGTAACTTAGGTTGTGTAAGAAAAATGAAGTCTTCACTATATTTAATTACAGAGAGGAAACTGTAAAATACACATAAATGAGGACACTGTATATTACACATGACTAATTACTGAATATGTTATTAACTATTTTCATGCCAGCAATACATAATAGGAATTAAAACTATTGTCTAATAAGATATGTAGCAGTAAGATATATAAACTATTAACATAATACAAATTCATATCTTCCAGGTGGAATTCTGCCTATTACTTTAGACCAGTATTCTTATCTAGACACTTCTATAACATCAAAATTTTAAGAGAAAACCACAGTATATAACATACCAATGTGTAAAGATGATTTTCCTTCCAACCACAAGCTTCTTCTCAGAGCTCTCCCTTGAGCAGAGACTAATATTCCTCAGTGTTGACAACCCTTGTCACACTAGTTATGGAACTTTTATGCCTTCTTTCCCTCAGCAAGTTTCCATAACGACTACCCGTTATTATGGGCTATTGTTTCCCATAGCCTAGTTATTTTTATTTTTATTTTTCCACAAAATATTACTTTAAAACTTGCTTTTCCTCACCACAATTTTTCTTACCTCTTCCGAGTAACTTTCCTCTTTACTGGGGATTTTTATTAGATACTTTTCTCCCATATCACTAGTACAAAATGACTAATTAGTTACTTAAAAATGACTAAAATTTACATATAAATGATTAATTTTTGATCGGTGACCAATAGTAGCTAATTTAAAGTATCATATAACACGACCAATGTTTAGCCATTTTTAGCTTAATCATTAATTAGTTGTCTCAACTTTATGTCTTGTAGCATATTTATTTATAAATTTGGTCATTAATTTAGTAATTAATTGTCAAAATTAATGACAAATATGCAACAAAATATATTACTAAATGATCACCCTAGAAAACCATTTAATGACCAAAATGTTGGTCGTGTTATAAGATACTATAAATTATCTACTAATAGTCGCATATATGCAAAATTTAGTGGTCATTTGTAATAAAAAATTTATCATTTGTTGTAGTCACTTACATTTTTTGGTAGTTTCATATTCATTATATTAATGACTACTTTAGTAGTTTATATTCATTTCATTTACTTTTATTAATAATTATTATAAGCAAATAATTTAGTCTTATATTTATTTTATTTGTGTTCTCTAATAAACATAAACTACTAATTTAGTAGTTTTAGATTGGTTTTATTTATTCATTATAAATCAACATAAATTAATTGGTATGATTTTGCAACTAAATTTAAAAAAACTAGCATACAATGTACATGTTCATCTATATGAAAACATAAAGTTACATATGTTAATTACAATACTAAATAATATGAGTTGCAATTATAAATAATTTCAACCAGATAAATTATATTATATAAAATATCAAGTATTACAATATGAGCTTCCAAATTAATATCGGTTGGAGTCAATTTACACATGAAATATTGTTTCATCACTTCAAAAATTTATCATTGGGTTTCCAACAGATTGCAGGTGAATTCACCAACTCTGAAGACTTGACCATAAATCTCTATGTGTGTCTCTTATGTGGGATTTTGACTCTACAGGTACCACTAGACCAATTCTCTTCTCTCTCTCTCTTTAATTTGCATTTTGTCACTTTAGTGTTATTGTTCTACTCTTTCTTCAATTCCTGCTTCTTACCATCAATACTAAGTTTATTTTTTGAAAAATAAAGAATATACAATGTAGAGTATAAGACATGAAAGATGATGAAAACTAGAATATAAACTAAATTAGACTATAAAGGATTTATACGATATATATCTCAACATCAGTAATGTTGTCAATGCCATTTTCCCCCATCATGAAACAAGAAACTCGAACTAGTTTTCTTCAGTTGGTAGAAATGGCTTCTATGTGGTCAAATGACTTGTATAAACAAAGAAAATAAACCTTCACCATAGAAAATAACACCTTAGTAAAATTAATATTCAACATTCAAGGAAATATTAGGCACAATCATGCCAACTAAGTTACATGCTAAGAATATGAAGTTGTAGATTACTTATATAATGTGGGAGTGCAAACAAAAATCCTAGAAAATATCGAAACTAAGTCTAGAATAAAATGAAATGAACTAAAAATTATACAATAATAAGATAGCCTCATATTCATGTATATAACCGGATAATAAGTGAATAAGTCTAAGGCTAGAGGTCGATGATGTCAAGAATGCCCAAGTATGATGAGCATTTCTTCAGATAAGAACTACTATTTGGGTCCATTATCACATATGAATACACCAACTAGTCTATATCATATTATTAATGTTTTTTTTATATTTATAGATCACTACAATATAAGAGGATAAATTTCAAAGACAATTCACTTCCCATTGTGTTCCTCACCTATGGTACAATATATTAACTATGATTTGGAGAAAATTTACAACATCGAAATATGTAGCAATGACCACTAGTAATCCCCCAAAAAGGTTTATTTTGGAATGTAACTTTCAGATTCCAATTGCTATATGATTCTTGAATGGAAAATCCACACTGAATTCCAACACCAAACTTCCAATTGAGGGAAAACCTGTGGCCATCCTCAATAACTCAAACTCAAAACATCAGTGATAATTATAATGAAAAGATAAAATAAGAGTAGTTCTGATATGTTTTGTAGATTTACATGCAAAGTACCAATATTTTTCCCATATTTTCCATACTTGTAATTTCCAAATATAACACATTTCTTGATCTTTTACAACAAATACGCGATTCAATACAAACAATAATTTAACATATTACAACAATACCACCAATGTTTGATCCTCTATAGCAACTCCACTTACCTATTTTTTTTTTCTATTTATAATATTTCTGGAATATTCTGAATTATTTTTTGACACTTTCTTCACTGAATATTGTCACAACAAGATAACCTTACAGTGTATCACTGTTTCAATTATTTTCAGTCATTGTTTCTACTGTTCATTTGTTTATTTATAGGCTACGTTCATTACCATGAACATTTTAAGGTGATATATTACCTTTTTTTAACAAAGAACAATCTTCCCTAGTCTTATATACATTTTCATTCTAAGAAAGTTCAACCAATGTATAATTTACTATTCTTAATTCCTATCCTCATAGGATCGGAATTTATGTCAATTATTTTCTTTGAATATATTTTAGTTTTGTATATATATATATATATATAGTTTACCCAATCAATATATATATGTATGAAACTCTTTACATTAGTACATCCTATATATATATATATATATATATATATATATATATATATATATATATATATATATATATATATATATATATATATATATATATATATATTTCAACATCCTTATATATCTATATAACTCTTGCTCTTATTAGTCAATTGGCATCCTCTGGTATCATTATATATTGTACACCCTATACATATATATAGACTAATTATAGGCCATCCTAACACATATATATAATTCCTTAGATATAAAGTTATTAAGGTCCATACATATCTCGCATACCTACATAACCACACTTATATTTAATGTAAGTTTTGAAATGTGTTAACACTTTTACTTTAATGAACGTATGTTCCCCCTAAAATCTTTACGAATTTTCATTGGTTACCTGATATACTATTGTATCTAAAGAGACAATCCCTTAGCTGTGGTAAGGAATCAGTGCTTAATTTTTTTTCGAAATATATTTCACAAAACTTTTAATATCAGATGATATTTGTTTAATTCCTTTGGAAATTAATTCTTTAATACCCTTAATAATGTGATATAATGAAATACTTCACAATGCCATTAAATTTTTGATATCTGAGTGAAAGGAAGAACTAAAGAGGAAACTCAAAATGATATTCCGAAACACAAAATCTATCACCTTAAATTTTAAAATAAATTTATGTATAAAGAATAGTTGAAGTGAAGGAGCGCATATTAAGGTTATTTAACTCTTACTCATAGATTTAATAAAGAGACCTTCAACTATTTTAATTCACTTCATTCAAAGAATAATAGACACAGAGTGAAACTGGAAAGACAAATCACCATCAGCAGATGTAGGAAACTTGATCTTCTTTCATTAATATTTCAGAAAATTAAGTACAAAATCTGTAGTAATCCAGAGGTCCAAAACTTGGAACCCTCCTGTTTCTTCCTCATTTGTTTAAATACATAAAAAAGCAGTTTGTAACTGCTGGAACTTCTTGTAACTACTCAAACTACCTAAAACTGTGTAAAATACCTATTACATTGTAGTTAAAGACTTCATTACAATATCTATCTCTTAACAATAAAGATAAATAAAACTAAAAGTATCAATCTGTTTGCTAGATCTGGGTTTGATTGGCTGTCACTGTGTTTCCCTGATTTACTGATGTGTCCTTCTAAGGTGCTAAGGTGTCACCTGGTGAATCAGTCATCCATGCTCTGCACGTTTTCCAGATTTCAATGTTGGTTTTAGGAGAATTGACCAACTTGTGATATTCTAACTTGAAAGCAATGATCATATTAAAAGTCTTCCTTTATGTAAAAAACGTTTTAACCATCCATAATAATTGAAAATGACTGTGTAAGAAATTGACAACTATATCTCCTTTCAATATTGCAGTTTTCTCATGAATATTATCAATATTTCTCTTTGCTATCACTAATAAAGGCTCATATGAATCCCAAGATAGAATACTACCTTGCAGAACCTAGCATCATGGTAGCCTCGCTCTAGTCCTTTGATCAAATACATTATCAAATCTGTTTATAGCCTGTTTGATTTCTGTCAATTTCTTCTTCGCTGACTTCCTACAAGAATTTTTCACAATCAACTTATTTATCTCTAGAACACACAATGTTCTATATTTTATTTCATGTTCCTCTAGCTCTTGATATGTTTTAGAATTGATAAAATCAATGAATTTCTCTACCCATAAAGCTTTGTTAAGAAAATTCTATTTGTCAGCCAGAACAAGTTCTTGTAAATATCTGACCATGCTTTTTCCTCTGACACTATAATAAAGGATTCCCAAACTGTTTTCATGACTTCAATGATTTCATTCCGCACTATCCTTCACTTGAATCAATGACATGTTTCCTTTCAGTTTTTCTTTAAGATTTTTGATTTCATCATAAGCTGTTTGGAAATCTGATTTATACTTATTGACTTCCCCTTCTTTGGCATGCATAATTTTCATCGTTGTGTCAAGATCACTCTGAATTTTCTTAAGATCAATCTCTGCCATATTTAACTATGTGCTCAACTGGGACAATCTTGCTGCTGGATCATCAGTTCTAGATGACATGACTATGGTGCAAGATTGAGATTCAATTTGACCTTGGAAATTACGTACTGACTCCTTTAATTTAGAAATCTCTTCCTCTTTCTGCAACAACTACTGTAAAAGGATTTCTTTTTCATTCTCTACCTCTACCACCTCTGCTGCCATTGGATGCTCTCTAGTAGGTAACTTTAACTTGTTCTTCAATACATTAATTTCTTACTCAAAACTTTGTAATAAATTCTGTACAAATGATTTATCATTGGGGTCCACTCCAATTTTCACAATTATCTTCTTCAACTCTTCATTCTGAGTTGAAAGAGCAATGGAATTAGCTTTCTCAAATTTTTGCTTTTTAATCACTTTTCCCAACATATTTTCTACTTTATGAGTGACTGCACTTGTTTTAGTTAGGTCATTAACAATCAATTGACCTGTCTCCATATGTAAATTGACTTTGTCAAGTAAAGGGATGTTCTTAACATCAATAGTTAAATTAACAGTTTTAAAACTGCTACCCTACTGTCATTTCATACGGGTGGGAGAAATAAATCTTCAACTGATCCCCTTCTATGTCCATCGTAGTCAACAATCTGGTTTGGTCAGGAGTAATCTGATACTCAGCTTGAGCTTCCATACAGGCTTTAATCTTCTGATTATTTCTTGTAATTTGAGCAAATACTTGCTTGATCAAAGGAACTTGATCATGAAAAACTCCATGTCTTGATGGTGAAGCTGGTGCATTTTGAGCATCTCCTAATTGAATAAGGAAACTAGGCTGGGTGCTTGGTATTTCTTCAGTCAACCTAGATATTTTCTCAGCTCTTTGTTTTTCATCTTCATAATCAACAACTTTCTCTTTGCTTCTTTTGCTTAATCGTTCAGAAATGATTGGAGTCTGAATGCTGGTACTATTAGAGTCTATAAAACCTTTGTTAACTAACTTCTCTACTTCATGCTTAGTGTTATGAATAAAAGAATAATAACAATTTTCAACTCTTCTATTAGAGATTACCTTGTGTGGATCATAAGCCCATTTCTCACCTAGTAACAAATGCATGCTTTCTAACATCCTGTTAGCTTCATTTGCTGCTTGCCTCATATTCACTATGAATGGCCCCACAGACCTAGGAAACTTAAATAAATGGCCTTTCTTCATTGGAACAAAATGTATTTGATCTACATTTAGGCTTTGTCTAATAAACTCTAAGGAAAAAAATCTGATGGGGAAAAAATAGGTAATCTATAAGGCTCAATCCTGACTCCATACAATCTAATTTTTGAATAATAATCATACACAAACCAATCCCCAAATTCAGAATTAGCACTTAACTAAAGAAACTCCTGTGCCTTTGGTAGAAAAAATGGAGGGCGAACTCCATTCAAGACCTTATAAGCAATTGGCATGAAATAATCAGCAAAATAAAAAACCCCTCCCTCATCTGGTTCATTTCTTATTATATCTGTCCAAAATATTACTGACGGTCTTTTCTTATTTTCATCCATAATATTTAGCCCCAAATGTGTAAACCCCTCTACAATTTGATACAAGAATAAATAAGTGATTAGTGAAGGAAACCTGAAAGAATCGGTGAGGGATAGGCTCATAATATGAGTGTTAACATTCTCTTGCCAGTAGGAGGGAATATCTAATACCACATTAGGGAAAATAACCTGAGCACCATCTTGTCAATTTGGGCAACATCCTCCTTTCCAAGTTTCTTTGACAATAATTGTAGTACTAGTTTGACTTCTACATCGAAAATTTCCAAAGAGAATTCTTTATCATCTAGTGAAAAATTTCCTACCTCCGACTTTAAAAAGAAGACAACCTGTGTAAACTCCTTCCCTGCAAGACTGGCATATAATGCTGCCAATGATAGTTCAGTAAATTGGACATAAGATTTAGACTCGGGATAACACAGGGCTTGACGGATTAATTGAGATGTGACTTGAAGAACATTCTCCCCTAAGTAATTCATCACAAAACATTTTCCACGATACAATTTAGACACTAACCAATGAACAAATTCAGGAAAAAGATAAGTTTTAGGAACACTTGCAGACAAAACACTGGACCTGAGTATGGTTGAATAAATGGGGGAAATTTTTTCATTTAGAAGAACTTGCTGGTAGAAGGGTAAATGCTCAACGGTGCAAATAATATCTTTAACATCTTGGTTAGTGTCCATAAGAGGGATATGGCTAGAAGAGCCAGACAAAGATGACTATTTAGCCATGAATTAGTTCAGGATGGCGAATAGTTAAATGCAGAGGTAAGAAATTAAAATGACTAGGAAGACTTCTTAAGCAACTGGGAATGAAAACCAATGAGGAGAAAATAAAAAATTCAATACCTTATATAGATGCACGAAATTTTGAACATTAATGCTAATTCAATTCTTGATTGGACAGGTAACGACAATATGATGCGACAAATGAGTTGTCTCCTAGCTAGCGGCTTGTGCTGTCTGCCCCCGCAGCTATTGTGAGCCGTATATCTTTGGTCAACGGACTTCTGGCAGATTCAACTACGGAGGCACCATCCTTGATAACCTGCAGGATTTTTGGGCCAGCGGGTTTCTACTGATCTGAGATTAACATTCATTTATTTAAATCTCGCCTGACGATTAGCATGGGTGTTAATCCAACAGTTAGTCCCACCTTCACACATTTTTGAACAAAATATTAATTGGCCGGCATATAGAAATAAAATTGTTATTCGACATATGAAAATTCATATTTTGTCCTATTTTCTAAATTATATGTTTCTTTTGTATTTTGAAAAGTATAATAAACAAAAATGCAAATGATCCACAACATCTAGTTCCACATGGGGATAATGTTTTTTGCCATGAAACACTCAGAACCATATATTAGTGCCTTCACCTCGGGTATGGAGTCAAATACTGTTTGGTGACATATAAAAAATGGATATTTTGATATTTAAAAATGATGAAATGATGAATTTTAATGTTGGAAATAATGCTTCAAATACTGCCCATTTACAGGCAGATGCAAAGCTTCTCCATCTAAATCATCCAATATGAATGTGTTGTTTGACTTGGCTTCAATAATTCTGTGTGGACCATACCAAAGAGTGGCTTCCCCTTATCTTCTCTTCTGGTGTCCCATATTAATACTAAATCTCCTACTTGGAAGAGGATTTCTTTTACTCTTTTGTCAAATATAGACTTCATATTTGCCTGATAAGAAATCAAGTGATCTTTAACTTTGTTTCTATTTTCACTTGATTCAATCACCTTGTTCAATCTTCTCACTAGAGCATTAGGTTCTTCCTGAGCTTATTGAAGGAAGGAAATCACTGGTTTGGCCAACTAAGTGGGATATAGTGCCAGAGTCCCATAAAAACACTCATAACGTGACTTTCCTGTAGAGCTCCTGGTAGTCACTTAGAATGCCTAAAGAGAAAAATTTAACTTTGAATCCCAATATTTCTGATTTCAGTGATTGTCTTTTTCAAAATCCTAACCAAGGTTTTGTTTGAAGATTATGCCAACCCATTCCCTTGTGGATGATATGCTGTGGAATTTGATAAAATTACATTATATGTTTGACATAAATTAATGAATTGAACAGAATTAAATACCTGAGCATTATTAGTTACAATCTTGACCGGACATCCAAACCTACTGAAAATTTTTTCCTACAGAAATTTCATCAGCACTTGGTCATTTTCCTTTTTGGTGGGTATCACTTCAACCCACTTCGTGAAGTAATCAGTGACAGTTAGAATCCACTTGAACTGTCCGCTTGATAGTGGATTTATTTCTCCAATAAAATCCAGTTCCTACTTCCTGAAGGGCTCTTCTATGAATACATGGATAAGAGTTAATGGAGTACGTATTTTCTTTTCAGCACACAACTGACATTTATAACAACTTCTGACCAATCTATATACATCTGCAAATAGGGTGGGCCAATAGAAACCTGACTTGAGGATTTTATGGGCTGTGACCTTCCAACTATAATTTCCTCCACATAGAATTTCATGATATTCCTTGATAACCTCAATGGAATCACCTTCCGTTAAACACAACAACAAAATACCAGCAGAATCCTTCCAGTACAACTTTGCTTCTACTATGACATATGGCTGAGATTTAAGCTTGAGAGCTTTGTATTTGGTTCTATTTAGTCAATATGGAAAAGAAAAGAAACATAGGTAATGAACAACATCTTTATACCAATATGAACACAAAAAATTGTATCGAATGCCTGTTTTGGGCTTATTATGACCTTCTTCATTGTCAGCTCTATCTACTGGTGCCAAGAGGTTAATTCCTAATTCCTGAAAATTTGTTTCTGTTAGAAATTTTGCTAAACCCTATCCTTTGATTAACTTGGTAGGTTTAATGTCCAAATCGTCCTCTTGGATTTTAGCTATCCATTTTCCTCTTTTTCGTTCAAAATCACTTTGAACCAGCACTTCTTTAACAACAAAATAAGGTACATAAGTGGTTATTTGGGATTGTAACACATAAGTCTCGAAGGCTTTAAGTTATTTGACCAGTGCATACACTTGTTTCTCCAAAATTTTAAATTTGAGCTCAAAATCTCTGACAAATTTTCTGAAGAATGCCATTGACTGCTCATTACTATCCTCATTTTTCCGCAATAACATAGTAGCAATACTAGTGGGAGAAGCAAATGAAAATATTTGAAATACCTTTTGATAATCAGGACTTATTAAGACATGATCTTCCTCAAGTGCTTCTTTTATTCTGGAAAATGCTTCTCTTGCTTCTTTATCACATATCAGTTCTGCATTTTTCTTCAACATGTCAGTTATATTTCTCACAATATCAACATAATTTGGTGTTGAACCTCAGAATTAGCCTCTCTCTTACATCCCTTCTCACCTTTTTCCCTTAATTTTTCATACTCCAATCAAATACAAATGTTATGTTTTGTCTCAAGGAATGCATTTCAATAATTTTCATGTTATATTCTTATGTTCTTGCTATTCGAATGAATTTTTATAATTTGGCTATAGAACGTAGCCTATTCTGTAGCTAATCATGGGTTATGTAGCTAGTTTCATGGTCTGATAGTTTCCATGGTTCAAATGGAGAAATGAGCCACATGGGCATTTTCAGAATCATCTCCACATAGATTTTGTCCTATTTACTCGATCTAAATCGATAGAAAAGGAGGCCTAATATCGTGGTCAAAGGCATGGTCAAAGAACATTAGCTGAGAATAGAAGGACTCTTGATTTTTTGTATCGTAGAAAATCAAGAGTTAAACAATCAAATTGCAATTCTATAAGTCGAACTAGCCACCTATAGCAGAATTAGCTCATAAGCAGTTATGTTTATTTTCTTTAAATACAGGTTGTACAAAACCAAGAATAATTAAGTTAAGCTTTTGCTAGAATGTTGCATTATTTTAAGACTTTGCTCTGTTATAATACAAGGAACGTGTTCATGACAATGATTTCTTAAGTGCTTCTTTAACTAGCTATGATTTCAACCAAATCAGTTGCAGAGGGCCCCTGCACTGGAGGAGGTTTTTCATTCATTTTTTTTAGTTTGATTTCCTTACTCTGTTTTTATCAATTCCATTTTCGGAAGTAGATTAATGTTACATTTCAGTTTTTGATCATTAGGATAAAATTAAATCATAAATGTGTAATCATTATTCTTCTGAAACATTTCGTGAGGATAGATCCTTCTATTTTCAAATTGAACTAAGTTTGAAGCAATAAGTATTCACAGTTATATAGTTTCTTTTACTGTTTTGACATTTGCTTTCTTAGATTAGAAATATCAATTAATTGTATCAATGGATGTTCTTAAAGGTCATTTCAAGATGATGATTCTAAACTTAATGATTGAATGTCTAATTCATACAGTTATTGAGTCTTTCCTTTGCACATTTTACTTGTTTTCTTGGAACTTACAAACTAAGGTATAATTGATTTCTTATACATCATCTCAAGAGGTTAATACTTCAGATTGAATGTTGGAGTAAATCAGAACATACATTAGTTAACTTTGCATGCTTTTTACATTTTATTTAGATCCTAATTTAATTTCATCACTGATGTTCCTAAAGGTCATTCCAAGAAGTTGATTTTATCATATTGCTAGACTGAATGATTGAATATTAAGTTCATGAAATTACTGATTTTTCCTTTGCATACTTTACTTGCTTAGATCATTAGGTATAATTGGTTACTTAACATCATCTCAAGAAATTGGAACTTCATAATTGAATGATGGAGTAACTAAATATACAGTAGTTGTTTTTCTTTGCACACTTTACTTGATTTTCTAGAACATTAGAAGTTAAAGGTGTAGTTAGTTGCTTACACATCATCTCAAAAAGGTGACACTTCACATTGAATGCTGGAGTAACTAAATATACATTAGCTGTTATCTTTTTCTTCTTTCAATTAGAATAGAATTGCAATTTCAATCTCAGATATGAGATTCATCCATGGAATAGAACTAATGTTAAGGTAGAAATCATTAAGATAGATGCTCTGTTTTTCAGATTAGATTCTAACTAGCCAACAGTCTTTGATTTATTTTTATGTAAATTAGTTTAACTTAGGAACACTTCCTTTTCTTCCTTCTTAAAATTTATTAGATTCATTTAATTCCTTTCATATTTTTTTAGATAAAAATTCTTAAACATAAAAAAAAATCCCCAAAACAAAATAAAAATACATACAACGAAGTAGGAAAAATAAGGTTAACTAAGCACATACAGTGCACCACATTTCATCAGTTTACAAACCTTGGTTGATAATTTATGTAATAAATTTAAGACATTAAATTGACTAAACATTTTGGCACGTTTGCCGGGGAAGTGTAATTAGATAGCCTTATTTATTACATCTAAAAAAAATGATATGTGTAGAGAAAGAGACTCTAGGGGTAGATTCATAGCTAGAGGCAGGAGTTTAATTCCTACAACACCACTCACTCCACCAAGATTAAGAAGTGATACACCTCCATCTCAAACTCGTATTCCATACTTCACTAGCCATATACTTCTTGAAGTTGTAAGGTCAAAAATCCAATTAGGAGGATGTCCTACTTCATCCACTGAGCTATTCTTAGAGGAAGAAGCTCCTAGATCTCCCAGAGAAACATAGGGGAACATATTTTAGCTGAAGAGTTAGAAATTCCTAGTGGAGAGGAAGAGGAAGAACCTTTCTTCAACATACCATTGATAGAAGAACCAGAAGAAGAGCAGTTAACCCTACAGGTTGAATCTTATATTAGCTCCAAAGAATCTATAATGGCAGGAAGAGGAGAAGGAGGAGAAGGAGAAGGAGAAGTCCTAAATGGAGGAGGTAGAGGAAGAGGAGAAGAAATGCAGAAGGAGGTAGAAGAAATAGGGAAATTGGTAGTTCCTTTGGATTCCCTATAGTTGATGGAGAGACAAATGGCATAATGAAAAATATTTCACCTTCTATCCTTCCAATTTTTCATGGATTAAAGAGTGAATACCCTGAAACCTTTTTGTTTGAATTTGAAGTCTTATGTAGAACTTATGATTATTTACAAGACTCTCAAAAAATTAAATTGTTTCCTTCAGCATTGAAAGGAGTAGCTTTAAAATTGTTCATGAGTTTAATCACCCAGTTTATCAGAACATGGAATGACATGAAGAGAGAATTTTTAGAGAGGTATTTGGATTATTGCACACCAATCAATCATAAGGATGAAGTATTTAAAATGGTGCAAAAAGAGGATGAGAATTTGGAGGATTTAATTGAAAGATTCAATTATAACATAAAAAGAGAAAAAATGGATAAATTAAATCAAGATACTTTAAAAAATTAGATGAACCCATTATCATTAGATGAACCCAAGTACACCATGTAAGACCAATTTTACCCTAAGTAAAATTGCTTTCACCATGTAAAATAACATTTGTCTATATTTCTCGGTCATATTTAACCCAAAACAAGGAAATTAATTAAATAAATCATTATTTATTTAATTGTTTCCTAGGAATAAGTTATTCAAATCATTATTTAAATAATATTCCTAGTTAAATTTGACTAAATCATTTTTAAATAATTAAATAAATCATTATTTATTTAATTATATTCCCATCATGTCCCTACAATAATAAATAAATCATTTATTTATTTATTGTTTATAAATAAAGGAATTGACCCAAGTCAAAAGACCTTTTCCTTCCAACAAATATAATAAAATATTCCTAAAGGGTGATTTTAGAATTTGATTAATAATATTTTATTCATGCACCGAGTTCTAGAACACCCCAATATTTTGTTATAAATAGAAGGGTTTTCCCCATTCATTAGTCACCTTCATTGCATTAGATCACACTAGATCTATTCTTGGTCACCATTTTCCATTTTTGCTTTATGAGCTCCCATTGAGTTCTATGTTTGTCAGGGTTTTCTACCACAATAAGAGAGGAATTTTAGATCTGAAACGCTGAGGACTTTCAAGAACCCATCCCATTGAGGAGAACCGGAAAACACCTTTCTTGTTTTCCTCTCAGGTGCCCCATTCTTTAATATAATACAAATCATTCTTTTAAACACTTTGTTCTTGTCTTGTCTATTGGATGCATGGAGCCATATTATATTTTATCTGCTTAATGTCTTTTGTGCTTAGATATGAATTTGTGCAGCAGACTTAAAGATATTTTGCAGCCATAATCGATGTTAGGGCTATTTGTTATGCGTAGCTAAAGTGATATTTTACGACGAAAGATTCATACTAACAATTGGCGACTCCACACGGGTTTTCTTTTGCGACTGCTGTCGTTTTATATATTCCTGCATATCCAGCTGTTTCAAATCCTAGGGTTTCTCTTCCATCTTCTGTTTTTCCTATTTTTATGGTGCTTTCCACCTCTAAAACCCTCAAATAGTCAAATTTTTAACTTCCATGTGTTTCTGGCCTTATTGCACAGGTGACAGACATCAGCCGTAGCTGAGACGACAAATTTTTCTGAAAGCTACCGCCGAGAGAGCCAGATCTACAGGTCGCACCTATCGGCCCAAAAAGTGCGACCTGGCCTTGAGGTCGCACTTTTCTACCCCAAATCTGTGACCTGGACTGAAAATAGGTCAGAACCTGCGACCTGCCCTTTTTCTGCAATTTTCCAACACTTTTTCTGGGTTTGTCTAAAGCTTCTGTCAGGGTTTTCCAGCCTCTGTCTCCACCCGTTTAGACCTGTTTCTGATCTGTTTCACTCAACTAAGTGGGAATATTGCCCCTTAGGTCTCTAGTACCCTCCACTTTTTGTGGGAGAGTTTTTGCTGTTTCAGACGTCTGAATTTCCAGGGTTTCAGCCTTTTTGCTTCCAGATCTGATACCTCATTTCTAGATCCCTTTAGATTAGCTCTTCTCCCTTTCAAATCACCTCAGATAGTTTTTTTTGGGTTCATTTCTAGGGCCACCTCCTTGTCCCTTCTATTTTTAGCTGATCTCCTCCTTTTTAGCAGCATCCTTACCTCTACCTTTTTGCTGTTCTCTGCACCTCTTTTCAGCAGAGTTCTCCTTTAGATCCCTGTCCCTCCTGACCTTAGATCTATTGGCCTCTTTTTCGCGTGCTTTGCTTAGTTTTTTTCCCCTCTTATAGACTAGTTTTGAGAGACCCGCCTTCTTGGGTTAGATTGATGCATTAGTAGTTGTTAATTTTCTGTTCTTTTCGTCTTATTTACTACATATTTATTTTCAGTTACGGAGCACACTTTTTATTTTACTCTCAAAACTTCTGGGTTTAAACAATTAAAATTAACGCACGCCACACATTGACCCTAAGTGAAGAAGAGCCTGGTTAATACCGCCTAGAAAAGCCTTTAAAATCAATTGACACTGCACCTCTTTGCCCTTGTTTCGACATTGATCTCCCTTGATTTTACCCCTCCTTACCCCTGTCGATTTTCTTCTTCTCGTCATCATTGCGCCTCCAAGGCATTTGTCCTGGAGACTTCTTTGCCTTCACCCTCAGTTTCCGGTTGGTCAAATTCCTCCTTCCTGTCGTCATCGAGTAAGTCTTCCCCCGAGTCCGCACTCCGACTCTTCTTCTGATTGTTCAGGTTCTCCCCCTACTTCTGGTTCTCCCCCTGTTACTTTCGCCATGTCTACTTCAGGGCCTACTACCAGCAACAACCCCAGTTCTACTGCTGGGTCTGTTTCCAGTGGAACCACTACGGGACCTACCTCGACTGCCCCTTTTCTCCCTTATATGGCCGGCCTCAGTCTCCCCGATTTCAATCAGCTGATTAACGATCCTATCCGCCACGATGTCAGTTGGCCTGGTATGCTAACCAAGCTCCCCTCCAACATTCCCAAGTTCGAAGGCCTTGCTAGTGAAGATCCCTCTAACCATATTCAATCTTTCCACATGTGGTTCTCTTCCAATTCCATCATCGATGACTCCATCCATCTTCGATTGTTCCAATGCACGCTTATCGGCAAAGCTTCTAAATGGTATGTTGATCAAGCCACCTCTTCCCATACCACCTTTGCGACCATTGCCCAAGCCTTTTTATCTTATTTCCAGCTCCCTCTCCGATACGACACTGGTACTGAACTCTTAACTTCTTTCCATCAATTCTCTTCAACCCGCCTTTCTGCTCATGTCCAGGAATGGCGACGAAGACGGAGCTTGTGTCGCGCTCCCCCCTTTGAAGATTGGGTTTACATGGACTGGTTCCTTCGCTCTCTCTTACCTCCCATTGGAAAAGATGTCACCTCCCATTTTCCCCAAACCGAAGAATCCACCCTCCAAATAGCCTTGAAATATGACCTTATCTATGCCCAATCTGGTTATGTTTATACCGTCCTTCCTGACCTCCCCAAGCCCACTGGCCCTAATGCCTCGGGGGCATATCACTCTGTCGATGATATCATTGGATCACTGTCACATACCTCTGCTCAACCTCCTCTAGGCTATGGTTTCCCTCCATGAGGGGCCAGCCCCTCCGACACGTTCCCCCCTCCAGGTAGCATGTATCCAGGATACGGCATACCTCCTCCTTTTTCCCACACTCCTGCTTACCTCAATGTTGCCCATCCTACCCCTTATTCGTACCCACACCCTGGTGTCCCAGCTCCTCTAGCATTTGGACCTCCCACTCCCTTGCCTTCTCCACCCCCGCAACCGCACTTACTACCCCCTCCAGGGCAAGTATTTGCGCAGCAGGGGGCAACTAATCTTCTTCCTTCTCAAAGAAAGAGGAAAGGCATTCAATCCGCTTCTGGTAATCGTAGATCCAATCCTTCCAGTATTGACCCTACCACTGCCAACCAACCACAGGGCTCCCAGCCCAATTCGGACAGGCCGCTTCGCACCAATAAGCCCTGTTCATGTTGCAGTGTTTATGGTCATTACACTCACGATTGTTCCTTATTACCACAAATGCGGCAGATGTGGGAGTCCCAGGCCACTGTACGGGGACAACAATCCTCCCCTACTGTCCCCCCCAATCCAGCTACTTCTCAACCTACTGTGTTTACCGATCCTTTCCCTCAACAAGGATTCATGGTCACTCAACCCCCTCACGCCCCGGTAACCACTCAACCTTCCCTGTCTGGTTCCTCTGATTACCAGATCCTCATGATGGCCTCTGACCAACCTCTCACCGTCGACCTCAACCTTCAAACTCGATCCCGTCAGTATTCCACACCCCTTGTTCAGTCTATCCCTGAGTCCCCATCTTCAGGTCCTACAGAGCCTCTGTTGACACCCAATGGTCCCTTGCAAATACCTCCACCCAAAGCTGAGGCTCATACCAAGACTCCAAAGGGCCCATTACATTGAAATGCTGCCTCTAGTCAGGCTGCCCATTCATACAGTATAGTAGATGATCTGGCACAATCTCCTGTTGCCATTTCAACATTGGAACTCCTCCAGTTGTGTCCTTCTAAAAAAAAGGCTCTACTATTTTCCATGGGTGCTGTAGATCATGCTGATGACCAATTGATTGTTTTCGATGCCCGTCCATCAGACCATCCCCCTCTTCCTCCTTCTGTTGCTCTCCAAATCCCAGTCAAAATCCGAAATGCCAATGTCGCTCGGTCTATTATTGATGAGGGGGCATCCACCTGTGTGATGTCCGCTTCGATTTGGAAAAAACTTGGATCCCCTAAGCTAGCCCCTTCCACAATCACCTTTCGTGCGTGGGATGGCCATGCCTCCCAGCCCATTGGCCTATTTCGTAATTTTCCTATCACCCTGTTGTACTATACAACAACCCTCCCTTTTTCTTAAATTTTAGAAATAAAATTCATTTAGAAATAGGGTCCCTTTTTATTTTTATAGAAATAAAAAATCATTGTTTTGAAAAGGCTCATCTTCGTTTATATACAAACCAAATACAACATTCAAAACTTCCGACCCGATCAAATATAAAAGACCTTATCATAAAAAACAAGTCAAGTCTAAAATTCCAATGAATAAAAATCGCAATCGGAGATTGGAGAAAACCCTTAGAGGAAATTTTACATAGAAACCCAAATCCTCCGATGCGATTAGTTCGATCGCAAAACTTCAATCGCAAAGAGTTTAAGTTATCCATTCACATACTTCCGATGCGATGCAGTTGCAATCGCATGATCTGGATACTCTTTAATAAGCTCTTTGTGGTCAATTTTAAATTCTCCGATGCGACGCGCGTTATTATAATAAACGATTTTCAAAAGAAAACAAAATTTTGTTCATTTAAATGAGAAAATTTTTTATACGGTAGACCCCACCATCAGAAATCGGAGAAAGGCATTAACAATTCTTTTCGATTGAAACTCCCCGATTGCGATCTAAACAATCTAATCGGAAATCGGAAAAGTTTTCAATCGCAATCGGCAAATCGAGAAATTTGTATTATGATATTTATGTGCCATTTGAAAACTTTCGATGCGATTGATAAATGACACTTATTACATTCGAAAAGTTCAGGATAGGTGAATATTATAATATTTTACAAGCGCCAAATCTCCATTTGTACGTGGGTATTCAATAGCAAATCGAATGAATATTGGTTGATGATTTCGTTTTTAATACATGAGTGTGACCCAGAAAGAACATTTACGCACTATACGAAACCAATAAATAACGAATCATGAGTTCATAATCGTTTCGTTCAAGTTGCTTGATTGTCACGACTGAAAGTTTATTGTCTTGCAGAGTCAAGGAACACCAAGCCCTTTCATTCACAGACAAAGGGAAGTAATATCAAATGCAAAAATGTCGAAGAGAGCGAGAAGAGCCAAGACCGCTGTTCTTGTTAAGTTTGTTGAGACTCTTACAGTCTCAAAAGAAAAGCCAACAAAACTGATATTAGTTACAGATACATCATGTCAAGGGCTCGGAAGAATGACGTGGGAAGGAGTTTACAATCTATTGGAGAAAGAAAACCCCAAAGTCACAGTGGAAAAGGCATCAGTTCCAGATGAAGATAGCTCAGATTCCGACTCTGAGATTACTGAAAAATCACTTGCAAATTCATTTTTGCATCGAATTGCAGCCAGAGCAAGCATCATGCCTTATTATGATGTAATTCGATGGGTAATCGATAGTGTGAAGATAAAGGACCGAACGTTTGTTTCAGCGTCTAGAGTGTCTTTTGGGTCGTTTAAAGTAGAAGACATTAAGGCAATGTATCATCTTCCTGATCTGCAGAAGGTGTATAACAAAGAATTTATCAAAGAGTTTGCCGATAATAATAAAGTTCAATCCGATCCTATCAAAGATTGGAGGAAAAATCCTAAGAAGCACAGAAATGAAGCATCCGGTATGTATTCTATAGATTCCCTCTTACCTCCGTATTGCTATGCCGCTGCCATGATGTGTAGATTATTTGGTAATGATAATTTCACTAAGTTATCTATACAAATGGTCCCATTAATCTTAGCTGCTGTCAATTCCGACATTATGGACTGGGCTGTTATTCTTTCTGATAGAATGGCTAATAGAATACTCGAGTACAAACAAGATAAAACCGCTGGAAATTCCACTCCTTTTTTCTTTTGTGCCTATATTCTAGACGCTCTTTGTTTTAATTCCGAGTTTCCCTTGTTAGGATGGAAATGGACTCCCAAAGACCCTACCCCAATTCATATATATCATAAAATTCTTTGGAAAGTTCATTTCCAAGATAATGTATATAGAATATGCCATGGTTTCCTTATCCCCGTCTTCCAAACCATTTTCAATCGCTTCCCTCCTAGATTCTCCGACAAAGCTAAAGCTGACTTATCCTCAATAGGAGATTGGTTTGGAGAGGAGAAATTCACATACATTAGGATTTTTGGGAGTATTGTGGAACCCCATGTTCTTCCTCTTATTGTTCCAGACAAACTTCTCGCCCAGGAAATCTCCTATCAATTAACAGTTGAAGGAATATCCAGAGCTTTAAACAATAGTAAGAAGAGAATGTGGCCTCCATTCCCATTCAATTTTGGTCAGTTTACTTTAAATGACTTCAAACATGCAGAAAAGGAAGTCGCCAAAATAAAGGGTTGTAAATTTGCAACCATTCCAGGGAGACAGTATGATCCACGACAGATAGCTTTTAATGTTACTGCTTCAGTTTCAATTGCTCGATTTGAGCATGAACCAGATGAGTTTGATGATTTTTTTGTTTCGTTGAATGATTTTCCTCAAGTTTATGATTTAGCCAAGTCTAAATCCCAGAAGGAAGAAATGAATAAATTTTTGTTATTCAGAAGTCAAAGATTGTTGAGAGTTCCTCTAGACCAACTGAGAATTCCTATACAAGGGTCAGAGACAGAGGATACATTTTTCAAAACGCCAGGAGAAACATCTGCCGGTAAAGTCATTACACAATCGGTTATTAACCAGCCAACTGTACATACTGAAAAGGTGAGCACTGATGGCAAACCTGATGCTCAGAAAGGGAATACTGATGGTAAATCCGATCGAAATACTGATCAGCAGTCCACTGCTCAAACAATAGAAAAATGCACAAGTACTGATACTAATTTGCATAATCAAAAAGGAGGATCGGATAGCAAAACCATTGAGCAGGGAGCAAATACAGAGAAAGCAGACACGCAATCGGGAGGAAAAGAAACTACTGAGAAAATTATAGACTCTGCTGATCTTAATGTTTCCTCTCAATTATTGAAACAATATGATCAATTCGCTCAGCAATTGGGACTGTAGGATAAAGATAAAGAACAAGAGGATCAGGACATTGAAATCATTCCTGAACATCCGACAGGGCAGATTTTATTGAAGATTGAGGAGATCCCTCCTTTAGATGTATTTTACAGCCCCAAACATAAGGCTCTTGTTAGAAGACAGAGAAAAAGAAGGAAGATGGATCAAGACATGTTTTCTACTCCACAAGAAGAATTTATGAATATTTTTTACAAGAATACTGAAGTGAATCCATCTGAGGATCTCACTAAATTGTCCCAATATGCAGGAGCATATAGTCCTGCAACAGTAGATAAAGCTGTAGAAGTTTCTCAGATGATGACTCAGAAAGATCTCCATATAGCTTCACTTGAAGAGCAAGCTAAGGAAAGTCAGCAAAAGATTACTCAATTACAACAACAACTACAAGATCAAGAACTCAGGTCCAAAGAGTTAGGTGAATAGCTTGCCAAAGAAAAGAAGAAAGTTGATGATCAGGTCTTAGGCAAACAACAACAATTGAATGAAGAAATTTCCAAGTTACAAGGTTTGTTACAAAATGAGAAGAATGCGAAGATTGTACAAGAAAAGGAATTTCAAACATCTTTAGATAGGTTCAAAGATTTCCCTAAATTAAGTGAATTCAAATCGGAAGCTCTTGAAGCTAATAAATTGCGGTCTCAACAATTGAATGAATTTTGTGCAAAAATATCATAGGCAGAACCATTTTGTGATATTACCTCATCCTTGATCCATAACATTATTACTCTCAGACAAGAAATTGATGATGCTGATGAAAATATTTCTGAATTTCTTACTTGGCAAGATACAGAAAAATGAAGAGAAGCTAATCTTCCTAGGATAGAAGAAAGACATAAAGAAATCTTGTTTATAGAATGGGAACATCGGATAATGAAAGCCGAGAGAGCAATATCAAGAGCTAGGAGCATGATGAGTAATATCACACAATTTGTAAATGACAGCTGTTATTCAATCAATCTCATTTCAGACTGTGTTCCTGGCAGTTTTCCTAAAGTGAAAGAAACTGAAAATAGATGGAAAGAAGAAATGATAAATAAAAGTAAAAAAATCAACAAACTTCAAGTAATATCTTGGGAAAATATGTGGACTTATTTAATTAAGCCAAACAATCAACAAATGGCTATTAAATTCCTTTCAAATGCTGTCGATTGTTTAATTCCAGAATTTTTTGATGCCACCTACACTGGACAGCTGCATTCCGAGATGAGTCATCCACCAAGGCTCCAAGATATGCTGAAAATTTGCAACTTGGCTACATCAAGCGAGAAAGAAAAGAAATGAATCAGTTTCATTTAAGATAGCATTTCTATTTTTAATTTGATAGATTGTAGCAGTAGTAGTAGGATTCTGTTTATGTAATTTCTTATTTAAATCCCTCTCATGCATTTAGAGAGGGATCCGGAGTTGTAATATTTTTTGGACTTGGAGCTTACATTTCTGTACTCCAGTCCCTCTTATATTTTATAAAGGATCACATCTGGTGATTTTGTGCTGAAATTATCTTTGAAGTGTTGCATTTCTGTACCTTTGGATTTAATTTTACATCAGAGTTACTGGATTAGAGTATCAGATTTCATTTGACAGTCTTCAAGATGAATGAGGTATTTCTATCTGTTCACTGTTGATTTCCTTTGTTATATGATATTTGCTTGAAAATTTGCTATCATTTATATATATTTGGTTTTCATAACTTTTCTTTTTATATATCATTTCTGAGTATAATTGAAATGTTATCTTTCATAAGCATATATAGATGGTATACAATGATGAATGCAATATGCTAATATAACTCTGTTTAATTTCTTAAACAGAGTTATCTTTATTCGTTTCTGCACATTTCAATTTAAATAATAATACATTTTCATGGTTATTGTTAAATCGGAACAATCTTAAGTTGTATTCACATATAATTACCCGGGTTAGTGTTAGAATTTCTTTATCAACATTTAGTTTAATTAGATAATTTTATTTCAGTCAATTTAGTCCCATTTCCACTCATCCAAATCAACCCCTCACCAACCCATTTAGTTATAAGGAAACTGGTCCTTTAAATCCAGTTAGAGCCACCATACCAAACGGAAAAGGAGCTGTCCTAAGGTCCCGACCGGGTGGTTTTCCCCAATGTTTGAAGCAGAAATTTTCTAGGCTTCAACATTTTTGGCGCTAGAAGGAGGGCCTGAGCTATGAATGGCAAGTAAATCTTTATCTACAGGCCATTCTGAGAGAAAAAAACCCTCATTAACTTCTTCAATTTATTCTGAAATTCAAAATCCTAGAGAAGAAATTGCGAAGAATATCCATACACCCACTACCAAAATCTCAAAATATTCAGACAAGCAATCTCCTGAGTCTCCTGAGGTTCAAGATTTAATCCATAAATTGAAAGGATTCTCACTATCTCTTGAAGAGTCTGAAATATCTGAAGGTAGTGTAAGTTCAAAATTTGTTCCTTCAAAACCTCTTACTAGGTTGCAAAGTCAAAAACTTGGTATTCCTCCGAAAGAATTTCCTTTACCTAGTAAGGGCAAGACAAAAAGAATTCAATCGGAATCAGAAAGTGATACAAGTTCATCATCTCATATTCAATCACCTGTTTCTGAAACCACAACTCAAAAAAGTGCAGTTATTTCCACATCATCTCCTCAATCATCATCTGCTTAGTCATCATCAATCTCAACATCATCTATTCCAACAACTTCTATTCAAACACCACTAGTTTCTACTACTCCTCCAATAGTCGTTCCGATAATGGCTAGACCATGGGCTACTCCAGGGGCAGTCAACATGGTTGCACCTTTACATGATTTACCAGACAATCCTGGAAAATGGCTTCCGAAATTTAGCCCAGATCTTAACATTCAAGCTGAAGAACATATTAATAAATTTATGCTGGCTGTAAATTTGAATGGCGTCACACATGAAGATGTTGTAGTCAGATTATTCCCTTATACTCGTCAAGGAGAAACAGGATCATGGTACTTTTCATTACCTTCGGGATCCATAACAAGTTGGGCCATTTTTGCAGATCATTTTTTAACCAAAATTGGAGATGACCGATCAATAGCTACTTTACTCAATGACCTCTCAAATTTGAAGATAGAACCCAAAGAACCCATTAAAGATTTCAACGCTAGATTCAACAAACTCTTGAACAAAATCCACGCAGATTCACAGCCTAGTGAACAAGTCAGAAGTGAATGGTATATAACTGCCTTACCCTCAAACATAGCAATTTTTGTAGATAGAGCTGCAAAACCTACATTGGCCGAGAATATGAAAGAGGCTATTGCAGTAGAAAAACGAATTATTTCTCTAGAAAAGAAAAATGCTATTGAGGAAAGGAAATCAAAGAAAGTTAGCTTCAAAGATGATTCAAAGAAAAATGCCAAAGATCCATATGACATGGAGGGTTTACAGAAAGTTCTTAAAACCATGTCAAATGAAATGGTTGAAATTAAAAAACAAGTAGCTGAAACTTCTACCAAAAAACCATTCCGAAATTTCAGAAGAAACCAAGTTGAATCTAAACCTCCTAATGCAATCTCTAATGCAGAATCAGAGGAAGAAGAAGAAGAAGAAGATACATATTTAGTATCAGATGAGGAAGATGAGAATGAAGAAATAGCTGAATTACATGGAATGTGGGATTTTATCCTTCCTAATTCTGATAGTGAGGTAGAACAAGAAGCTATGCATGTAAGTACTAGGAGTAAATCTACAGCAGAGCCTTTACAAACAACTCCTAAAAAGAAAATCACAACTCCAAGTACCAAAGACAAATCCCCTGCAAAGAAAGCCTCTCCATTACCTACTCAAAATCAGCCATCTTCTTCTAATCCTCCCACATCAACAACAAAGACTTTAGTGGTGTCAGATCCTATGGAGTACAACATTGTTGAAGAAATGAAAAAGATCAAAGCCAATATTTCCTTACATGAACTCAGCAAACTAAAACACCAGCAGAAGTTGCTATTGAAAGAATTAAATGCTACACCAATTGCTCCTTTACCAAGCGGTGTAGTTGCAAAAGCAGCTAGAGGAGCTGGTAAACCACCAGATAAGGTAGATGCTACTGATACCGTGCTCATTGGAGAAAATTCAAATTCTCAAACTCCTCCTTTTCTTCTGACTTATGAAATGTACAATAAGAATCTGCATAATTGTTTAATTGATTCTGGAGCTTCCTCTAATATAATGCCTACTTCTGTTTGTGCCAAACTGAAAATCGAACCACAGAAATCGGCAGTTCATATTGTTCAATTGGATCGCTCTAAAGTTCAAGTTGTAGGAGAAATCAATTCAGTTACTATCAGATTAGCTTCCGATCCTAGAATTGTCCAAATAATTGATATTTTGATTGCTGATATTCCTGAATTCTATGGATTAATTTTAAGCAGGGAATGGTCTGCGAAACTTAATGGTTATATCTCGATTGATTATTCACATATGTGGCTTCCCTACAAAGGGAAACCAAATCAAATCAAAATCGAACGAGAAAAACATATGACACACACTGTCACTGAATTTGAACAACCTAATGAACCTGTGGCAGTCAACAACAATATTCTTGGAGTTTATTCTGCTGAATCATTTCTTGGAAACTTCAAAGCACCCCAATCACCTTTTTCTGTAAATACTCTTGTTTCTCAAATAGAAAATTTTTCACAATCCGATTCTTCCAGAATTGTAAATACTTCTGATGTAATTATAGATAAGTCTATAGATAAATCTTTATTTTGGTCGTTATATTTTGATTGATCAAAGTCTAGCGATGGAGCTGGAGCAGGATGCATTTTAATTGATCCAGATGGAGAGAAAACCATGTTGTCATGTAGGCTATAATTTGAGTTTACTAACAATACTGCAGAATATGAAGCCTTGGTTCAAGGACTTTATAAAGCTATAGGGTTAGATGTTAAATACTTGAAAGTCTTTGGTGATTCCGAAATTGTCATAAAACAAGTTAGGAATACTATTCATTGCCTTTCAAGACATCTTAAACACTATCAAAACCTAGTACAAGATCTTACCACTCATTTTTTAGCATTTAATATTTCTCCCATTCCTAGGAATCAAAATACATCAGCTGACTTGTTAGCTAATGTTGCATCTAAACTCCTTCCTGCTGAAGATTGTAGTCCAGATAGGTTTTCCGTAGAATTGATTTTTCGCCCATCTGTCCCCGATAATGTCACAAATTGGAGAGTTTTCTATCATGATCAAGATATTTTAAATTTCATGACTTCAGAGAAATCATATGATGAGCAAATTATTGATGAAGATGATCATGATTTACAAATTGCTTCAAAAGGTAATGAAAATCTCATTCCGAAATCTGTTGTTAAATTGGAGGACTTATATGATATTAAAGACAGATTCAAGAAAGTCACTAATGCCAAACTTCAAAGTTCCACTTTGAAGTTTGAATTAGTGAATCTTGGTTCTGATTCCAAACCTCAAAACGTTAATTTAGGACTCAATTTAGCACTAGAGGAAAGGAATGCTTTCATTAAACTCTTGAACAAATATAAAAACGTTTTCGCTTGGAATTATGATGATTTAAGAACATATGATACTTCGGTTATTCAACACACAATTCCAATGCTTCCTGATATTAAACCTGTTCAACAAAAGCTAAGGAAGGTTCATCCAAATCTCGAAGGACAAATCAAATCAGAACTTAATAAACTTTTAAAAGCCAAAATCATTTTTCCTGTTAGGCACTCCAATTGGGTTTCCAATATGGTACTTGTAAAGAAGAAGAATGGTGATATAAGAATCTGTATTGATTTCAGAAATTTAAACAAGGCATGTTTAAAAGACAATTTCCCATTGCCAACCATGGAACATATACTTCAAAAAGTAGCTGGTTCTGAACTTATGTCCTTTCTTGATGGATTTTCAGGCTATAATCAAGTCTTAGTTCATCCAGATGACAGATTGAAAACAACTTTCAGAACAAAATGGGGAACTTATGCTTATCAAAAAATGCCTTTTGGACTAATAAATGCAGGAGCAACTTTCCAAAGAGCCATGGACATAGTGTTTAAAGGTCTGATCAATAAGTCAGTTGTTGTTTATCTTGATGACATAACAGTATTTTCAAAAAAGAGAACCAATCATCTACATGATCTAAAGCAAATATTTGAAAGATGTAGAAGGTTTGGTATTTCCTTAAATCCAAAGAAATATTTCTTTGCTTTGGATGAAGGAAAACTCTTGGGATTTGTTGTGTCAAAAGATGGTATATACATTGATCCAGATAGAGTAAAAGAGATCTATGATATTTCTTTACCTCATAACAAAAAATCCATGCAATCATTTCTTGGACAGATCAATTTTGTAAAAAGATTCATTCCTGATTTTTCTTTAATTGTTTTACCTATGCAAAATATGATCAAGAAAAATTCAGTATTAAAATGGGGGCATAAAGAGAAAGAAGCCTTTGAGGCAATCAAACAAGTGATCATTAATGCACCAGCATTGAGTACCCCGAATTTTTCTAAAGATTTTATTTTGTATACCTTAGCCACCGAAACATCATATGCAGCTGTTTTAACACAGCTCAATGATCAGAAAATTGAAGCACCAATTTCTTTCTTTAGCTCAAATCTGCAAGGAGCTGAGCTGAATTATTCCGATGTTGAAAAACAAGCCTTCGCTGTGTTTAAATCAATCAAGCATTTCAGACCTTTTCTCTTGAAAACTCATACAAAAATCATTGTCCCATTCTCCGCAGTGAGGCAATTATTAATTCAGAGAGAAGTAGGAGAAAAACGAGCTAATTGGGTAACAGCTTTGCAAGAATATGATGTTGACATTAAACCAGCTAATATTGTTAGAGGACAAGCTTTTTGCAGATTATTAGCAGGAGCTCATAACATACCAAAAAATCAAGATTCAAATCAAGATATTCAAGTAAGTCAGATAAGTGTTACAGATTCTGAATCTCAGTATGCTGATCTCATATATTACTTGAAAAATGGGTATGCTCCTTCTAATCTCAGCTATAAGAGAAAACGAAGGCTCTACTATTTTCCATGGGTGCTGTAGATCCTGCTGATGACCAATTGATTGTTTTCGACGCCCGTCCGTCAGACCATCCCCCTCTTCCTCCTTCTGTTGCTCTCCAAATCCCAGTCAAAATCAGAAATGCCAATGTCGCTCAGTCTATTATTGATGAGGGGGCATCCACCTGTGTGATGTCCACTTCGGTTTGGAAACAACTTGGATCCGCTAAGCTAGCCCCTTCCACAATCACCCTTCGTGCGTGGGATGGCCATGCCTCCCAGCCCATTGGCCTATTTCGTAATTGTCCTATCACCCTGTTGTACTATACAACAACCCTCCCTTTTTCTTAAATTTTAGAAATAAAATTCATTTAGAAATAGGGTCCCTTTTTCTTTTTATAGAAATAAAAAATTAGAAATAAAAATTCATTGTTTTGAAAAGGCTCATCTTCGTTTATATACAAACCAAATACAACATTCAAAACTTCCGACCCGATCAAATATAAAAGACCTTATCATAAAAAACAAGTCAAGTCTAAAAGTCCAATGAATAACAATCGCAATCGGAGATTGGAGAAAACCCTTAGAGGAAATTTGACATAGAAACCCAAATCCTCCGATGCGATTAGTTCGATCGCAAAACTTCAATCGCAAAGAGTTTAAGTTATCCATTCACATACTTCCGATGCGATGTAGTCGCAATCGCATGATCGGGATACTCTTTAATAAGCTCTTTGTGGTCAATTTTAAATTCTCCGATGCGATGCGCGTTATTATAATAAACGATTTTCAAAAAAAAACAAACATTTGTTCGTTTAAATGAGAAAAACTTTTATACGGTAGACCCCACCATCGGAAATCGGAGAAAGCCATTAACAATTCTTTTCGATTGAAACTCCCCGATTGCGATCTAAACAATCTAATCGGAAATCGGAAAAGTTTTCAATCACAATCGGCAAATCGAGAAATTTGTATTATGATATTTATGTGCCATTTGAAAACTTTCGATGCGATTGATAAATGACATTTATTACATTCGAAAAGTTCAGGATAGGTGAATATTATAATATTTCACAAGCACCAAATCTCCATTTGTACGTGGGTATTCAATAGAAAATCGAATGAATATTGGTTGATGATTTCGTTTTTAATACGTGAGTGTGACCCAAAAATAACATTTACGCACTATACGAAACCAATAAATAACGAATCATGAGTTCATAATTGTTCCGTTAAAGTTGCTTGTTTGTCATGACTGAAAGCTTATTGTCTTGCAGAGTCAAGGAACACCAAGCCCTTTCATTCACAAACAAAGGGAAGTAATATCAAATGCAGAAATGTCGAAGAGAGCGAGAAGAGCCAAGACCGCTGTTCCTGTTAAGTTTGTTGAGACTCCTACAGTCTCAAAAGAAAAGCCAACAAAACTAAGATTAGTTACAGATACATCATGCCAAGGGCTCGGAAGAATGATGTGGGAAGGAGTTTACAATCTATTGGAGAAAGAAAACCCCAAAGTCACAGTGGAAAAGGCATCAGTTCCAGATGAAGATAGCTCAGATTCCGACTCTGAGATTACTGAAAAATCACTTGAAAATTCATTTTTGCATCGAATTGCAGCCAGAGCAAGCATCATGCCTTATTATGATGTAATTCGATGGGTCATCGATAGTGTGAAGATAAAGGACAGAATGTTTGTTTCAGCTTCTGGAGTGTCTTTTGGGTCGTTTAAAGCAGAAGACATTAAGGCAATGTATCATCTTCCTGATCCGTAGAAGGTGTATAACAAAGAATTTATCAAAGAGTTTGCTGATAATAATAAAGTTCAATCCGATCCTATCAAAGATTGGAGGAAAAATCCTGAGAAGCACAGAAATGAAGCATCCGGTATGTATTCTGTAGATTCCCTCTTACCTCTGTATTGCTATGCCGCTGCCATGATGTGTAGATTATTTGGTAATGATAATTCCGCTAGGTTTTCTATACAAATGGTCCCATTAATCTTAGCTGCTGTCAATTCCGACATTATGGACTGGGCTGTTATTCTTTCTGATAGAATAGCTAATAGAATACTCGAGTACAGACAAGATAAAACCGCTGGAAATTCCACTCCTTTTTTCTTTTGTGCTTATATTCTAGACGCTCTTTGTTTTAATTCCAAGTTTCCCTTGTTAGGATGGAGATGGGCTCCCAAATACCCTACCCCAATTTATATATATCATAAACTTCTTTGGAAAGTTCATTTCCAAGATAATGTGTATAGAATATGCCATGGTTTCCTTATCCCTGTCTTTCAAACCATTTTCAATCGCTTCCCTCCTAGATTCTCTGATAAAGCTAAAGCCGACTTATCCTCAATAGGAGATTGGTTTGGAGAGGAGAAATTCACATACATCAGGATTTTTGGGAGTATTGTGGAACCCCATGTTCTTCCTCTTATTGTTCCAGACAAACTTCTCGCCCAGGAAATTTCCTATCAATTAACAGTTGAAGGAATATCCAGAGCTTTAAACAATAGTAAGAAGAGAATGTGGCCTCCATTCCCATTCAATTGTGGTCAATTTACTTTAAATGAATTCAAACATGCAGAAAAGGAAGTCGCCAAAATAAAGGGTTGTAAATTTGCAACCATTCCAGGGAGACAGTATGATCCACGACAGATAGCTTTTAATGTTACTGCTTCAGTTTCAATTGCTCGATTTGAGCATGAACCAGATGAGTTTGATGATTTGTTTGTTTCATTGAATGATTTTCCTCAAGTTTATGATTTAGCCAAGTCTAAATTCCAGAAGGAAGAAATGAATAAATTTTTGTTATTCAGAAGTCAAAGATTGTTGAGAGTTCCTCTAGACCAACTGAGAATTCCTATACAAGGGTCAGAGACAGAGGGTACATCTGGAAAAACGCCAGGAGAAACATCTGCCGGTAAAGTCATTACACAATTGGTTATTAACCAGCCAACTGTACATATTGAAAAGGTGAGCACTGATGGCAAACCTGATGCTCAGAAAGGGGATATTGATGGTAAATCCGATCGAAATACTGATCAGCAGTCCACTGCTCAAACAATAGAAAAATGCACAAGTACTGATACTAATGTGCATAATCAAAAAGGAGGATCGGATAGCAAAACCATTGAGCAGAGAACAGATACAGAGAAAGCAGACACGCAATCGGAAGGAAAAGAAACCACTGAGAAAATTATAGACTCTGCTGATCTTAATGTTTCCTCTCAATTATTGAAACAATATGATCAATTCGCTCAGCAATTGGGACTGCAGGATAAAGATAAAGAACAAGAGGATCAGGACGTTGAAATCATTCCTGAACATCCGAAAGGGCAGATTGTATTGAAGATTGAGGAGATCCCTCCTTTAGATGTATTTTACAGCCCCAAACATAAGGCTGTTGTTAGAAGACAGAGAAAAATAAGGAAGATGGACCAGGACATGTTTTCTACTCCACAGGAAGAATTTATGAATATTGTTTACAAGAATACTGAAGTGAATCCATCTAAGGATCTCACTGAATTGTCCCAATATGCAGGAGCATATAGTGCTGCAACAGTAGATAAAGCTGTAGAAGTTTCTCAGATGATGACTCAGAAAGATCTCCATATAGCTTGACTTGAATAGCAAGCTAAGGAAAGTCAACACAAGATTACTCAATTGCAACAACAACTACAAGATCAAGAACTCAGGTCCAAAGAGTTAGAAGAGTAGCTTGCCAAAGAAAAGAAGAAAGTTGATGAGCAGGTCTTAGGCAAACAACAACAATTGAATGAAGAAATTTCCAAGTTACAAGGTTTGTTACAAAATGAGAAGAATGCGAAGATTGTACAAGAAAAGGAATTTCAAACAGCTTTAGATAGGTTCAAATATTTCTCTAAATTAATTGAATTCAAATCGGAAGCTCTTGAAGCTAATAAATTGCTGTCTCAACAATTGAATGAATTTTGTGCAAAACTATCACAGGCAGAACCATTTTGTGATATTACCTCATCCTTGATCCAGAACATTATTACTCTCAGACAAGAAATTGATGATGCTGATGAAAAGATTTCTGAATTTCTTACTTGGCAAGATACACAAATGAAGAGAAGCTAATCTTCCTAGGATAGAAGAAAGACATAAAGAAATATTGTTTACAGAATGGGAACATCAGATAAGGAAAGCCAAGAGAGCAATATCAAGAGCTAGGAGCATGATGAGTAATATCACGCAATTTATAAATGACAACTTGTATTCAATCAATCTCATTTCAGACTGTGTTCCTCGCAGTTTGCCTAAAGTGAAAGAAACTGAAAACAGATGGAAAGAAGAAATGATAAATAAAAGTCAACAAATCAACAAACTTCAAGTAATATCTTGGGAAAATATGTGGAATTATTTAATTAAGCCAAACAATCAACAAATGGCTATTAAATTCCTTTCAAATGCTGTCGATTGTTTAATTCCAGAATTTTCCGATGCCACCTATGCTGGACAGCTACATTCCGAGATGAGTCATCCACCAAGGCTCCAAGATATGCTGAAAATTTGCAACTTGGCTACATCAAGCGAGAAAGAAAAGAAATGAATCAGTTTCATTTACGATAGCATTTCTGTTTTTAATTTGATAGATTGTAGCAGTAGTAGTAGGATTCTGTTTATGTAATTTCTTATTTAAATCCCTCTCATGCATTTAGAGAGGGATCCGGAGTTGTAATATTTTTTGGACTTGGAGCTTACATTTCTGTACTCCATTCCCTCTTATATTTTATAAAGGATCACATTTGGTGATTTTGTGCTGAAATTATCTTTGAAGTGTTGCATTTTTGTACCTTTGGATTTGATTTTACATCAAAGTTACTGGATTAGAGTATCAGATTTCATTTGACAGTCTTCAAGATGAATGAGGTATTTCTATCTGTTCACTGTTGATTTCCTTTGTTATATGATATTCGCTTGAAAATTTGCTATCATTTATATATATTTGGTTTTCATAACTTTTCCTTTTATATATCATTTCTGAGTATAATTGAAATGTTATCTTTAATAAGCATATATGGATGGTATACAATGATGAATGCAATATGCTAATATAACTCTGTTTAATTTCTTAAACAGAATTATCTTTATTCGTTTCTGCACATTTCAATTTAAATAATAATACATTTTCATGGTTATTGTTAAATCGGAACAATCTTAAGTTGTATTCACATATAATTACCCGGGTTAGTGTTAGAATTTCTTTATCAACATTTATTTTAATTAGATAATTTTATTTCAGTCAATTTAGTCCCATTTCCACTCATCCAAATCAACCCCTCACCAACCCATTTAGTTATAAGGAAACTGGTCCTTTAAATCCAGTCAGAGCCACCATACCAAACGGAAAAGGAGTTGTCCTAAGGTCCCGACTGGGTGGTTTTCCCCAATGCTTGAAGCAGAGATTTTCTAGGCTTCAACACACCCTTGCAGGCAAGACTGTTTGTGTCGACGTTGAAGTTATCGACGCCCCTCTTCACTACAACATTCTTTTGGGGCGTAGTTACACCTATGCCATGTTTTCCGTCCCATCTGTAGTCCACCGCAAGATGTTATTTCCTCATAATGGCAAGATTGTCACCATTGACCAATTGACTTACCATGAACCAAAATCTCAGACCTCCCCTGAGTCCACCATCTCTACTGTCACCAATAATCCAACTGTTGACTCTTTGACCAGTGTTTCCCCTGGCGTCTATAAAGACTCCTCCTTGCTTGGAAACTTTTTTGACCCTCCTCCAATACCCGATCCTAGCATGGCTCCTGTTTGCATGATGCAATCTGCTTGGGCGGACCTTGCCCAGCCCACTTTCGCTAGTAAGCAAATGCACCCTTACCCAACCCCACCAGCTACTAGCCCTTCTCCCGCGCTAGCAAACCTTCTTCCTTCAGAATCTCCCTCCCCGAACATTCCTCACGCACCTCTCTACCCCCTTGGGTCGACCCCACATGAGCACAACCCCTTTGGCACCATTCCTCCTGGCCATTTCCCTGCTGGTTAGATTCCTTTCCTTGCTCCCCCTCCGGGTGCTCATTCCGTCCCTATCTTGGCCACCCTATCCCTCCCCAACTTGACCTTGGGAATACTCATCTGGTACCTAGACCCCCCAGCCACTACTTTGCCTAGCCAACCCAAACCTTATCTTGCTTTGACCCGAGTTCAACCGATTCCCATGGCTTCTCCCACTGCACCTGTACCTCAGTCCCCTCATTAGGAACCACCTCTTGTTGTGGCCATGTCAGGTGCCACTAGCAAAGCTTGCAAGGGGGCACCCAAGAACAAATCCGCCTCGACAACCTCTGCCCCTCCTCGACCTCCAAAGCATCCCATCCAGTGTGCCTTGTGCGATGTTGTCGGACATGCTACCCATACTTGCCCTGAATTACCACATCTCAAAACCATGGTTAATGAAATGTTTTCCGAATCTGATATTCCTGAAGTCTATGCCACCATACCCGATTCTCTTCCCAAACTTAAAAACTTGCGCACCAATCACCCTTGTTCTTTGTGCGTTTTCCATGGACATTATACCCATCTTTGCCCCCACCTTGATGAGTATCGTGCTTCTTTAGCCGCATACGGCCAATTCGAAGCCGTGCTTGCCCATCATCCTTCTTCTCTAACACCTGACCACCTGTCTACCCCGATTACCATTTCTCACCCTAGTACTGAAATGACCGAACATTCAGCCACTATTTCCTACCTTTCCTCATCCCCGCATTTCTCGACAATCGACCCCTTAGTCCCTTCCCCTGATGTTTCGCCTACCCACTCCTCTGTTCGCTCCGCTGTCCCCCCTCATTCCGACACACATGTGAGCCTTCCCCCTCAAAATCAAGTGTCTCATATTTCCACCTCCTCGGATCCTCCTATTCCTCTCACTCTTCCCATCTTTTAGACCGATGAAGACATCATGGAAGCCATGACCGAACCTAATTTTCCGTGGGATGATATGCACCATCATGCTTACTTCCTACCACACCAATCCCATGACAATATGCCCTCGAATATAAAGAATTCATTCCCGATAAAGTTGATTGGTTCAAAAACCCCATCCCTGCACCTGACGCTTTCGAAGAAGGAAATATGGTTAATATCTCTCCTACCATCAAAATAGAAATTTTTGTCAAACCAGGTATTGAAGAACATATCACCATGGGCACCCAATGCACCCTGGAAGAAATTGAAGCCTACACCAAAATCTTCAAAGAATTCCGTGATATTTTCTCCTGGTCCTACTCAGAGATGCCTGGACTCGATCCTGCCATTGTCGAACATCACATCGACACATGGCCTGATGCCATTCCGGTCTGCCAAAAGTTGAGACCCATCCATCCTTCTAGATGTGAAGCCATCAAAGCTGAAATCGTACAAGCTCCGGCAGGTTGGTTTCATTTACCCCATCGAATATACCACTTGGGTATCTAACCCAGTTCCCATCCTCAAAAAACAAGGCACCATTCATGTTTGCACCGACTTTCACGATCTGAACAAAGCTTGTCCCAAAGACAACTTCCCCACACCATTTATTGACCAAATCATAGATGAGTGTGCAGGGCACGAGATTCTCTCCTTCATGGATGGTTTCTCTGGATACAACCAAATTTTTATCCGTCGTGCTAATCAACTTAAAACTACGTTCATTAGTTCATGGGGCACTTTCGCATACCGAGTCATGCCATTTGGCCTTAAAAATGCCAGCGCCACCTTTCAACGAGCCATGTATTATTTTTTCCATGAATTAGCCCATATTATCCTTGCTTATTTAGATGACCTTACTGCGCGTTCTAAACATCGGGCGCAACACCTTCATGACCTGCGTATCATTTTTCTTCGATGCCGCAAGTATAACATTCACCTTAACCCATTGAAGTGTGTCTTTTGTGTTCCCGTTGGTCATCTCCTTGGCTTCATTATGTCTAAAGATGGGATAACTCTCGACTCTTTGAAGGTTCAAGCCATTCTTGAACTTCCTTTGCCTCGTACCTTACCCCAGCTACAAAGTCTCCAAGGCGAAGCTAATTTTCTTCGCCGATTTGTTCCTGACTACGCCACTACCGCACATGGCTTAATTACACTTCTTCGATCTCACACCCATTTTGTCAGGGATACATACGCTCAGGAGTCTTTTGATGCCCTCAAGCATGCTCTCACATCCTCTCCCTTGATCCGTCCCCCTCACTTTGACCGAGATTTCATCCTATACATCTCCGCTTCCACCTATTCGGTTGCTGGTGTCCTTATCCAGGAAAATGATAATGGTATCAAACATGTGATCTATTATGTCAGTAAGAAGAAAAATTAGCACTAGTTGTCATGTTCTCAGTCCAAAAACTACTTCATTATATCCTCATGCGTTCCACCAAGGTTGTGACTGATTCCAACCCCATGGCTTTCCTATTGAGTCGCCACATCCTCAATGGGAAGTACGCCCGTTGGGTCGTTATCCTCCAAGAATTCGACCTTGAATTTGTCACCCCAAAAAGTAAGAAAGGTTTAGTCCTCACTGAACTCATTTCTGATTTGCCTACCAGGATGCAAGATACTCCAATTAATGATGCTCTTCCCGATGAACATTTGTTTGCCATCACCACCGACGATCCTTGGTACGGTGACATCCTTACTTACTTGCGAACCCAAAAGTTCGCCCTTCATCTTGATCGTGATGCTTGACGACGTATGCGACACCAAGCCTCTCGGTACCTTCTAATCGGCGATGACCTTTATTGTCGTGGAGTAGATACTGTCCTTCGTCGTTGCCTCACACACACTGAAGCCGAGCAAGTCCTCAATGCTTGTCATAGTGGCGCTTGTGGTGGCCACCTCTCCGGCCTCGCCACTACCCAAAAAATCATGTGTGTTGGGTATTTTTTGCCTTCTCTCTTCTGTGATTACATTGAAGCAGTCAAACACTGTTCCAATTGCCAACATTTCGCCCCCAAGGCGTGAGCTCCTCCCACTCCTCTCCATCCTGTCGTCACAGCCGGTCCTTTTTGTAAATGGGCCATCGACTTTATGGAATGTCGACCTCCATCTTCTGGTAACCACAAATATATCATCGTGGCGGTTGAATATTTCACTAAATGGGCCAAAGCTATGCCAACGTTTAACAATACGGCAGCCACTACAACCCTATTTTTCTTTAACCATGTCATTACCTGATTCGGAGTTCCAAAACAGTTAGTCTCAGACCATGGCTGACATTTCAAAGATTAGATTTGGCATGAGCTATCCTCCCTTTTGGGTTTTGAGAACCAATATTCATCTTTCTATTACCCCCAAGGTAATGGCCAAGTTGAAGGGGTCAACAAAATTCTTAAGACCATGCTTCAACGAACGGTGAATAAGCACAAAACCAATTGGCATCTCATGCTATTCCCTACTTTGTGGGCTTATCATACTTCTGTTAAAACCACCACCGGTTTCACTCCTTTCCACCTTGTCTTTGGAGAGGAGGAAGTCTTACCAATCGAGTGTGAAATCCCTTCCCTTCACTTGGCCATCAAACTTCTCCCTGATACCCAACCTCTAGAACAATGACTTATCATGCTCGAGCACGCCTCTGAAGACCGTCATGTTGCATTACAAACTCTTGAAGTGACCAACAAGCACACCAAAGCTCAATATGACCGAAAATTCCACCCTCGTACCTTTCATGAAGGTGACCTTGTTCTAGTATATGACCAGGCCCACGATACCCTCGGTCATGGGAAGTTCGACTTATTATGGCTCGGTCCTTACATTATCAGTAAAGACCTTGGTAAGGGGGCATATATTTTAGAGGACTTTGAAGGCCACATCCTTCCTAATCCTCGCAATGCACTCTATCTTAAGAGATATTACCCTTATAAGCATTTTCCATTCGAAATGCATGTTTTGTTTTCTTCTAGATAACTAGCACCTGTTTGTTTTTCATTTCGCTAGTTCACCAGGACACCTTTTGTCCACGAAGCCTTAATTCACATCCCCTCAAAATCGGATTTTCTCACTTACAACACATATCATTGGGGGCACCACCTTGCCTCCATACCCATTCCTGTTTGTGTCAATTTCCGTCATGAGATACCATTTTGTACTCATGTTTTTTATGATCCCCTTTGGATCATCCCACATTCCATCATCATCATTAGTGTCTATCTGTTTGTCGCTCTACTATTTTCCCTCATGCCTTAGTTGAGGTTCCCTTATTGCCTCACCTATGGCGGACCTACTTCTGATGACATCAGCTCATTTACTCCAGAAGCCAGGTCTAGGGGGCAGTGTACCTTGGTTCAAGCTCTTCTCAGCATGATCATGATCTATACACTTGATGGTCCAGTGATGCCGCAACAGCTATTGATGATTCCCGGGCGTGTGTGAGATGTCTCAACCCTCATGAGGGGGTGGCCCTACAGGTAGCCCCCCACATGCCTGGATGACTTCTTCATTTCCGCCCTTGATGCAACTCCTCTCATTTGATGATATCGGCCTCAACCGCTTGCAGCACCTCTTCGATTTTCATGTATCAGTCAGATATTGTGAGCCCTTCCTCATGTGTAGGGGGCATTTGGGTGTATTTGTATCTCATGTACTAAAATATTCTTGTATAAGTCCTTAAGGTTATTCCAGGCATCGCACGTATGTGGGATTCATCATTTTATTTATCTGGCTCATGTTCAGGCCAGCACATGCTTCATTATTGCGTTCTGTGGTTTTCTAGGCACCTTATTCTTTTTACTATTGTATCGGCGGGCATAGGTATGCCTCCCCTGCCGCCTTTCACACTGGTACCACTTCATCACCTAGAGACTTGTTGCACCTGTAAGTCTCGTCTCCTCCGGGTCTAGTCCTTTAGCACATTAGACTACCTTACATTTCTCTCTCTCACTTCCCTCTTGATACCTAGTGATTGAGTTCTTACAACGTACTTCGGTCATACGATTTGCTTCTAACACTCGTACGTTGGGGGGCAATCTGTTACACCATTTTTTTGGTCATCTAACCCATTATCATTAGATGAACCCAAGTACACCATGTAAGACCAATTTTACCCTAAGTAAAATTTCTTTCACCATGTAAAATAACATTTGTCTATATTTCCTGGTCATATTTAACCCAAAAAAAGGAAATTAATTAAATAAATCATTATTTATTTAATTGTTTCCTAGGAATAAGTTATTAAAATCATTATTTAAATAATATTCCTTGATAAATTTGACTAAATCATTTTTAAATAATTAAATAAATCATTATTTATTTAATTATATTCCCACTATCTCCCTAAAATAATAAATAAATCATTTATTTATTTATTGTTTATAAATAAAGGAATTGACCCAAGTCAAAAGACCTTTTCCCTCCAACAAATATAATAAAATATTCCTAAAGGGTGATTCTAGAATTGATTAATAATATTTTATTCATGCACCAAGTTCTAGAACACCCCAATATTTTGTTATAAATAGAAGGGTTTTCCCCATTCATTAGTCACCTCCATTGCATTAGATCACTCTAGATCTACTCTTGGTCACCATTTTCCATTTTTGCTTTATGAGCTCCCATTGAGTTCCATGTTTGTCTGGGTTTTCCACACCAATAAGAGAGAGGAATTTTAGATCTAAAATGCTGAGGACTTTCAAGAACCTATCCCATTGAGGAGAACCGGAAAACACCTTTCTTGTTTTCCTCTTAGGTGCCCCATTCTTTAATATAATATAAAATTCTTTTAAATACATTATTCTTGTCTTTTCTATTGGATGCATGGAGCCATATTATATTTTATCTGCTTAATGTCTTTTGTGCTTAGATCTGGATTTGTGCAGCAGACTTAAAGATATTTTGCAGCCATAATCGATGTTAGGGCTATTTGTTATGCGTAGCTAAATTGATCTTTTACGATGAAAGATTCATACTAACACTCTAGCAAGAAAAATCACAGACCTAGATGAAAAATAGTGGATGGATGATGACAATGATAAACAACCTCTCTTTACTATTTCAACCATTAGCGAAGATAGTCAAATTTTAAACTCAATGGAAAATTTTGAATCATCTCCAGAATATGAACATGATCAATTTCAAGAAAAATCCAATATTGAATATTTTTCATCTAGGTAGATGTCTCTTTATTCTATGGAAGAATTTGGTAGCTCTACAGTTGAAATCTTTCCAGGGAAAACTTTGAACATAAACAATAACTTGGAGGGATTACAACAGGAAAAGTTAATCAAAACATTACAACAACATTCTTCTGCATATGCGTGGGAATACACTGACATGAAAGGAATTAGTCCTAAGACATTAGGGGAATTTTGATGTCTAAAATGGGCCTCCTAAGGAAATTATAAAATAATAGTGAAAATAATAAAATAAGATTTGATGACATCATCAAATTTTAGAGGGAAAAAAGAAAAAACTACTTTTTCAACTAATATTTTCAACTGATCTCCCAAATTTTATACTCAAATTTTGAGCGGGAGTACTCGTTGGATGCAAAATTTAATTCCTCATCCAAGGAGTACCTATGTTGCATACTTTCGATGGGTCCTGCTACACAAAAAATGAGAAATACATGAAAAACGTGATTGTAATCATGTTTTTTTATGTATTTCTCATTTTTTGTGTAGCAGGGTCCATCGAAAGTATGCAACATGGGTACTCCTTGGATGAGGAATTAAATTTTGCATCCAATGAGTACTCCCGCTTGAAATTTGAGTAAAACATTTGGGAGATAAGTTGAAAATACGGGTTGAAAAAGTAGTTTTATTATTTTGTTATTTTTTAATATTTTTACCCTTTTACATAAAAAATGGTGAATCATCCCCCATGGTTGGCAACATGATCTTGAATCCCGTTGGTTCTTATAAAGTTTATTTTTTTGTACATTTTTCTTAGGAGGCCCATTTTAGACCTCAAAATTCCCCTAATGACTTGTATACATCACATCTATATTGAGGAAAATTGTAAACTTATTAGACAACCTCAAAGAAGGAAGAATCCAAATCTTAGGGAAATTGTGAAAGAAGAGTTGCAAAAATTGTTGAATGTAAACTTCATTTACCCAATTTTAGATAGTCAGTGGGCTTCCCCTTTAGTAATTTTTCCCACAAAGAATGGTAAATGGAGGGTATGCATTGATTATCAAGAATTGAATAAACTACCCTAAAAGATCATTTTCCTTTACCCTTTATAAACCAAGTATTGGATACATTAGCAGGTAAAAAGTATTTCTCATTCCTGGATGGTTTTAGTGGTTTCAATCAAATTTAGGTAGCAACTGAAGACCAAGATCCATGGGGAACTTATGCCTATCGAGTACTTCCCTTTGGATTGTGCAATGCACCTGCAACATTCCAAAGCGCAGTACTAGAAATTTTTTCTGATCTAATACATGACTGTGTAGAGGTGTATATGGATGACTTAACAGTTTATGAGAATACATTTGAAGAAGCTTTAGAAAATTTGGAAAATGTTCTTAAAAAATGTAAGGAAGAAAACCTTTCACTAAGCCATGAAAAATGTTTTATGATGTTGACAAAAGGGATTGTTTTAGGACATCACATTTCAGGAGATGGAATTAAAATTGATAAATCTAAAGTTGAAGTCATCTCCAAACTATCAATTCCAATTTGTCAAAAGGATGTTAGAATTTTTCTAGGATTCACAGGATATTATAGAAGATTTATAGAAAATTTCACTAAAATAACATCCCCACTCTTCAAGTTACTTACCAAATATTGTGAATTCAGTTGGAATCCTGATTGCCAATTGGCATTTGAAACTTTAAAAGAAAAAATTTCTGAAGCACCTATCTTAAGAGGTCCAAATTGGAAACTACCTTTTCACATTTCAACAGATGCTTCAAATACAGCTTTGGGAGCTGTATTAGGACAAAAAGATTTGATCCCCTATGCCATCTATTACACAAGAAAAAAATTGACTCCCACAGGGTTAAATTACATTGTAATTGAAAAGGAATTATTAGTTGTTGTTCATGCTATAAATAAATTCAGACATTATATTACAAGCTATGAAACCTTTGTTCCTACAGATCACTCTGCAATTATATACTTAATGAATAAATCTATTACTAATGGCAGAGTTACAAGATGGTTATTACTCCTGCAAGAATTCAAGATCACCGTTCTAGAACGACCTGGAAAATAGAACGCAGTTGCTGATTTCTTGTCTAGAATTCAAAATATCAAAGATGACACTCTAGTTGAAGATAAATTTCCTGATGAATATATTTTTTCAATAACTACTCAAACTCCTTGGTTTGCAGATATTGCTAATTACTTAGTCATAGGAAAATTACCTTCACATGTGTTTCCTAGGGAGAATATAAAAATCATTCAAATAAGTGAAAGATACTCATGGATTACTAATGAATTTTATAAAACAGGTCCAGATCTCATTATCGGAAGGTGTGTTCGAGAAGATAAAATGCATGAAATTGTTAAGGCATGTCATGATGAACCTTGTGGTTAACACTTTTCTAACAAGAGGATAGCCTATAAAATCCTTCATTTAGGATATTATTGGCCATCCATCTTTAGAGATGCCAAAGAATATGTCAAAAGGTGTGACAGTTGCCAAAGGGCAGGGAAACCTGCTCCTTTAGATGAAATGCTATTACAACCTCAGCTACTCATTGAACCTTTTGAAAAATGGGCCTTGGATTTTCTTGGACCAATCAATCCACCTGTTAGCACTCAAATCTACCTCAGGCTGAAATGAAGTAAAACTCAAGGCTACATCAAACCACGCTCAGCCTCGTAGCTAGCCCTACGAGGACAGGAGAGGGCTCTCTCCATCAATCTCGAGAAAATGAGCAATAGGATGCGAGATGACTTACAATAAGAACTGATTTTAGGCTAGTAAAGAGATAGGTATGTTTGTTTTTTGGTTTTTTGGGTTTTCGCTGGAGAAATGGGAAAACAAATTTTGGGTCTGGGGATAAGGTCAGACCTTTGCAGATTTCAAGTTGGGGCGAGGTAGGTGAATGTCTTGATGCTTTTGATTGGATATATGGACAGATTAGACCGACGAGGAGCTGAAGAGGGCAAAGAAGAACTTGGATCCTCTCCAAACAGTTGAAAACATATAGAACTAACTGAATTCAAAGGCCGAGCACTGTAAACAATGGATTCAACCTTATTCACTCATTCAATTTAATTCAGAAGCATATGAAAGGATGTCATACATTTAAACATGAAGAAACTTACAGTAAACAAAGAGGAAACACCATCAAGAACATAACACCACAAGGATCCCAACAAGTGCCGCAAAACCTCTGATCTTTCCTTAGCCAAAATATGAAAAATATGTACAATGATATCAAAAGTCTCCCAAGAGTCCAACCCGTAGAATGCCTCAGAAATTAAAATATATAGATCACTCTAACACCTTTCCCCACCTCTAGGGGTCGAATTCCCTCTTCAGGGATCAGTTTCAACCAATTCTAATCATGGAACTACAATCTAAGCAGCTAACAACTTGCCTCTAAAAGAGTGGAAACTGATCCATTACATGATTTTTTACCCTTTTGAGAGTGAATCTTCTAGAATAGATAAAAATAAGCCAAAGTTACATGCCAAACATGAATTTACATCATAAAAACCCAAAAATCCCATCCACAAGCAAAACTGGTCCATACTAGGCGAAAATCTGAGCCGGCAGCTGAAAATTCAGGAAAAATTTAAGTGGGTCGCTTTTGAGCCGAGTGGGTCGCGCGTTTTCCAGCCTGAATCTTAGGTACTTCCTGGCATCCAAATTGAGCTCATGATAGCTCGTTGGAAATCCCTGGATGTTGACTATCCAACCCAAGTGGAATTTCTGAATTTGGAGCTCATTTGACCCTCCAAAACTTCTTTCTCCGAGAAGTACTTCCTGCTGGTGCAAAAGGTGGCAGCAAGGTGGTTTTCATGGTGTTTTTGAGCTTTTTGACCATCCAGATTTTGATGAAATGCTAAGTTGATTTCTGAGGATGCATAACTAACCATGAAAAATCCAAAAATACAAAAATTTCCTCCAACAAGTGTCCCAAAAAAAAGTGAGCGCATGAGTGCGCGACCCGCTTAACTGAAAAACCTGTTTTTGAGACCAAAAATTTGAAAATGACAAAATTTTCTCCGAATTTGCCCAAATTCGGAGCGGAGGTCCTCCATAATGTGTCCTGCCCAGTCAATGAAGCCTCGGCCAAAATCCGAAGTGGATTAGGCCTTTTCCGCCGTCTTAGTGCTTTGCGCAACCTCCTCTTCATGATCTTCATTCTCGCTTTGCAGACATGCATGCGAGCCCAATAATGGCCTTTCATGTGGCGAAGCATGTCTTTGTCTCGATTGGCCTTCGCCAACAACTTCTCCAGATGGATATTCACACGCGTGAGTACAGTATCTCTGTCAGCTGGTGTCATGTCACCAGGTCTCTTTCGATTCCACTGTCTGTCCTCACGGATTTGACGTACCTCATAAAATGTGAGCTCATCCTCAAGCTGTTTGTTGCGCTGCTCCAAATAGTTAATCACCCACTGAGCCTTCTGCAATTGATCTTTCAGCTTGTCATTCTCGGCCCTTTTCTCCTGGATGACTTCCCTCAGTTTCGAGCTGGGAGAGCTCGCATCAACATCAATGACTGTGAAATCTGTGTCCCGGCCTCCTGATGGGCCCTCATCATGCATGGGCCTCTTGCCCTTGTCCTGTACCTGTACCTGCGCTGAAGAAGAAGGCGAGACCCCTTCCACATCATGTGGAAATAATACTCGCTCTGCTGATGAAGTCGGCAAGACCCCTTCCACCTCACGTGGAGATAATACTCGCCGTGTCGCTGCAAATAAGGCCCTGTGGCCTCGCTGATATGTCCGAACCAAAGGAGTGCTGATATGCTCAACCTCAGGCATGTCTGGCTGGTGTGAAGGCTCTCCTGCATCATGAACTGTCTCGGGAGGCGGCTGTGGCACTCTGAAAAAGTCTCTAGAAATGAAATCCTCCCAAGTGATGCCCTGTTCTGCCAACTGATGCAACACTATGATCTTGATCAAAGCATAATGGTATATACTCCTGTACTGCTGCGCTGGGCTCGTCTTCTTTTGCACAAAAATCACCATCCTCTCTATGTTGCGATATATGAAGTACGGAAGGTTCATCATACGTACCCTCGTGAAGTGCATCAACAAACGAATATGGTACGCAAAAAGACGAGCATACCTGCCCTCACAACTAAAATACTGAATGATGAGCTTCATCAGCGGTGCATACTCATCCCTCAAGAATCTGAATGGAAAAACTCTTCTCAAGTAACTCATATATCCAGTTTTAATGTATGGCTCATAGTGGAATTTCTCTAAATGCTGACGTTTGTTCCATTCCTCGCCTATGTTTGGTATGCCAGTGGCTTGAGCAATAGTCAAGGGTGACAAAATGAAATCAACCCCGGCAAGATTTACCCAGCCATCCCGTAAATGTAGAACAAACAGACGGGCTAATTCACGATGAAGCCAGGTTTGTGCAATCATCTCACAAAATCTGAAACATGACAAATACCGAAAACAATCCATTGCTAATGGACATGCCTGCAACCGAGCCAAAGAAGTAGGCTCCTCTCTGCGATGATTACCACTTCTGCTAACTCTATGAGACCCCCGTGGCACATTACCTTCAGTCATAGAATCACTGCCTGACCCTTGCTCATACTCTGACTCTGTCTATGACATGGCTCTGAACAAGATATTGGCACTATGTATATTGATATAAATGCAGTGAAAACAAAGTTATGATGTGTGTTTTAACACCCAACAAATATCCCCCACCATCAAAGCACCATAAGGAAACAAACAATGATAATATCTCTGTTTTAGGTAGATTGAAATAGAAGCACAGTCTCTGTTTTAATTGCAAGTGAAACTTGACCAAAGGAAGTAGGCAGCCTTTAGAATATTGGGCAAACCTTGTCAAAGGGAGCAATGCATCATATGAATGTGTTTGTCAATGGGCAGTAAAAATAGAGTTATAAGTGTCAATGGGCAGTGAAAACAGAGTTATGAGAACGCTTTTATCATTGGGCAGTGAGATACAATATATCAATGATCATCATGAAACAAAAGGCACGACAGTGGTAAAACAATAATGATGACCACGGTGGTATAATAGGTGTGAAGACAGTGAGGCTTTGACAATACATGCAAAGGTATATATATCAACCATTCAAGGTGGGAAAACCTTCACGAAACCATCCATATGTATTTAAAACCCTAAGGAAAAAATCTGCCATGTATATAGGGTTTCACCTCTTCCTTTAAATAAATCATTTTTCCCACTTCAAGACATCACAACCATACTTAAAATCTACTGAGCAATGATTTGAAACCTGTTTGGAAGCAGCTGGAGTTGATTCAACACGAAACTGGGCACACAACATGAATTTTCTGAGCTCTATTTTTAAGTGGGTCGCACCCCTCAAGTGGGTCGCACCCGTTCACTTTTACACTGGCTGAAATGCTCAAGTGGGTCGCACCCCTCAAGTGGGTCGCATTTCCCTCTTGCCACATAGTGCATTTTTCAGGAAGCTTTTGGAGGCCTTCCCGGTGTCCAAATTGAGCGTGTGATAGCTCGTTGGAAATCTCTTGGAGTCTACTTTCCAACAAAAGTGGAATTATGCAATTTGGATTTGATTTACCCTGTCAAAAACCAAATCTCCCAACACTAGTCAAAATGAGCAGAATGAGGCTGCCTCAAGGCAGAGCGCTGTTGCAGTCAACTTTTGAAGGTCTTCCTCAACTACAAATTGAGCTCATGATAGCTCATTGGAAAGGTATTTTTGTCTAGTTATCATTTGACACATCATGCAAGTCATTTGGCCAAACATGCTAGGAGAAATCTTGATTTTCCCAAGGTCACTTTAGAGGTGCATTCAATTCTCCTGAGGCAACGGTATTTTTGACATTTCTCTAAACCAATGATACCTGTGTAAAAAGTGAAGGAGGTTTTTCTTCCTTGGCATGTTATGGACAAAAACCTCTCTTGGTTTTCCAAAATTCATCTTTTATTTCTATGAAACATCTTTTGAGTAACACTTATCCCGATGTGTGAAACAAGGGATTTTGTCGAAATGAAGCGACATGAAGGGGATAGGGGGCTTCTAAATTCTTGGGGAAATTTTGGGAAGTAGGGAGGGATGTTAGGAAGTAGGGGAAAGTGTAATCTCAGAGATTGAGTGAGGGGAAGGGGTCCAAAAGGGCAAAACACAGGCCTAGCCTAGAAAATTGCCAAGTTGTGGCAAGAAACTAGGGTTTGTGCAAAAATGAGGAATTTGGGGGATCTCAGTGATGGGAAGTGTTTAATAAGGTATATTAAGGATAGGGGAAGGTGTGTGAACATCAGGATACAAGTTTTTCCGATGATTTGACCGTCCAAGAGAAATTACCTCCAAAACCCTAGGAGAGGGAAATGGACCTTACCTAGACACAACTGAAGCATGAACAAGGTGTAAAATGACTCGATGAAGCTTGAAATGATGATGAAAACCCTATGAATGATGGTACACTCAGCTGAATGGTGACATGGACTGACATTTGGACAAATTTGAAAAGAGTGAAAACCAACCCTAGACCTAATGCCTAGTGACCAAATTTTGCTTGTAGATTCATTGAAATGACAAAATTTGACCTTGAAACCTTAAAATAAATTTGTAAGAGCATGTTTAATCACTGGAGGAAGGCTGCAAAGGCTGACTCTAACATTGGCTCCAATGGGGATGGTAGCTCCAGCTCCGTGGAGGTGCCAAGAACCGTAGAACTTTGGGAGAGAAGACAGTGCCTCCATCCATTGGGCTATGGAATCATTATTCTGACAAACAGACTAAAGACTAATGACTCAACTTATTAACTGGAAAATCGACTCAAACTGAATTGATGCAAACGGAAATGACTGAATTAAAACAAAAACTTTCTGAAAAGGGCAGCAGTCCATCAAGCTTTAAAATCCTGATGGAAACCACCTACATACTAATGAAATATGTACAATCATGTATAATTGGCTTTCCAATGTAACCAGTCAAGAAAATGGCTTCTTGACTGATTTCCCTGATCAGATCTGCTGGTCAACAATACAAACTGATAACTGGGCATCCAAAAACATAGCTGACCATGATCTCCTTCATCACTGAACACTGCAATAATCACTTTCACTGCTGACTGTAACAAATCTTCCATTGGATCCTGAAAAACATGAAGATTTACCTCCTGTTGAAGAAACAAGGTGTCTTTTTCTTCTAATTCTGATCTTCCTTCATCATGTACTTCAGTAACAATATGTTCCTGGGCTTCGAAAAACTCTGAACAAGTAGATGAGCAGTTCTCCTTTTCAAAGAAAATTTCAAAACATGAAACATACGAAGAAGAAACTGAAAGGGAATCCTGAATGGTCTGGTCTTCTGTAGTCTGAAAATATGGTAGGTCATCTTCATATGATAGGACAACCGGATTTTCATTACAGTCATCAATCATGAGAAAAGAAACTTCCAATGATTCTTGAAGCTCAAACATGACATTTCTATCATCTACCAAAAATTCATCAAAAGAAACTTTTTCACTTTCTTGAACAAAAATTCCATCTTGCTTTTCATGAACTAACTGAATTACCTCTTTATGAAGACTTTGTTCTGATGAACTGAAAACACTTGGATCAAAAACTCTGTCTATGGTCTCAACAACAAAACACTCCTTTTCAGGATTCAGCACAAGGTATGCTTGGTTATTACAATTTGAATCTGAAATGGCTGACCTGACTGCATCACATTCTGAAATTGAAACTGGACTTACTTGCATGTTGTCTTCTTCTGTGGGCAGATCTGAAACAAGCTCTTCTCTCTCATCATCTTCAGCCATATAGACATCTTCAACCTGCTGATCTATAAAGCTGCTTACAGGACTGTCATCCATTTCAGAAAAGGAAGAAGTTTCACCAGCACCTTCTTGACCATGTGCACACTGCAGATCTGTGTTAACTTGAGCTAGAACATGACCTTTCAATAGCTGATCTATCTCATCTTCAGACAGAGGAGACAATACATTTTGTTTTCTTTTGCTCAAATAATGATTGTCTTCATTGATTTCAAGTGAAGGAGTATACAAATTTTCCTCATATTGCTGATCCATTTCATGTAATTCCTGTTCACTGTCAAAATGCAAAATTCCTTCATCTTCCACCACACTAAGATCTTGATCCTGCTGCAAATTCTCATGATCGTCTTTATGCTGCTGAAATGGATTTTCATACAGGGCTTCCATGATCTCATCATCCATGAAATTATCACCTTCATAATATTTCTCAAGACTTTCAATAAAAGTAGAAGCATTTTTGCAACAGTCATGAACTAAATTTAATGATGGATAAGATGCTTGATATCTTTCAATGAACAGGGCATGAAAATCCTTTAAACAGTAAATACAAGCCAGTGGCAAATTTTCATACCAAGATTGGGCTTCACCTTCCAGAGTGGCCAGGAATATCTTCATCAAGCAATCTTCAGGAAAATCCACTTTCAACTTGCGAATATGCATATGAAATCTAACCAAATGTAAAGCAGCGTCCTTCTTACCATCATTGTTAAATGTAGGCAGATTCCTTGACCAATCTACCTTGGGCATCTTATTCGGAAAACCTAGAATGTGATCTCGGCTCATGGGAGAATATCTTCTTGTGATTCGGTCCATCTTGAAAATCTCACAGCTACTGATCTCCCTGTAGTGAAGTCACCATGAAGCGTTGATTGTCTGGATCTTTCAGTGAATGAAGTCGCCAGGTGAATGATTTCAGCCTTCTTATGTCTGATCGTTTTCCACCATCAACCATCACATCTAAACTCGATACATGTACTGGGGCAATTCATAAGTTAAGTGTTACGATTACAAGCTAGACTGGAGATCGACTGAAGCAGCGTTTATCTACTATGCACTCGCAGAGCAATGTGCAGTTCGAAAGCTACCTGGCATGACTTCAGACTCCGTCTGTAGCTATAAATCAATCAACACTAACTAGCAAACCAATTTCTTCCCCAGTATGGTCGCCACTATGTTAGCGCTCGATTCTGCCACAGGCTGAAGAAGGCAAAACTCGAGGCCACATCAAACCAACCTTAGCCTCATAGCTAGCCCTACGAGGACAGGAGAGGGCTCTCTCCGGGTCTATCTCAGCAAAAGGTTTTCAGAAGGGCTGAGATGACCAAAAGCATAACTGATCTTAGGCTAGTAAACTGATAGAAAAGGGTTTTTTTTTAATAAATGAGGTTTTCTGGGCTGTGTGGGGCAAAGACAGCAAGAGCAGAGATCAAATGAAAAACACAGATTATCTCTTGAGGCAAGGTAAGCATGAAGTTTAACATCAAATTGAGATTAAATGGAATGTCTGGATTGCTGAGGAGTTGACAAGGGCATAGAAGATAAATCCTTGTCAAACAGAAGAAAACACTAAATTTGAATACTTCCTCAAGACAGAGCAAATAAATTGAATTCTGCCTTTCTCACTTAGAAACATTCAATATTGAAATGGAGATTAATGAACTGTGAACATAACGATGACATATGAAACAAAAGGAAAAACATTTGCTAAATTTCAAGCCACAAGAATCTCAAAAAACAGAGTTGTATCTCTTCATTAAAATCTCTGTCTAAGACTGTACAATAAAACTCTAATTTTCTCCTACATCAACTCTCAGAACTCTCCTCCCCAAATGTTCTTACAATACATTAAATAAACTATTGTAGGAGAAAACAGATCAACCCAAAAACCTGGGCGCTGTTTCACCTGAAGTTACATAAATAGAACAAAGAACCACTTTCTCCTCGAAATTATCTAACCAAAAAGACTAAAAATTGGAGCGCAGACCCTATTGTGTGACTAACTGAGGTCATAGATAAGAATACGAATCCTATTCTTCTGGTAACAGATGTCTTTGTTTATTTTTGGCTGAAGTGAAGGGCCAGGTGTCAAGGATGTGCGCCAAATTCTTCTCTGCTCCGATCAGTGGATCTACCCGTGATGGTGATATGCTGGAAATTATGTATCTTAGTTTGCTAGTGTAGAAATTCATTGCAGATATATTTCTTTTCTGAACAGTAAGCATTACTGCCTTCATCTGGTTCTTGCGTGCGATAAGCATCAAAAATTTGCCAAGCCTTCTTCCTCGCACACATTTCTGTAACTGAAGTTTATAATCGATAATGCACAAAAGCAACCACAGGGTCTCCATCACCTGTCCACTGACACTCATGCACCTCTTCCTTATTATTTATATTGCAAAGATGTTCATGGTCAGCACTTTGAATACTCCGCACAAAAATATATCGCGCTTCATGAGCAACCTTTCCTCTGCGTTTTATTTTCTCTTACGCGGCCCATTCGGGTACATATGCACTCTGCATATGTCTCAGATCGAAGATTGACAAAGTCAATCCATACATCAAAGATACGCATTCTTGCAATCTCCAGGTGTTTTGATTGATCTGGGTTGCTGTGCGTTCAAGTGGGTCGCATTTGAGCCAAGTGGGTCGCATGCGCCCATGCGTGGCTTGCGCCTCCAAAATGCCAAAGGAACAACACGAGGGCTGTGTAAATCTTTCACCCATAACCTCTGCTATGTTACTAAAGAAACCATGAGTATATTTCTGAAGCTCACTGAAATGCAAAGTAAAGCCAGCAATAGCAGCTACAACGAAAGGAGGTAATATTGGCTCAATTCTTGGCCGTCCAACAGCCATTGCAATTATTCCTACAAGCTCAGTAGCTCTTGCCTGTGCACGAAGATCTTCATCTTTGGTAAGCACCATGAAAATCTTCATTAATTCTAGAACACCCTTGGCATATGGAACGAAAACCAATTCTGCAGCGACAGCAGCAGACCCAATTGTAGACATGCGTGTCTCTTGTAATTCACGACGATTGCTTATGCAGCCAATGCATAGTATGATTTTTCCTACACTTCCAGCGACACATCCCCTAGAGCATCCAGAATACAAGGAGGAACAATTTCATAATGTGCCACGATTTCAGGCTGTAAATGCTTTGCAAACTGTCCCAATGAGAAAGATACTGCTCCACGTACAATATGGTCTGGATCCTTTAGGGATTGCAAGACAATAGTTAAAATTTTTTCCAACCTATCATCAGTTTGTTGACAACAAGCTTTTTGACCCAATAACTCTAAGGTTGCTTCAGATAAAGCTATTGAAAAGGGTTCCATTGCACTGTAACCAAACGATGTCATGACCTCTGCTGTGCACATACATGCTTTGGAAACTACTTCCTTGTCATCATCTTCACGCATAACCCTGATATAGAGATCCATCACTGTGTCAAGGACATGCTTAGTTTCAGGGGACAACTGATTTGAGCTTGGAAAGGCGTCCCGGGTTGTTGTTAGTAAATGTTGGAAAATCCTCAATGCTTCCTCGAAGTAGGGTGTAAATGCACTCTTTGTGAAGCGCAAACAAACCAATAGCTTGAGTAGCAGCTGCTTTTTCATCCAAGACTCCAGTTTAACACTAATGTTGCGGACTCTTCTATCATCTTGAGCTTCTTCATCAGAAGATACACCACCGAATCCACTTGTGGCATCATCACCATCAGAATAAACCTTGTTAAGTTTCCGAATGTCAACAGCAAGGTGCTCCAATAAGTGTTGTACATTCTTAACATTGCCCAGGATATCAGAAACAACTTGCAATGCAAGCCACTTAGTGATCACCAAGGCATCTTCTTTCCACTTTTGATAGAAATCAGACAAAACTTCATCTCGTGCATCTCCGGCATTTTGGGCAATAGCACCCAGAGCTGCAAATTGTTCCGTCATATTTGTAGCTGATACAAGTTCCATCATTTATGGCTTTTGGATGCAACACTCTGTTTTGTCTCTGATTGCTGATGATGTTCTTTCTATTTGTGCTTTTGCAGGGACAAGAGCTGCTGCCATTTGAAGAGCTGGAGAATTTGAAGCATTTTGAAAAATTACATATTCTAAAAAACACATTTAATGATTTCTTCTTCAAAACAGGGTTTTGAAGAAGAATCAATTTCACATTGATGACATTCCTGAAATAAACACCTACTGAATCTTCCTCTGGCCTACTTCTGAAGACTAAACCCTGAACTCCAGAATTAAAATTACTCTTTAATGACTGCAAATAAGGAGATTGCAGCAGACTGACAAGACGGAGTCTAACACCACCATATAAAAAAAAGAAGTATATCTTGGTATGTACTGATTATGTCACCAAATGGGTAGAAGCTAAAGCATTACCTTTTGCTAATGAATGTTCTGTAGTTAATTTTCATTTTCAGGATGTCTTCACTCGTTTCGGTGTTCCAAGAGAAATTGTGATAGATCATGGATTCTATTTTACATCCAAGTTGGTGAAAAGGCTAGTGGAAGATTACAAGATCAAGCACAAAAAGTATAATCCTTATCATCCACAAGAAAATGGTCAAGTAGAATCTACCAATAAAGTGATTAAAGGAATTCTCACTAAGACTATACATCTACACAGAAGAGATTGGGCAGAAAGGATTCCTGAAACCTTATGGGCCTACAGAAATAGATGGAGGAATACAATAAGACATACTTCCTATGAACTTGTTTATAGAAAGCAAGTCCTGTTCCCTATAGAGTTTTAGATTTGAACCTTCAAGATGGCAGTCCAATTGGGACTTGATTTATCAGAAGCACAGAAACATAGATTGGAGCAACTCAATGAGCTTGATGAATAAGGAAAGATGCAGTTTAAAGAACCAGTATAGTCCAGCAGAAAAGGGCTAAATGGCATAATAAATATATCAAGGAGAATAAGTTTCAAGCAGGGGATTGGGCACTTTTGTTTGATTCAAAATTCAAATATTTTCAAGGAAAGTTTCAGACTCATTGGCTTGGGGCGTATGAGATTTAAAAAGTAATTGATAATGGAGCAATGAAGATAATGAAAATTGATGAAGAAAATTTACCTCTTCTTGTGAATGATCATCGGTTGAAAGTATATCATAAGCCAACTTCAAGAAAAGAGTTTATCAATATTTTCCAAGATAATACTGATATGAAGTTAGTGAAGAAGAATTCTTCTTTTTCACTAACTTAGCTTTTGTTTTTCCTATATATATATATATAAGTATGAAAACCAATCAATGATTGGCATACTTATACGGAAAATACAAGGTGAAAATCAGAGATTTCTGACATCCTATATTTTCCATTTCTTTTCTGCAAATAAGTAGTACACAGAACTACATTCATATTCTATCCTTGCAACTCATAATCTGCAAACCCATTCCATTTTAAATTTTCATTCCATTCCATAGTCATATTCCACTTTCATTCCATTTCACAGTCATATTCCACTTTCACTCCATTCCACAATCATATTCCACTTTCATTCCACTTCACAGTCATATTCCACTTAAATTCCATTCCAAAGCTATACTTCATTTTTTTACAGATCACATTCTTCAGCTGACTATATTCTGGAGGTGACTATATTCTGCAGCTGATTATATTCTGTAGCTGATCACATTCTGCAGCTGACTACATTCTGCAGCTGATTCCATTCTATAGCTGATTCTATTCTGTAGCCACATTACATTTCATTCAGTAGCTTTGTCACATTTGTATAGCATACAAACAAATGATGAATACAGAAAATTGAAGGACTACATTTTGAAGATCAGCATGCTAAAAGGTACCTCAAGGATCAACACTAAAGAAACAACAACAAAAAGGTTAGTTCTAAAGCTAAAGTTGCAAAAATTTGTTTTAATACAAATTTTAAAACATTAGCATGTGTAATATGGATGATCATATGCTTCCTCGACAGATCATCATTTGATTTGATTGTGATTACCATCATACCACAGATCAGCCACATCTTCCACATTATGTTTCATAATGGTCTACAATTGACTCCCTCATTGATGATTAACGATCATGACTTGTTGACGTGATATATCCATCTACATTTCTTCAAAACCCCAATCCATATCACCTATTTATGTCTACAAACTTTCGATGCCCTTCATCAAATATGTAACCCAATTCATTTCATAAACAGAGAGGGATAATTCTGAAGGTTGAGAACTCTTCATAATAGAAGGCATGGAACTAATAGTCAGATTAGAACTGGTGGGAAAAAAATATATGGAAGGATATCCACATATCAAGGGAATGTTACAGAAACTTGGATGGCTCAAATTCATAGAGAAATTCGATGGTTTCACAAAGAGATTACAAAATATTTTGCTCGATATTTTGATGGCACATAAGTGGAAATTGGAGACATCAAGTTCATATTTACTGAGACATTCATGGCCGAAGCCACTGAACTTCCAAGGATTGGTGAAAGGTGGTTAAAAAACAAGGAGTTTCACAATGAATCATGGAAAGTTATCCTCAAAAACCCAGGTATGGATGGCTCTGTTTTTAGAAAAAGGTATCCCTAGCTCAGCCCTTAAAAATAGATGCAGAAATATGCTCTTGGTTTTATAGAAATTTATCACCTGTGAAGGAAGGTTTGGTTTCATGTATGTATATCATATTTGATTACTGATGATTTTCTTAGAGAATGGTGAAATAAATCTTCGCTTATTTATGCTAAATAGCTTAAAAAGGATGTCCACAAACGTGAAAAAGAGAATACAGTTTATAAATAACACCATGCATCATCATGGGATGGTAAAGATACTTGTTGAGTTTCATTTAAAAATCATAAGAGATACCTGGGAGAATTTTCTTATTAGAAACCATTTTCAAGAGGCACCAGAACAACCTAAAAAAACAATGCTAGAAAGAGCAGAAGGAAGAAGATAGATACAAACATTGAAGACAAACCTACATCTTCATCGCAGAAAAATGATGAAAAGATCATCTCTGAAGAGTTGACAGAGAACAGAAAGCAAAATAAAGTCAAGAAATGAGGTAAGATAAGAAAAAGGAGCAAGGATACAAATGAAGAAAATGAGAATCCTTTGCAGCTGAGAAGGATCTCCAGACTGCAAGGCTCAATGACAAAAACACTACCAAAAGAGATAGAGTTTGTAAGTTTAGATGAAGAAGTTCCAATACCATCTCCTGTCAATATTTCTCCTCCACAAAGTCCTCAAAATTCTCCTATTCATAATTTTGAAGGTAGCCCTAGCAGAAAATCTCTAGGCATAGACCCAACACAATAAGAAATATATGATTACATAGAATCATTGGAGAAGAGAAGTGCAATAATGAATCCTATCAATCCACAAGAACCTATAGTTGAAACTCTCAAACAGGAAATTTATGAACTAGAGATATTGAATAGGCATATTAAACAGGAGAATGAGGCCTTGAAGCAGCAGAACAAGTTGGAAAAAGTAATTAGTGACAATACCATTTTTAATTTAGAATTGTGGTCCAAAAATAACAGGAAGTTGAAAAGAAAGAACAAGTCACTAAACAAGGTAGTCATTAATCTCAAATACAAGCTGCTTATGAGAAAACCCAAGATGGAAATCACTTCAAAGAAAAGTAAAAAAAGGAAATTGGATGTGTTAGCAGAAGTATCTGAAAAAATGCAGTAGGAGAGAAGAATTCACTTTTTTGGTAAATTGCATGAGTACATGCAATGACTTCACAGTGGGGGTATGTTGAACCTCATAATTATCCTCTCTCTAACATCCTTTCTCACCTTTTCCCCTTACTTTTTCATATTCCAATCAAAGATAAATGTTATGTTTTGTCTCAAGGAATGCATTTCAATGATTGCCATGTTATATTATGATGTTCTTCCTACTCGAATGAGTTTTTGTAATTTTGATATAGAACGGAACCTATTCTGTAGCTAATCATGGGTTCCGTAGCTAGTTTCATGGTCTGACAGGTTCCAAGGTTCGAATGGAGAAATGAGCCACATGAGCATTTCCAGAATCATCTCCACATGGATTTTGTCCTATTTACTCGACTAAATCGATAGAAAAGGAGGCCTAAGATTATGGTCAAAGGGGTGGTCAAAGAACGTTAGCCGAGAACAGAAGGACTCTTGATTTTCTCTATCGTAGAAAATCAAGAGTTAAACATTCAAATTGCAATTCTATAAGTTAGACTAGCCAGTTGTAGCAGAATTAGTTCATAGACAGTTATGTTTCTTTTCTTTAAATACCAGTTGTACAAAATTGAGAATAATTAAGTTAAGTTTTAAGTTAAGCTTTTGCTGAAATGCTGTATTGTTTTAAGACTTAACTCTGTTATAATACAAAGAACATGTTCATGCCAATGATTTCTTAAGTGCTTCTTTAACCAGCTAGGATTTCAACCAAATCAATTGCAGAGGGCCCTTGCACTAGAGGAGGTTTTTCATTCATTGTTTTTAGTTTAATTTCCTTAATTTTTATCAATTTTGTTTTCTAAATTGGATTAATGTTACATTTCAATTTTTGACATCAGCATAAAATTAAATCATAAATGTGCAATCATTATTCGTCTGAAACATTCCGTGTGGATAGATCCTTCTATTTTCAAATTGAACTAAGTTTGAAGCAATAAGAATTCACAGTTATATAGTTTCTTTTACTTTTTTGACATTTTCTTTCTTAGATTAGAAATATCAATTAATTGTATAAATGAATGTTCTTAAAGGTCATTTCAAAATGAGGATTCTAAACTCAATGATTGAATGTATAATTCATATAGTTATTGAGTCTTTCCTCTGCACATTTTACTTGTTTTATAGGAACTTAAAAACTAAGGTATAATTGATTTCTTACACAACATCTCAAGAGGTTAATACTTCATATTGAATGTTGGAGAAAATCAAAACATACATTAGTTAAATTTTCATGTTTTTTAAATTTTCTTTAGATCCTCAATTAATTTCATCACTGATGTTCCTAAAGGTCATTCCAAGAAGTTGATTTTATCATATTTGTAGATTGAATGATTGAATATTAAATTCATGCAATTACTGAGTTTTCTTTTTCATACTTTACTTGCTTAGATCATTGGGTATAATTGGTTACTTAACATCATCTCAAGAAATTGACACTTCATAATTGAATGCCGGAGTAACTAAATATACAATAGTTGTTTTCCTTTGCACACTTTACTTGCTTTTCTAGAACATTAGAAGTTAAAGGTGCAGTTAGTTGCTTACACATCATCTCAAGAAGGTGACACTTCACATTGAATGTTGGAGTAACTAAATATACATTAGTTGTTTTCTTTTTCTGCTTTCACTTAGAATGGCACTGCAATTTCAATCTCAGATATAAGATTCATCCATGGAATATGACTAATGTTAAGGTAGAAATCATTAAGATAGATGCTCTTTTTTTTTTTTCAGATTAGATTCTAACTAGCCAACAGTCTTTGATTTAGTTTTATGTAAATTAATTTAACTTGGTAACACTTCCTTTTCTTCCTTCTTAAAATTTATTAGATTCATTTAATTCCTTTCATATTTTTTTAGATTAAAATTATTAAACATAAAAAACAAAATCCCCAAAACAAAATAAAAATACATACAACGAAGTAGGAAAAATAAGGTTAAATAAGCACATAAAATGCACCACACTTCATCAGTTTACAAACCTTGGTTGATAATTTATGTAAGCAATTTAAGACATTAAATTGACTAAAAATTTGGTAAAATATTCTGAGAAAGTTTATTTTTCCCAAAAATATCTGATTATATTTCTTGCTTTTGGGTAAAGGAATTGTTTGAATTGCTTCTACACTTGCTTGATCAATATTCACTCCTTGTTTTGAAACTATGTGACCCAATAATTTACCTTCTTCTAAGGCAAACAAATATTTCTTGGTGTTTAGTGATAGACCAAAATTCCTGCATTTTTCAAAAGTATTTTGTAGATGTTCTAGGTGTTCATCATCTAGCCCTGAGAAAATCTATGTCTATGGCACTCTGAAAGGTTTCACCTACATTCATAAGACCGAATGGCATCCTTTCATACATGAAGGTTCCCCAAGGGGTTGTGAAAGCTGTCTTTTTCTGACCTTCGTTATCAATTTCCACTTGATTATATCCAGAGAATCCATCAACCATGGACATCCTGTAAGCTCATGTCACCTTCTGTAAGACATAATACATTTTGGGTAAAGGATAATTATCTTTTAGAGATGCTCTGTTTAAATTCCTAAAGTCCACACACAATCTTATCTCTCTATTTTTATTCCTCACAAGAACCAGATTAGAAACCCAATTTGAATATCTAAGAGGAACTATGATTTTTTCTTGCATAAATTTCTTCAGTTCCTTTTCAATTGGAGCTAACAGTAATGGATTAATCTGTCTGAGATTTTGTCTGTGTGATTTGATTCCTTCTTTCAATGGGATATTATGTTGTATTATGCTTTTATCATACGTTTTGAAGTTCTCATATGACTAGGCAAACACATCCATATACTTCCTAAAAATATCAATGTACCTTTCTTTATAATTTGTAGGAACACCTTTGAATAATTTCACCATTTTTGGCTCTTGCTGAGTTCCCAAATAACAATCTTCCATATCTTCCTCTTGATGTATCTTCTTTGAATTAAAAGAAACATCATTAGAATCAAATAATATTTCAAGGGGAACTATTCCTTTAGGGAGTACATTATCTTTTAATTGGATAATCTTCTGCTCACCTATTGACTACTTAAGATTTCTTATATCTCCTTTTTGTTCTGTCTGTTCTTATTCTTGACCTATCTAAGCATCTTCAAAATTTCTAATCATTGTCAATAACTGATTTATCTTCTCATCATCTTCAAACACTTGCCAATGTTTCACATTGTCATTCTATGTCTAATTTTAATATCATACCTTAACCTTGGGTTCATAGGTGGCTTGAAGGTACTAGCTGCAATTACTAAAGAATCTGCCAATCTATTCTCCTCCATCAAAATAAACTGAAGATTGAAAGCTTCAAAATAATTCTCTATCAGATTCCAAACTTCCACTACAAGAAAAAAGGACATTGGTGAAGGGCGAAAAATGTCACAAGAAGCTCATTGGTGAGGGTCAAAAGAGCCTTCGTCACCAAAAACTGAACGTCACCAAAGGTGGCATCGCTGAAAGTATAGGTGTTGTGGTGACATTCAAGGTCCATCACCAATAATGATTTATAAAGATAGATAGTTCTCATCACCATTTCATATGAGCAATGGTGACGGACAGTAGCCTCCGTCACCAAAAAACTGAACGTCACCAAAGGTGGCATCGCCGAAAGTATGTGTTCTGGTGACATTCAGTGTCAGTCACGAATATTGATTATAATGATGGATAATTACTGTCACCATTTCATATGAACAACAACGATTTTTTGTGGTGGACCTTTCATGACCATCACTATTGGTGCATATATATGGCGACGTTCGTTGACCGTCACCATTTGATATTTGGTGAGGGTAAAAAAATGTCATGATAAGCTCATTTGTGACATCAAGGTCCATCACAAATAATGACTATAATGAAAAATAGTGATCCTCACCATTTCATATCAACAACAACGATTTATGGTGATGGAACTTTCATGGTCGTCACTATTGATGCATATATATGGTGGTGTTTGTTGATCGTCACCATTTCATATTTTGGTGAGGGTCGAAAAATGTCACCATAAGCTCATTGGTGATGGTCAAAAGAGAATTTGTCACCAAAAACCAACTACAGTCATTCCCTATTAATATTAGGGAATGATGGAATCAAACCACTAACCTACTGCTTGTAAATCATGTGCTCTTCCATTGAGCTAACACCCTTTAAAGAATTAAACTTTAAACTAGCACTTGTTGGTTGCCTAATAAGACTCAATTTAAACATTTAGAGCTGATCATGCAATCATAGTTGTGGTAAAATTATGGTGGGAAGAACAAAATTCCATAAGGATGGGGGGGGGGGGGGCTCATCCCTCGCCCAACATGTTTAAAAATAACATTGCAGTATGGAGGTTATTTTGCAGGGATGCGGGGTGGATCTTTGGTCAGTCATTACAGTAGTATCAACCACAAAGGCTTTAACCTTTGTTGCTTTAGCAGAATCTATTAACTCCAACTCTTAATGAAATATGGGGTGTAATTTGATCTAGAAGACAAGCGAGCACACAAATTACACCATTTCTAATCTGTTTGGAAAGATAATCATGACCACTATTTAGTTCTAATTCAATGTCGGGCTCACTAGTGTGATGTCTTGTTTGGAAAATGTAGCGATCTGGTCCACTCTTCATTCATTGGGATTTGGCAGTGATTGAGAGTCTCTGCTCTATTTTCCCTAAGAAGATTAAGTGTAAGTTTTTTTTTGAGAAAAAATTAGTAATCTGTCTACTTTTTTTTTCCATGTTGTGTAATAAGGTACACGACTAGCTATTAACTTAGGGTGAATTATTGATAAGAGATGCTCAATATTTATATTCGGTAACCTATACGGACTTTATTTTTGATTTGATAGTCTTACAAAAGAGTATTCTGATATAAGATCCATTGTATATTTGTAAATACTTTTCCGTAAATATAAGAGATGTTTTGACAACAACAACAACAAAAATAATGGATGAACTACACTAAAAGCTGTTGATTTTCTTGCATCCTTCAACTGTGTTGGAGCAGAAAAGAGTGACAACCACTAGATAAATATGCATGCCATCAGGATTAGAGAATTATATAACTACGCTGAGAATTTCCCTAACTATGCTGAGATGTCATACAGTCCAACACTGAAGCAATCAATGTCCTGCAAACATGAGCCATAGTGGAGGCATACAAAACAATGAAATAATTCTGGGAGATGTTGGCGTATTCAATATATTTCATTAGAGACAAGTGTCTTCAAAAGTATTGGGGATCGATTAACAAAGTGAGAAAACCTGCCAGATACACCAGAAAGAAGGGCAACTTCATCAGGGTAACTAATTCTGGGACATGTTGGCATATTCAATATATTGCATTAGAGAAGAGTGCCTTAAAAAGGCTTGGGGATTGGTTCATGGAATGAGAACACTTGCCAGATACTCCATAAAGAGGGAGAACTTGGTCAGGGTCACTAAGTTCACCTGCTTTAAACAAACAATGCATAAATAAATTCCAGTAAAAAATGCTAGTGGACTTTGGACCCCAAGTGAGCGCTCCAGCCTAAGAAAACTAAGGAGCTATATTAAGGTTAATGAAAGCAAAATTTTGGTAGAATACATGCATTTTAGAGTTATAGGATTTTGTAACTACTACTTCACTTTAGTATCATAACAAATCACATAATCATGTTGTGAATTTTTGTGTCTAATGCAGATGGTGTAGAATACCAAAATGCATGTAGTAAAGGCTCATAATACCTTGTTTCCCTTCTTAAAATATCTTTTTTCATTGTTTTTGAATATCACCCTCATGATGATTGGAAAATTTGCACCACCATTGTTGATTCTTGTCTATTTTCTGTGTCTTATATAGAATCTCGTAGAAATAGATTGTCTATTCCATTACTATGGCAACCACTAGAAGTTCATAGCTTTTAGGTATCTTGTGCTACATTCCTAGTTTTTAGTATTGCAACAAACTATGGAAGATGTCTGATTTGCTGAGTTGATGTATTGAAGGAAACTTTTGTGAAACTTAAATTGTTGTTGCCAAAATAGGAACCACATCTAAAGGAATACAAAGTAATTAACTGCTAGCACAAGTTGGGCATGTTAATTATATTGCAGTAGATAAGAATACCTTCTAAGGGATTTGTAGAAATGATTGGCAGAGTTACACACCTATCTAGATAATATATCAGATGATTAGGCTCAATAATTCAATGGCTTGCAGAAACAATGCATGTAGATATGAAAATGAATTATCAAAAACTAGGGATTATGGATCTCAAGTACGCATTAGCTGTAGTAGCTTCCGCCAGGAACTAAAACTCCAGATCAATGAGACCACTATTAAAATGTTATAGCATTAATTCATTTTTCTAACTCACCAAAATGCCAGTAATTAATAATTGGCATTTTGGAGTTCTAGGATTTTGGAGTCTATGGTTACTACAACTTCTTGGTTACTAAGGTAGATGGAAAAGAAACCAAATATTCATATGTTCATTAAGGCTCATATGAGCGGGTGAGTGGGCCTTTATTTATGTGAATTCAAGTATCATTATTGTGAAGGTCTCTGCAAATTTTACAAAAATTTGAACTTGCGCTACTTATTGCCTATTTCCAGTGCAGCTTAGATAAAAAACCTGATGTTAAGAGGTGGTTCACTCCATTAGTACGCTGACTAATAGTTGGCAGTTTTAAATACAGTAGAATATTTTGGACAATGTGTGATCTACTAAATTAATATGTTTGTGGCAATTTTTTCTTAATCACAAATTGTTGTACATCTAAGATAGTTGCCATCTGACGAGGATGACTAAGACCATTGTAATTCTTACTCACTGAGCTAGTAGTCGCAACTTGTCTCCTTACCTTAGTAGAGTCGTGAATATTGGTGGTTGTACTTAATTTACTAGGGTGACTTCAAGACTATGCGCCTAAGTCTTAATTTATTGTTGGCATCAAGATGATTGAGCTCATGTTCTCTTGATCCATCCACAGATACTGATTAGTTTATTTGAGACATACTGATAAGTTTCTTTGAGCCATGGTGTGGGTTTTGTTGTATTCATTTTACTTGACTCCAAGATCTCATATTTCATACATACCCCTTGTGGGATGGAATTGTAATTATCTCTAGATAAATACGATCCATGATCAAGTATCTTACCTGCTATCAAATTAACGAAGGACTCCTCGTTGGTCACTATTTATGGAAACTAGATAGTTTGACAGAACCTTTTAAAGGAATTATTGGTTTCCACATTAACATTTCACTTTTACACCACTGAAAAACCAAGTTTGGGACATAGTTTTAGAAAATTAAAACCTGCTACCTCAATTTAAAGGAAATCAGAATGTATGGTGTGTGTTCTCTGGTGCATAGTTCTATAGAGCTAGTCATCTAGGAATTTTAGTGTTCAGAATATTTCACTTAAATTCCTAGCATAGATTTATAATAAACCATAGCCCTTTGAAAACATCCTAAAAACTAAAGGTTGATAATGTAATCCTTGATAAATTTAGGTTCTTTGAGAAATCAAGAAGCCAAAATATTGAAAGGTTCTTCATAGTTGCATCAGTTAATGGCTCTTCGACGTGGGTTGTATCGTAATATTTATGTGTATGCCAATGCACAAGAAAGGGAAAATATCTCTTATACATGAGATTAATAGAAAAACATGTGAGTATTCATCTATGAAATTGGTGTCCTGGTACAAAAAAAATTATGGGTGTTGTAAGCAAGAGTAAATGTGGGTTTTCATCCCCATCAACCCACAACAAAAATCAATTGGTGGGAGCTTGGGTATTGAATGTAAGTGTTTGATGAAATGTCAATGCATGGTTTTCTAACCTTGAACACTATTGTTTCACGTTGCGTGCTTAATGGGGATGGTGAAGCAGTTTTGGATTTTTTTTGCTAAGGACAATATCGAGGAGGAAGAGCAATTTCAATAGAAATCTAGTGAAATTGAGATCATATAAATTTGTGGCATATAGGGAATGATGCACAAGATAAATACCAATCAGAGAGATTCTTGAAACGATGCTATGAGATGGTGACATGTGGATGTTGAGAGAATCTAAAGACTCTAGCATGCTGCACAAGTATAGGGATATGGGGCAAAAAATCTGCATTTATTTCTTTAACTCTCTTCTAAAACCTTGACTCTTGGTAATGCTTTAATATCATCAATTTATTTTCCATAAAACTATGCCATCATTTCATTTTGCACAAATAGTTGTCTGGCTAGATTGATGTCTTGCATTGTACATTTTTTTAGATGCAAGAGTGCTCCTGCTTATTAATTGTTGGGAATGACTATCTCTAGGGTGTAGTCAATTAGCTAATGATTCCATTGATAACAGGTTTTATTTAGACATCAATAGTGAATTGAATCCACTATTAAAAGTAGACAAAAAATTTCATATGCACTATTTATTTTTGTCTCCTTCCATTCAAATAGATACAATTTCGTATTTATTGTTAAAGACAAATATAGAGGCTTTTTTGGTCCATATCATAATTATATGGGAAAAAATATATGGTTGTATCTGTCTGAAGTTCTATTAGGAACTACCTGTAAGTCCAAATTTGGTAAAATTGATTGCGTCTGAGTCAATGCCAGAAAAAACCCCTACAATGATTCATGTAACAAGGGGCATTTTTGTAACATTATGTTAGAAATGATGTAAAATTAATATAGATATCCTTTCACTTCAAAGAAGTGATGAAAATTTTGGTCACGAGCTTTAGGGAGGGTGGAGGTTTCTTATTTTTCTAACGTTATAAAGCTAAAGTGTTGGGAAATTAATAATATTAATAAAAGTTAATTGTTTCAAACTAGTTGATTGCGAGGACAGGTTGTCTGTCATTGAACGGATTGGTTGTATTAGCCACATTATGTGATGAGAAAGGTGGTGTATATAAAGCATAGCTAAATATAACAAAACCTTGAAATGTTGTCAACATGTTCAATAGACTAATAATTAGAGGTTGGGGGCGGATTAATGTTAAAATGAAGCTATTCATTAAAGCTATTTTCATGTGGTTGCAACCTGCATGTGGAATTTGATGTTGGCCATCAAAAAGTTACTAGTATGCTTAGAGGAATTCATTTTTCTAGTTGTATGCTTGGGAAAGTAAAGTATAGGATTGCAAAGTGCTAGAACTTGGGGTTTTGTTTGAAGTATTCATGTAATTTGATTAGTGAACTACAACAACTATGCCCCTCATTAATTATAACTTGGTGTATTGGACCACCAAACCATCACATGGAATAGAGTGGAGGAAGAATGGAGCCAAGCTGTCTTTAAAAGCACCTTGATCTATAAGTTTGCCCTCGGGGAAGGCACCATCATAGTATTCTCCAATCATAATATGGATGTAGGTTTTTCTTTATAAAGGCATGCCACCTGAAGAATGAAAATGCCTAGTGGGTGAAGTGGCAACATGCTTACCTGAGGGTTGCATGACAATGCCAACACTGAAGATTTCCTCTCAGACACCATTTTTACTGGTTTCTAAATAATATAATCCCCAGCAGTAGGAGATCTTTTAGGCATTGTCCAACCACTATATTATATTGACAAGAGATTCCCATTTGCAGTACAATTACACCAAAGAAATCAATGCCAAAAAATATTCCAATGACTACTCTTCACAGCTAAAGGACACATTGTATTGAAGTCATTCATTTCTTGCTATTTTGTGATCTATTGTTGCTATTTCACATTAATGGCATTCCTATACTACAATATGCATGCATTATGGTATCCATTTTTAATGATTATGCAACCACATAAATTGGATTTCAAATTCTCAATAGAATTTTATTGGTAAAGGGAAAACAGATGTAAACAATAATAATTAGCCTCGATAGTTAAATAAAGAAACATTTATAATATTCAACATATTAGAACAAGGTAGACTAGTATAATTTTTTTTTATAATGATTTATATACATCCTTTAATATATACTCTATTTATATTAATCTTGACCTCTAGGAAGAAATATAGGGTTCATGCCAAGCTTGTAACTAATGCATTCTAGTTCACCTCCTTTTGCAAGCACTGTGACTTCCACATATGCATAGGAGACCTTGCCAAATTGACACTAAAAATATAATGGAGGCATGACATCCTTTGAAGAAAACATTGGAATGGTTGTTTGTCTCTGCATCTATAAAGGATAAAAATGGTGACACTATAGACCTAGAGGTTGGGTTTAATATAAAACCACTACAAGTGATACTAGCATATGTTTATGAGAATTTCTATGAATCTAAGGGATCAAAATTTGATTCTTGAAAGTTCACTAATCATTAAGTCTTTTCTCAACCTTAATCCTAAGAATCTGTGTATGGAAAAGATCATGAGATTCAATTCCATCTTGGATTTCTGTCTTGATGATTGCAAGAGGCAGGTGCTATCAATTCTGCTGCATTCAAGGAATTTCAGTTTCATACAATCTAAAACAATGTCAGTATCCTAGTGAAACAATAGTTTGGAAGTTTCGAATATCCACCATTGACATATTGGATGCCATTTTCATTATCTTGTCCAGTGAAATATGTGTGCTTATAATAGACTTATATTGGAGTAATGTCTTCAACGTGAAGGAAATTGGTTCTAAATTCTTGAATATAAGGACATAATTATCTACTAGAAGTAATAGCCTTGGTGTGTAGGTGTTACTTGGGAAAATTACTATTCATGACAAATTCTTTCAAAACGCTTCTAGCTCTGTAAAAATAGTGAATACACAGTCTCAACAACCATTGGGTTGGAAATTTTCCACTGTATGTTATATAAATTAATGCAATAGATAATGGAAAAGCATGGATTGATAGGAGTGTGGATGCAAATTTTCAAAAGAAATTATGTGCCCAAGACAACAGGATCTAATCCCACAATGGTTGATATGTGTTTATCACTCACTCTCCCTGATACAAAGTTACCAAAGGAACATGCTATATTATCCCATAGAGCCAATATTTCATGAGGGACAGAACATAAAAACATTATGTACTCCCAAGTGGTAGCAAATGATAATTTTCAAAGTTAATGAGCAACAATTATTACAGTCCTATGCAATCTTGGATGGACAGATCCTCTAGCAGCTTATGTAAACACTTACATGTGTTTGAACTTTGAAGGTACCGTTGATTTGAAGGTACCCAAATTATTTTTCAAGCCATCAGTGATAGAAAACCCAGCCTATGAATGTTGGAATTTTAATGTTTCATTATTTTGCATGATAACTAAGCATAGGGAAAGAAAACATTATATTGGTGAAGTTTTAAGGTCGTTGCACTAGATCAATGATTTCAGGTGGCACCCTCATTTTTCACATGCTACAATAGGGTAGGAAAGGAATAAACTCCTTTGAGAAACAATGTAGCATGAATAATATCCCTTGATCACTAAGGTCTTGCCACTATGGTTCCCTGCTTGAAGGGTTAATGTAATTTTTTAGAAAAATCAAATCATCAACAGGCCGTGTTTCTCTGTGATCCTTGAATAGATCTCATCCTCTAAGAATTATCACTATGATAGGGAAATATATATTCTAGTGCAGTATCTTATATGGTATCACTTAGTTAGTTTGGTTCCTCTAAAGAAGGCATTTTTCAATCTCTTATATCTCGGTTCCTACTATACATAATTTAGTTTACTCTCAATTGAAATGACCCCACAGTCTATGTGAACATCTTGTATGGTTCTCCCTTTCCAATCTCAAGTATGGCTGTAGCATGCATATATATATATATATACGAGTTATGGAAATAAATGTATAGGTTCGCAATATTATAAACATCATCTCAAGCATGTAAGCTGATCTATATTTACTCCAGTTATGACTCTGAGTAATCATATATTCTGCAGTAAGTGTGTCCTCCTATCCCTCTTCAATATAGTTTTCAATTAGGATGGCATCATATTTTCAGGCAAACCATTATTAATATACATAATTTCAGTCAGCCTTGAAAGAAGAATTGAGATATCCATTGTTGTTCAAATCAGTCATGGCATTCTGTCAAAGGTTTTGGAAGTTCTGATGATAAGGCTTGCTCACAACCTAAGTTGTGGAAAAGTCATGGCCATAGATTGTATGTTGACAATATTATCCATACAAAAGGAGGCTAGCAAAGGAGTCATAGGCTCATCATTATTTTGGATAATAGCATAAAAATGCATCTATACAGAATATATGCCTCTGTATGAGACCCTTGATTTGCTCAATCCACATCAGTTCATACACTTCTTATCCAACTTGTTAAAGTTTCTTTTAGCTATAGTGGCTGCACTAAGTATAGAGTTTTTTTGGTTACATTCATAAGAGCAGAGGTTCAGAGTAAAGGCTCATTTTTTTTAACATAATTAATCTTCTTTCAGAGTAGAGGTTCAGCTGGAGTCATGTCAGTCACATAAGTCTTGGGTCTCTCAAAGGGAACAAACTTGGAAGTTTGAAAGATCTGAAATATAAGTCAACAAAGTAGAGATGCTTAGTTATATCATCTCCTCTATGGCACTTCTATGGTCTCCTTTCCATCGTGAATATGCATGATATCATGTCAGTCTAAGAATAAGTGACAAGGATTCTACAACAAAAGAAACTACAACACATTTGAAGCTTTCAGCATTAAAGAACTGCTTGTAGAAAAAGTGCATAACACTTTGGAACAGTTCTAACCTTGTCAGCAGAGGTGTCTTAATAAATGTGCACTACTGATCCCTGACATCCTTTGTTTCTCTAAAAAAGGATATTATAATGAATGGTATCAACATAAAATGACCCCTCATCTTCATGAATTCGATAATTTGATATATTGGTAGATATCTCTTCTCTCTAATTGAAGAAGGTCTTCCACATTCTCTTCTTTGACCTAAAGCTTCTTAAAAGTTTGATGTTGCAATTACCTCATGTGAGTCTCATCTCTAATCTGGGTAGCTCATGATGATTACCAATGCAAGGCTTCAGAGGGAGCTATGATGATTGGGCTCAACTATCGATAACATTTGTCCAAATAAGAGGGATTTAATGGAAGGCCTAGATTTGTCCTTAAGCACAAAACATAGTAGCTATTGAACCCAATCATAGTCAAATCTGATGTATGCCTTGATACAAAGGCTTTAAGAAAATTTAAGGATAAGCCTCATACATATATATTGGATAGCTGATGTATGCCTTGATACAAAGGCATTAAGACAATTTAAGGATAAGCCTCATACATATATATTGGATAGCTGCTCATTAAAGATCAAGTATGATCTGAAGTTCACTATTGGTCTAATAAAAGGAAAAGTACTATATCTCCTGGTGACCATCTTCATTTCTTTGTATCACAAATCAAAGACTGATGTCTGTTCTCTGGAAGCACCATTGCAGCTAAATGTATAAAACAACAAGCATGAATTTCTATGAAGCCACTCTATTGTAGTAAGCCATTTTGTGCTCATTATCATTATATATTTCAGAAGAAATATTTCACATACCACTGTATATGGTTCAGCAGAGGAAACTTATGTTTTATCGCATGTTTGAGTGGTTAGATCTTATAGATTGTCTAATGGACACTATGCACCCTGGAAAGACGAATATAGGCTATGATCTCCCTGTGTAAGAGGGAGTAAGATCAGTCAAATATCTTCTCTATCTATATGTACAAGAAGCTGAAGATTGCTAAATGATGATTAGATCTCTGTTGTAAGTTAATATGTTTGTAGGCTTCTGTATGGAGCTATAAGGCTCCCATTGATTTAGTTTTAATTTTCAGAGAGCAGCTTGGCACCATTCCCTATATGAAGGGATTCTTGGCTGAAGATTGAGCTCCAGGAGTTCCTGGGGGCTTCGGGTACTTATTGGTCTATGAGCGACCATAGGGTGAGTGGTTCACCTTCCCCTAGTGGTGCATTGTGTACAGGGTGAGTAGTTCACCTTCCCCTGTGAGACTCCATGATGCTTAACATGTGCGTAGGGTGAGTGGTTCACCTTACCCTACTACTGGTGACATATGCATAGAATGAGTGGTTCACCTTCTGCTATGGCATATGAGAAGGATGAGTGGTTCACCTTCTCTTGTGGATACCCCAGTGAGAGATGCATATAGGAATATCTTGACATGTCAGTGGGACGTGGTTCATCCTTTCCCCACATGTAGGATGCTCATTCCCTACGATTGATAGTTGACATGTCGGTGGGATGCGGTTCGTCCTTTCCCCATGTGTAGATTTATTTCTACTATTAATTTTTTTCATGCACTCGGTGTTTTTGCATGCATGTAGGAGGTGGTTCGTCCTTTCCCTACACTTGGTGTTTTGCATCCGTGTAGGCGGTGGTTCATCCTTTCTCTAAATATGGTTGCGATATGTGTTTGTATGATGTGGTTCATCATTTCCCTACATACGATTGTGACGTGTGTTTGTAGGATGTGAATTATCCTTTCCCTATGTGTGATTGCGTGTAGGATGTGATATATTCTTTCCCTGCTAGTGTTCCTACAACATCCTACCCATGTAGTCTAGGACACATGGGAAGTACCTCTCATATGGCCAATGATTTGGGAAAAGTGGTTAGGGATCATAGCACTACCGATGGATGCATCGGGTACTGTCACACTCCCTATCCTAGGATGCATGGTGTTTATCTACTTTATTTGGGATCAATTCAGGTTCTACCTTCAGACCGACTTCTGTCAATGGAGAGTGGCAAGGTCTTGCGACACACTCTCGATCAATTATTCTTTATTATTCACATATTTTTTCAGCAGAGTAGAGTAGAGAAGAGCAGAGATGGTTCAATATGGCATGATGACCTATGGCAGAAGATGGATTGGCATGTGGAATTCTCCCTAGTTGAGAGGGAGTGTTAAAATCGGTAACTAGAGACAAATTCCACTTTGGTCTGTTCAGTTGATGGAGATTATAATCCCATTGAATTCCTCTTTTCGATCTAAATATTGTCAAATATGGATAAGGAAAATATTTTTTTATTCAAAAATAAATTCTATAAATAATGATTTTATTTAGGCAGGAAATTTCAAAATTCGAATTTTGAATTTGCCTCCAAAATATCAAAGTCTACTTCTCTTCTAAATTGTTTATAAGGATTCTCTCCCAACCCATTTGAGGCATCAAAAATATCTCTTGGATATTTTAGGTAGCCGAGTGGGGATAATGTCTAAACGTAGAGGTTGGGTCTGTTTTGAGTGAATTTATTTTCTTGTTGTAGTGCCGACGAAGCTATGGGTAGACTGCTGCTGGTTTTATGACAATCTCAGTAGATGTATTAGGGTTTCGTTACATGATTTCCCTCTTCCATATAGATCGAGCTTCTTAGACAATATGCCAAGTAGATATGGGTTAGATGATGCTTAATATGGGCATTATTAACCCTCTCCCACATACCAAGATCCATCATCAAGTCAGTCGTAGACCTGTGGATAGCTTAGATCTACCTATTGTGTGAATCCTTTAGAGAAGGATTGTTGCAACTCCAACGAAGCTGTTTCAATCAGGTCACAACCCTATACAGGCTAGATATGGGGTCACAGTTATGCTGCTACCATCAGGAAGCTACGGAGGGCTGCATCTAGCCCTAACCAGTTGTGAAAGGCTATAACTATAGCTCTAACAAGCCTTAGATTGTGGAGAATGACTTAAAAGGGGAAGTCGAAACATTGTAATAATGTTTAGAGGAGTGCAAAGGGTTTGTTTTCATAGGAAAACAAACCCTAACCAGACCTCAGTTCATATCTAAAGCAGGTCAGCACTGAGGAAAAGCTTTGACTACATTTGACCACTAATCTAGACAAAATATGATTGTTGATGTTTAAAGGCAGAATTCTAGATCATGTCTTTGGCATTTGGATAGTGATACTAATCGTCACCTTGGCAAGCCAATAATGTTTCTATCAGATCTCTCTCTCTCTGCTGTACATTTGATTTGAATAATAAGAAGAATTGTTCAAGGGTTTTCCCCATATTGGGGTTTTTCCCTGGCTTGTGCCATACTCTCTTGTTCTTTTGTCCTGGCTTGTCTTCAACATTTCTCATTTATTTTCTTTCGTTATTTACTGTCATATATTGTTTAATGTAATTGATAATGGATTAATGGGCTCATGAATGGATGAAGTAACTATCCTAAGCAAAGAACATGTTTCTAGAATTGACATATCCTTTGTTTATTTTAATTTCTCCCGAACATCTATGTTGAATCCAGTAATGGTGAGCTTTGAAAGCAGAGCCATATTGCAACAATTTAGGAGAGATTTAGTCACTATGTTTTTTAGAATTCTTGTTTTTTTGGAAAATGCGAAATCAAACCCAAAGACATGAAAAGAAAACCTTGAAAACAACAAAACAACCAGAAATAAATGAAATGCATGCCAAGAAAACATAATAGTTAATGAAATGTATGTGTTTTAATCATGGAAAAAGGGGCATTTCGAATATGTTCTGAGTTGCAAAGCATATAGAGGTGTGGATAGAAGAATTATCCAAACTTTTAATAAAATATTTAATCATAGGTGTATAAATCTTATTTATAGACAAGGAACTAAATACCTAAATTTCAGAATGATAAATCTCGAGAAATAATTATCTATCCATCTCTGCACAATGATGTTTCTCATATTGAGAAAATTGGCTAACATGCATATTTCCTTCAAATCAAAACTCTAGTAATGCATAGGATTCATCAAATATTTGATTATGCAAAGAAGGGAGTAACAGGTCCTATGACATCATGCAAAGTTAATGAGCAATAATTATTACAGTCCTATGCAATCTTAGATGGATAGATCCAGTAGCAGCTTATGTCAACACTTACATGTGTTTGAACTTTGAAGGTACCGCTGATTTGTAGGTACCCAAATTCTTGTTCAACCCATCAATAATAGAAAACCCAGCCTATGAATGTTGGAATTTTAATGCTTTATTATTTTGCATGATAACTAAGCATAGGGAAAGAAAACATTCTATTGGTGAATTTTTAAGGTCATTGCATTGTATCAATGATTTCAAGTAGCACCCTCATTTTGCACATGTATAGTAGGGTAGGAAAGGAATAAACTCCTTTGAGCAATAGTGTGGCATGAATAAGCTCCCTTGATCACTAAATTTTATTTCATGTTGTCATAAATAGAGGAATTTTCTTTTTCTTTGTAAAAGACAAAATTGTGTGGTGCTTTTACTAGAAGGAGAGGCCATTATCATATATATATGACAAAATTCTAAGACTCTCATGCACTCCCAAGAAGAGAACATCTATGAGTTGGAGCCTGAGTTACACCCTATTTTTGCATAGGGTTAACACTAGGGAATTATCAAGAGTTAACCAATTTGATGTTGGGAGGTTGGATATAGAAATGTCAACTTAGAGCTATGTTGCTCGGAGGTTGGATATAGAAATGTTAGCTATGTTGAAGGATCAAATTGTTAAGTTCTTCTCCATGATGAAGAATATGATCACAATGGTATTTGTGAGGAGTCACTGAAATTGCTACTTAGAATGGTCTTTGTGAGGAGTCGCTGAAATTGTTCAATCAAATGCAACAGAATGGGATGGAAGTGGATAATTTCACCTTTTCCACTGCTTTTGCAGCATGCACTAGTTTAGGATTCAATTCCATATAATCATCATTAAATTTAGGCTAGACTCAAATATATTTGTGGAGAATACTCTTGTTGACTTGTATGCCAAATTCTATTGCTGACTCGTATGCCAAATGTGGCAGCATAGAAGAGGCATGCTTAGTCTTTCATAATATGTTTGAACAGAGGGACTTTTCCTGAAATACAATGATTACAAGACATGTGAACATGCTTATGGTGAGGAAGCACTGCATGATCTTATTGGGTTATGAACCTACCCTGTTGATGTTGAAGGATGAATGAGATGGAGTGGAAACAAATAGGGAAGGTGCATCAATAAGCTACAAATAATCTGGAATTTCCTTTGGATGAGAATTTGAAACTATAGAAAGGCTCATAATTTGGACATGCATTCAGGATTGCAAAAAAAGAGCAACAAAAAGAGCAGAAGGAGTTGAATACATAGTTTATTGTTTTAGAAACAAGAAACAGTAGTGTCAATTTCCCAAATTCAAAACAAAAATGGCTTAGGGAGTAGTGGTATCAGCTCCAGAAGTGGCAAAAGAGAGTAAACATCAAATAGTTGAGAAAGAGAATTTGAGGAAAGAATATGAAGATTCCTTTGGGTCTATGGAAAATTTACTTCTTGCATTCACGTGAGATGAATGGTTTCGACAATATTCGTTTAATAATCTTGAAGTTTATTTGAAGAATCTCATAAGTGTTATACAAGCAACTCATAAGTCTAAAAAAAAAATCATTGATCGAGGCCCTGAGGGCAAGTTGTTATTTTGGGCGAATATGACAAAGATTTGACCGAGATGGCTAGGAAAGAACCTAAGTGTGGCATCAGTTTATATCTATGGAGCATCAAAGAGTGCTCCATGGAAGGAACATCATCCTAGAATTCTCTATGGTGTGATTACAAGAAAGTTAAGAGAATTTCAAGAATGGATTCCTAAGAACTCTCCTGTGGTAATTATATCTCAAGCATGATCCTACGTTGGGAGAAAAAACCTCGGTGAATTCACTATTAACACAATTTTGCATAGCTTTAATTGAATTTTGGTCAAAATATTACATTCTTGCCTGATTACTCCACTTTCTAGGTTGAGTCTATCAACTTTTCTTTTATCTTTTAAGATCCCATTTTCATTTGATCTATGATGTCGTATTTCAATCTATACATTTCATTCAACTTGAGATCATCAATCACAAAAACAACATCAACTATGGTCAATTTAATCCTTTGTCTACTTTTCCCATGCCTGAAAGGTCAAGCCACACAATGCACAAAGTTTAGGGCACAATCCATTTTAATTTTTATTTTCCACTTGTTTCATGCTAAATAAAATTCACATATGAAAAGAAAGATGTGCTTACAACATCCTAGATTAATGACACCAAAAGAAAAAATACACTCCACTAGTAACCCTAAAATTTTAATAAGGCAGCAATGAATTAAAATTATAAGAAAAGGCAAAGAAAGAAGGATTTAAAACAAAAAAACAGTTAAAAAGGTGAGAAAATGAGAATGCTATTAAGCCTAATTGATCAACCTAGGACACCCAAGGTAAGATTGGTTCACTAGTGAGGTCAGAAGAGTTTAACCCAACCACTAGGTTTCATTGTCACTATGGTTTGTGCCACCCAAAATGGTATAACACGAAAGCCCAAGGCCATGTTGGTAGAATATTTACCATTCAGACCCATCACCTAAGCCAATGGAAGTCCCTCATGGGAGTGTTTCTTGCAACAATTCCTATAATTAAACAATAAAAATAAAATGTTGTTAGCTACCTCTTGAGTGGATTTAGTAGCCTCTGGAAGCTTCTCCTCTAGAACAGAGCCTTAATCTTGCTCGTCTGAGTGCACGGTCATCTCTTTAGGATCCAATTTTTTTTCTTTGAGACTCTTGGGAATAGGGGTCCAGGCTAATACCAGGCCCATTTTGGGTCTCTGGAATTTTTTGGGATGACTAGATCATCACAATGCATCTGTGCTAGAGCATCTAGCTGGTGACCACCTATGATCTTAGGAGATTTGATTTCCTTGTCATAATCAATGTATTCTTGCTCTCTTATCTGCTTCTTCGCTAATTTTTTAATTGGAAAGGAACATGTCGTCATCTTCTTTGTTGAAGCCATTATTTCCCATGCCTTCAGCTTAATCTTCCTCAATGGAATACTGAACATATAGCCTATTGAACACCTATTTTTTCTTTTATAGAAGTGTTTTGAAGTGGAAAAGAGAGATGGAGGCTTGGGGATGGGCCATCACCCAGGAATGTGTTGAAACTTGTGCAAATTCCCTCTGTAGAATGAAATCACCATGATTGGAGGAACTGACAATCCAATCTCTTGATTCAACTAAATGTATCAGATCTTACTTGCAATGGCATGGCTGCGCTTTTCCTTCCCTGGACCCACACCTTGCAACGTTAGGGAAATAAATGAAGGAAATGAACAACTTTGATATTTGAAATACAGATATCCATGAAATCTTGAACTTGAATGAAATGCATAAACGAGAGAAAATGAAATTTTTTAAAATTTTAAAGACAGATATCCATGAAATCTTAAACTTAAATGAAATGCATGAACAGGTGTTTTTGTGCTCTCATTGATGCTCCCCTAAGCGTTTCAACCATCTTTGTGCCCAAGGTGTTATCAAAATTCGATGGGTTTATGTGTTCCCTTTGGAGTTGTTTATAGCTGGAAGATGGAAAAGCACCCATGATTTGGGCCTGCAGGGTTCTTTTGTTGTGGAGTGAGGAAGTTTCACCAAATCCCTGATTGTCAATGGTCTTACACTATCTGAGGAGGATGATTCTTTTGAATGGGAATGGAACTCCTCATCCAGGCATGTCAGAACTTGCCATACCTATTGTGTTATATCATAAAGCTACCCTTTGCAAAGGGTTAGTTGGTGGCATTCAAAATTATGGGATTAGCCTATTGCCCCTAAACTAAAATGTTTTATCTCACTTGCCTTAGAGATTTGTATTTAAACTTGGGACTTCCTATTGCGGAAAAGTTTTCATGGGCCAAATGTATGTGTTCTCTACACAAAAGATTCAGAAAATGTCAATCATTTATTTTTTGATTGTGCCTTTTCTAAGTCCCTCTGGTTATATATCTTAGGGGTATTAAAATTATAGGTTAATGGCTAGATGTCACCACTGGACCATTGCCTTCATTGGTGTGATCAAAATGGGGGAAATTATAAAGCACTATAAATTTTCATTGCATGGGGTATTTGGAAAGCCCGAAATAATATCATCTTTGAAAGCATACCCAAAGATATCACTACAATCATGGGCCAAATTTTGGGATTCTTTTCGGATTATGTCAAGCCTTGGAAGCCTCCCAGAATTCAATTCTTATTCCTTCCACCTAGTTCTCTATTTGAAAATTTTGGCTTCTTTGATGAAGCGTATCAAGACAAGGTTTACGGAGGGTGAGCCACCATTTTCCTTCTTGACAATGTTTCCTTTTACAACTAGTTGACTACAAGTGCAGGGACAAATACTAAAGCAGAAGTGGTGGATGCTTAGGCACTATTATTTTTTTTAGCCTCATTGAATATATCCATTATGCATGTTTTTGTCTATTCAAAGCGTGTGGTGTATTGGTTTTCTGGAAAGGGCCATCTGAGGGTCCTATCACTGAAGCACTGGATGGAATACATTCAAAATATAAAAGGCTTCTTTCAAAATTTGTTCTTCCAGCACACTCGAGAGAATGGAATCAATAGGCAGACCTCTTGTCTAGAAAATATTTGCAAGTGGAGTATCGTTGGATTTTATTTAAGAAATAAGAGGTAGAATCAATTTAATAGTTTTTCTTGATTATTTTAAGTTGTTGCTCATTCTATTATGTTAAAATTGGAAACTAGGGCCAAATTCCAGTTTGGTCTACTTAGTTGATGGAGATTATAATCCCATTGAATTCCTCTTTTCGAGAGGACCAAAATAGATCTAAATATCGTCAAATTTGGATAAGGAAAATATTTGTTTATTCAAAAAGAAATTCTATAAATCATGATTTTATTTAGGCGGGAAAATTGAGAATACAAATTTTGAATTTGCCTCCAAAATATCAAAGTCGGCTTCTCTTCTAAATTGTATATAAGAATTCTCTCCCAACCCATTTTAGGCATCGAAAATATCTCTTGCATGGTTGAGGTAGCCAAGTGGGGATAATGACTAAACACAAAGGTTGGGTATGTTTTGAGTGAGTCTATTTGCTTGTTGTAGTGCCGAGGAAGCTATGGGTAGACTGCTACTAGTTTTAAGACAATCTCAGTAGATGTATTGGGGTTTTGTTACATGATTTCCCTCCTCCATATATAACGATATCCTTAGATATGATTCCGAGTAGATCTGGGTTAGATGATTCTTAGTCTAGGCATTATTAACCCTCTCCCATAGACCAAGATCCATCATCAAGTCAGTCATAGACCTGTGGATAGTTTAGAGCTGCCTAGTGTGAAAATCCTCTAGAGAAGGATTTATGCAACTCCAAGGAAGTTGTTTTAATCAGGTCGCAGCCCTATACAGGCCAGATCTGGGGTCACAGTCACTAGAAAATTTGGCCCAATTTCTGACGGCCAATTCGTCGCTATTCTGACACATAGTCGTCGCAAGAGCGACAGTTCGAGGACGGGAAAAACGTGGTTTGCCATTACGTCGCAATTCTGACGCACTGAAAAAGTGTCGCACTACCGACACTTTTTCCGTCGCTTCCAAACAAGCGTCGCTCTTCTGACATTTCCCAAACCGTCGCACTTCCGACGTTTGTAAACTGTCGCAATTCCGACGAAATGTGGTCCGATGTTTTGAACATTGCTCTTCCGACGTTTGTAAACTGTTGCAATTCTGACGAAATGTGGTCCGACGTTTTGAACTTCGCTCTTCCAACGTTTGTAAACTGTCGCAATTCTGACGAAATGTGGTCCGACGTTTTGGAAGTCGCTCTTCCGACGTTTGTAAACTGTCGCAATTCTGACGAAATGTGGTCCGATGTTTTGAACGTTGCTCTTCCGACGTTTGTAAACTGTCGCAATTCCGATGAAATGTGGTCCGACATTTTGAACGTCGCTCGTCCGACGTTTTTATACTGTCACTCTTCCAATGTTTTTAAGCTGTCACAATTCCGATGTTTACAAAGCGTCGGTATACCGATGGTGGGTTCAATTTAAAAAAAAAAAATGAAACTTTAAAACAGGACAGTAAATCTCCAATATTTGTTATGAATTATGGGCGTTCCAATGACCGTGAAATATTAATATAATAAACCACTCCGCAGTGCTTCGACTATAAACAATCATATAAACATGGCTCTTTATTTCAAAAAATAGGTTTAAAATAGAAACAGGGCAACATTTTTTTTTTCCAATTGTTATGAACATAATTGAACTGTGAAATATTAATATAATAAACCACCCCGCAGCGCTTCGAATATAAGCAATAATTTTTTTTTCACAAGAGAAAAAACGTTGTTTTGAATATATTATATGAAGTAAAACAGTCCATGAAGTCATTACATTTTCACATCTGAAGATTGGAACCCAAATATCCATCCAAAGAAGTGGAAGTCCCACCCCAGACAATGATAGAAAAATACCCCATGTCACATACAGGGACATGATATAAAACCCAGTAACGGTCCACAAGGAGATTATCGACAATCTGAGGAAGAATCCAAATATGCCCGAGGCATCTATAAGAAAGTGAAATAGTAGTATGTAGAATAGTAAAGCAACAGATAGATTACCAATGTCCATTGTTCCAAATAAAAATTAAAGTACCCAAAATCCTTGAATAGAGAAAAACGCTAATCATGTGAGGAGTGTGATATGTCCAAAATATAAAAAGACCATCAGACCATATCAATAAACAAGAAACATAGACCAGCATCGCTAGTTTTGAAGGCAGAGTGATAAACAATATTTTTTTTTTCACAAGAGAAAAAATGTTGTTTTGAATATATTATATGAATTAAAACAGTCCATGAAGTCATTACATTTTCACATCTGAAGATTGAAACCCAAATATCCATCCAGAAAAGTGGAATTCCCACCCCAGACAATGATAGAAAAATACCCCATGTCACATACAGGGACATGATATAAAACCCAAGAATAAATTCACATGGAGATTATCGACAATCTGAGAAAGCATCCAAATATGCCCGAGGCATCTATAAGAAAGTGAAATAGCAGCGTGTAGAATAGTAAAGCAACAGATAGAGTACCGACGTCCATTGTTCCAAGTAAAAATTAAAGTACCCAAAATCCTTGAACAGAGAAAAACGCTAATCATGTGACGAGTGTGATATGTCCAAAATATAAAAAGACCATTAGACGATATCAATAAACCAGCATCACTAGTTTTGAAGGCAGAGTGATAACCTATCAACACATAAAATAGTATCATAAAGTGGATACAGGAAATGTGCGGAGACATGTACTGTTGATATACGCCTCACACAAAAAGCATCCATGATAGAGAAAAATATGTATAAACCCAGGGTCGATTGTATGTTCTGGCTCGCTTGTTCCCGGAAATAAAAACCATCTGCAGAAACCCAGGCTCGCTTGATTCCAAAATTGGTAACCATCTGTTGCATCCGAGATGTAAGGTTTAGGCTCGCTTGTTTCCATCATAGTAGCCCACTATAGCATCCAATCCTCCACTCGTTCATAGCAAAACTGTTCGCGTAGATATATACGTAGAAAGAGTATAATACGGAGATTCATATAAACATGGCTCTGTATTTCAAAAAACAGGTTTAAAATAGAAACAAGGAAACATTTTTTTTTTCCAATTGTTATGAACATAATTAGACCGTGAAATATTAATATAATAAACCACCCCGCAGCGCATTGACTATAAACAATCATATAAACATGGCTCTGTATTTCAAAAAATAGGTTTAAAATAGAAATATAGCAACATATTTTTTTTTTCCAATTGTTATGAACATAATTCGACCATGAAATATTAATATAATAAACCACCCCGCAGCGCTTCGACTATAAAAAATCATATAAACATGGCTATGTATTTCAAAAAATAGGTTTAAAATAGAAACATGGCAACATTTTTTTTTTCTAAGTAAAGTTAATCTATTAACAGTGGGAATAAAATTACAGCATGACTTTAGTCAAAAACATTGCCCAGATTTATGGCAAATTTGTCATCAAAATATAAAAAAAGAAGACTGCCCTCATACGGGGAAACCAATCTTGAACGTTTATAGAATTCAAAAATATTACAGAGGTCCAACACAGTAATATAATCTAAAACATGCCCAATTAAGTGGGACTGCGAAGCAAGAAAACCAAATTAACCAAACTACTCCTCCAGTGGTTCCTCGACGATTTGGAACCATTCTTCGGAAGGTCCAGGATATCCAGGTGCTATCTCCACATTCACGCCACCGGTCCCCTCCTGAAGGCCCGAATGCTGGCCGGTTTTTTCTGAGCTCAGACCCGCCGGATGGGTGCATTGTTCCTCCATTTGGGCCTCCTCACGGAAAACCACGGTGATTGAAGCTGTGATTCGTGGGCAGTTCAAAGAGAAATTAAAGGAAAAAAGTGCAGTGCGCGTCGTGGGAGAAGGTGAAGTGGTGGGGAAATGAGGAGCAGGGGAGCCCATACGGTGGCCAGATCCTAGAACCAGACCCCGCCCACTTCTAGTGTTTGGATAGCGACCTGCGGAATAATCACTAGACTGGGAAGACGACTTGGTTGAGGGGTTGGAGGGAGTGCGCAAGGGTTGACCTCTAGTGCTCCCCCTGCGGCAACACATTCTTTGACGTAGGCGAGGCATGGGTGTAGTCTCAGCAGTGGGCACAAGACGAGATGGAGAAGCAGGATTCCAAGAAACCGAGGAAGACAGACATAGACCAGACCGAGAGAAATGCAGATATGCACCAAGGTCTAAGCAGCAGTTCAACTAGCCACTTCTCCTTCTCGTCACAGTGAGAAGGTAGTGTAACCCAACAACCGAAGAGCATCTGCAATTCAAAGGTTGCGGCTCGTCTGAAAAACCATAGCGAAACGCCATTTTATCGACCCGACTGCAATGCAATCGAAGAACGCCTGTCATAATTAATCTCTCATTAATGAGATCCGAAGGCCGAATCATATTGGAGCATGCGGAATCGCTAACAGGAGTGGAGGTCCGATCTTGAACAGTGTTAAAACTTAATGCGATTTGATGTGAAAACCTTGGAACTTAAATATCGGCTAATTGAATAGCGTTAAAACTTAATGCGATTGATATGAAATCGCCACATCCAGGTCCCATCGCCTTAAACGCCATCGAATGCACTCGCATCCGGGAATAGGGAAAATTTTGATTGAGGACACGTGTGATCCAGGTGGATATTGGTGGTCACCCGCCTATTCCACTTGGGGCTCCACCATTGTCTATTCGTGTTTTTTTCGCCTGCACATTTTATATGTTACTATTTTTAGCAGTTTTTCGTGTCCTGAACTTCCGGAGCCGTTTTGAGGCCCTAAACGGCGTTTTTTGGGAAAACAGAGATCAACACGAGTTTGAGGACTGATGTTGCTCATTCCAAATTTTTAGTCCTCGGATAGATCTTTCTAACGAGGTATGGTACGCGTCAAACGGAGATCGTATGCCAAAGTTATGCCCCTGGGAAGTTGAAACACCAATTTACCCAAACGGGGCCCATAGTTTTGGCGCTTCATCTCCTAGGGTTAGGGTTTTGGCTGTTTAGGGTTTCCCATTGTTTCTAAATGATAAATAGGCCCTCGAGCCTCATTGTAACTCAGTTCAGAGGCCTGTAGCCGCCACATCTCTTCTCAGAGATAGCTACCAGCGCCCCAGCTAGTTTTATTTCCATTCTGTCTGTAAGCAAATTTCAGTTCTTTGATATTAATGAAATGAAGTGTTATTTCCGCTGCATCTCTGTATTTATGGTTATATGTTTATTCTGTTGCGTTCTTGCATAAATCCGGATCAGTGGTATCAGAGCGGTCTGCTTTTTCTCGATCCTTCTTTGCATGTCCCCAACGAGGTCGGGGTATAAGGAGCTAGGGCTTGATCTGGTGGAACCTTTGCAAGATCAGCCTCGAAAACCTCGACGGACGCCCATGGGGGACGAAAAGAAAGATGAGGAAGCAGGAGATCCTATCAAAATATTGCTCGAGGAGGCCCTCGAAAGACAAAGGAACGTGATGATGGATAACTTTGCTCAGATCCTAGCAGTTTTCGGGTCCTAAACTTCCGGAGCCGTTTTGAGGCCCTAAACGACGTTTTTTAGGAAAACGGAGAGCAAAATGCGTCCATGGATCGATGTTGCTCATTCCAGATTTGTATTCCTCGAATAAATCTTTCTAACGAGGTATGGTACGCGTCAAACGGAGATCGTATGCCAAAGTTACGCCCCTGGGAAGTTGAAACACCAATTTACCCAAACAAGGCCCATAGTTTTGGCGCTTCATCTCCTAGGGTTAAGGTTTTGAGTTTGTTTAAGGATTTCCCATTGTTTTTAAATAATAAATAGGCCCTCGAGCCTCATTGTAACTCAGTTTAGAGGCCTATAGCTGCCACATCTCTTCTCAGAGATAGCTACCAGTGCCCTAGCTAGTTTTATTTCCAGTCTGTCTGTAAGCAAATTTCAGTTCTTTGATATTAATGAAATGAAGTGTTATTTCCGCTGCATCTCTGTATTTATGGTTATGTGTTTATTCTGTTGCGTTCCTGCATAAATCCGGATCAGTGGTATCAGAGCGGTTTGATTTTTCTCGATCCTTCTTTGCATGTCCCCAACGAGGTCGGGGTATAAGGAGCTAGGGCTCGATGTGGTGGAACCTTTGCAAGGTCAGCCTCGCAAACCTCGATGCACACCCATGGGGGCCCATGGGGGGACAAAAGAAGATGAGGGAGCGGAGATCCTATAAATATTGCCTGAGGGCCCTCGAAAAACAAAGGAACGTGATGATGGATAACTTTGCTCGGATCCTTCGACGGCTGCCGATTGGTGACGCATATGCATCCAGTAGCCACTCTGGAGTGGCGACTGCGTTTGAGGTACAAGTAAATTTTGACATGCCCATATTTGAGGTCAAATCGTCGCAGTCTTTGTAGATAGATGGTTGAATCTATTAGAAGGATATTTCTCGGTTCATGAATTTTCCGACAGGGAGAAGATTATTTTTGCACTCCTCAAAGTTTCCCCCCATGTCAAGGACTGGTGGGAAACCTAGTGTTAGAAAAAGGACGAGACAAAACCCTCTCTGTTCTCGGCCATACCAACTTGGAATTCTTTCCGAGACCGTCGAGAACGTGCTATCCGTGGGAGCTGAACAAAGTACATACAATGGACCCATAGTACAAACAACAAAGGGATCAAGATGTGCATGAAATTTTGGCAATTTGTTCCATACACGCACAAAGTTGGGTATCAAAGATTGAGAGAAACATCACAGTGCTAAATGTCTGTCTGCACAGATACATTCAGGAGGAAATGGAGTTCCTCGGCATCTCCTCGCTTGGTACGGCATACCGGTATGCTGCCAAGATTGAGCAGAAATTCAAACATAAGAAGCGAGACTTTGGATCTTTGAATCAAAAGTAAGGGAAAGGTGCTTCCAAACCACAGAACAAAGTATAGACCCAAGGCATGGCAGCTAAAGACAACTCATCGAAGCCACAAGAAAAGAACAGCACCGCAAAGCCAAAGAAGGACACGGGAAAGTCGTGTGAGTTCCATAAGAGCTCCACTCACAACACAAGTGAGTGTCGGGCCAAGCAGTCGCTAGTGGCCGAGATGAGGGCTTCTGAGTCAGATGCATGCTCTGACTCCGAATCAGAACCTGAAAAGGCGAATGAAAAATGAAGCAAACTGTGATGGAGCCCAACGCCCTTTGTTACACACAAGATCCAGATGGAGGAATCGGAAGATCCGGAGGAGGAGGAACGTCTCTTCCACTCCCAGATGTGGGTAAAGATGTGGGTAAAAGGGCTCCCCGCTACTTCATTATTAATGATGGGAGCCAGGCCTCATTTCGGCGGTCTTAGTGGCGGTTGGGCTTGCGACCCGACTCACCCACATCCATACACCATTAGGTGAAACTACGGGACGAGATCTTCGTGTCGGTCAACAGTGCCCGCCTTCCATATAGCATCAAGCCCTTCACGGATGAGGTATTATGTGAATTTGCTCCTATTGATGTTTTCGATGTATTATTAGGACAACCATACTTGTGGAAGCGTTATTCTGTGTATGAGTCTCGGCCTCACACTGTTATTGTTACTTTGGGAAATAAGTTGTATGGGATACCAGAGGTACCACCTCCTGCCGCTATCTCTTTGGTTACTGTAAAACAATGCAGTAAGCTCATTTCCCAAACCAGGAAATTCGTTTTCCTGATGATCCACCCCCAGGGCAAGAAGAAGACTGTGGCCACGACCTCTAGACAGGGCTCCTCTGCACGGCAACAACAAATGGATAAGGTTGTGGAGGAGTACAGGGACATATTCACCTCACCCACAGGGGTTCCTCTGCACTGTCAGGTCAAGCACTCGATTGATCTGACCCCTGGTGCACTGCTACCTAATGGACCAATCTATCGGTGCTCTGTTCTGGAGAATGATGAAATCAAGAGGAAGATTCAGGAGCTGTTGCAGAAAGGTCACATCAGACCAAGTTCATCGCCCTTTTAATGGGAGACCGTGTCTTAAATTCGAGGAAAGAAGGTGGACGGTGACTCTGTATTGACTATCGGGCACTGAACAAGATCAGTGTCTGGAATAGGTACCCGATACCATGGATTTATGACCTTCTGGACCAACTCAAAGGGGCGAAATATTTCGATAAGATCGACTTGAAGTCTGGGTATCACCAAGTACCAATCGAACCCTCTGATGTGTGGAAGATGACCTTCAAAGCCAAGGAGGGAATTTGTAGTCATGCCTTTCGGGTTGACGAATGCTCCCGCAACCTTCATGAGGTTGATGGATGAGATATTGTGGCCATTCACCAACTCATTTGTAGTAGTGTACTTGGATGACATTTTGATCTTCAGCCAGACTTGGGAAGAGCACGTCCACCACATTTGACAAGTCCTCCAAACACTGTATCAATAGTTGTGTGCCAATTTGGAGAAGTGCACTTTTGGCATGAACCAAGTTCAGTGTCTCGGATACATTATTGATGAGTGGGGGTTGCATGTGGATCCAATTCATTCGGGATTGGCCAGCCCCAACAACTCTAACATAGCTTTTTATCATTTTGGGTCTTGCTAATTTCTACCGAAGGTTTGTGTTGGGATACTCTCATATCACTTGGCCCTTGAGACAAGTCACGAGGAGGAGCGAGAGCAAAATTTTTCTAATTCGGAACCTCAACGAAGAAGGCATTCACGAAATTGAAAAATCGCCGTCCAATGAGTGCTCACTTCCATAGACTTGCAAGTACCATTTAGAATCCAGACCTGTCTCGACTATGCTATTGGGGCAGTTCTCCTCCTTGAGGGACATCCCGATGGCATTTCACGGTCGGGCATTATCCAGAACCCACAGATTCATAAATACACTTATGACAAAGAAATGTATTCCATTGTGCAAACTTGTTGACAATGGAAGCATTACATTTTGGGGAAGGAAAAAATCATCCACACAGACCACCGGCCCCTGCAGTTCATACAGACACAAGGGAAGTTGCAGAATGATCGCCATCAGAAGTGGTCCACATATCTGCAACAGTTTCATTTGAACATCAAGTACAAGAAGGGTAGCACCAATAATGTTGCAGACTGCCTCAGCCGGCCACCGATCGTGGCGCTCACCACCGTGCTCAACTCTTGTGGGCACGAGACTTCTGATTGGCCGCTTCTCTATGAGAGTGACCCAGAATTCGGCCACACTTACAAGGCACTCTTGGGGGGCACACAAGTTCCAAATTTTCACCTCCAAGATGCACTTTTATGTCACCTGGGACATCTTTGTGTTCCTTCAAGCGAGCGTGCCAAGATGATATGGGAAGCACACTACAGTCGAGTCGCTGGGCATTTCGGGGTCGAGAAAACAGTAGCAATCCTGCAGAAGTATTTCTATTGGCCGAACCTTCGAAAGGATGTCGAGAAGCACATCAGATCCTGCACTGCTTGTGCCATTGCTAAACCGACCATCAAGAAGCAAGGCCTATATACTCCTCTACCTACCCCTAGTCGACCTTGGGAATCCATCTCCATGGATTACATGTCGGGCCTGCCTTCTACTAAGCGGGGAAATGACTGTGTTTTTGTGGTCGTCGACAGATTCTCGAAGATGGCCATTATGGCGGCCTGCAAGAAGAATATCACAGCAGAAGCCACTGCTAAACTCTTCTTTGAACGAGTGTGGGTGCACTTTGGGATCCCACAATCTATCATATCAGATCGGGATAGCAGGTTCCTCAGCACATTTTGGTCCAGCCTCTGGTCGATGTTGGATACCAAGCTCACCAAGTCCACAGCTTTCCATCCCCAAACAGATGGCCAGACAGAGGTTGTCAACAAAATGATTGTACACATTCTGCGCATGTACAATTCAAAGCATCCACGCACATGGGACGAGAGCCTCCCTTATGTACAACATAGTTATAATCGGGCTCTCCACAGTTCAATCGGCCGTAGCCCCTTTCAGGTGGGCTTGGGATTCCAGCCACTATGTCCCATTGACGTAGCCATGCCATTTGCAGCTGCTCAGGCCAATTCAGCTCATGTCCAGTCTGAAGTTGACAAAGCCAGTAGCTTCATCGAGTGCATTCAACACATCCGCCAACAGGTTCATGATATATTGGATAGAGCCAATGCCAAGTACAAGCAACGCCATGATCAACACCGGGTGCATCAAGAACACTCGTCAACAGCAGATCCAACTGTATCGGGTTGTCAAAGCTGGCCAACTCCTGCACCAAGGAAAGTGGTTCACCGGGGACCAAGTTCAGCAGAAATTTCCTCATCTCATGGAGGAACTTAACGCAATGGGGACCATTGCTTCCTAAGGGGGGAGGAATGATCCAGGTGGATATTGGTGGTCACCCACCTATTCCACTTGGGGCTCCACCATTGTTTATTTCAGTTTTTCAGTTTCGGCACAGTTTACTATTTTTAGCAGTTTTTCGGGTCCTAAACTTCCGGAGCCGTTTTGAGGCCCTAAACGACGTTTTTTGGGAAAACGGAGAGCAACATGGGTCCATGGTTTGATGTTGCTCATTCCAAATTTGTAGTCCTCGGATAGATCTTTCTAACGAGGTATGGTACACGTCAAACGGAGATCGTATGCCAAAGTTACGCCCCTGGGAAGTTGAAACACCAATTTACCCAAACGGGGCCCATAGTTTTGGCGCTTCATCTCCTAGGGTTAGGGTTTTGGCTGTTTAGGATTTCCCATTGTTTCTAAATAATAAATAGGCCCTTGAGCCTCATTGTAACTCAGTTCAGAGGCCGGTAGCCGCCACATCTCTTCTCATAGATAGCTACCAGAGCCCTAGCTAGTTTTATTTCCATTCTGTCTGTAAGCAAATTTCAGTTCTTTGATTTTAATGAAATGAAGTGTTATTTCCGCTACATCTCTGTATTTATGGTTATATCTTTATTCTGTTGCATTCCTGCATAGATCTGGATCAATGTAGCAGAAATTGATTGGAGCGGATCTTTGTTTGGGCCGCTCGCGCAGTGGAAATCCAGACCCGAAAAAGATTAGGGAAAATTTGATAAGAAATTCGCGTCACAACTCTCCCTCCATACGCCAACCCAACTTTGGACCCGAAAAAGATAAGGGCAGAATTCATTTGGTTTTCATGTCACAAAATTGGCCGACGTCAGCAGGCTATTTTGGAACGCGAATTTGGTTTGAATTATGGTTTATCGCCGTTTGAAGTCCGGCGGGCTCGACTTAAGAACAATTTTGTTTGATCCCATCTTATAAAATTTGTGTTGGTTTTCTTTGATAATACACATATTTATAATAAATCATTGGAATACCACACTAAACATGTGGAAAAGTTATATAAATTATTGAGAACAATCATTTTTATGTAAAAATATCCAAATGTGCTTTTGGGAAATAAGAATTCGAGTATTTGGTTCATATTGTTTTAAAGGAAGGAGTGACGTTGGAGCCTCAAAAGATGCAAGCTATTACAAAATGACCTATTCCTAAGAAAATCAAGGTTCTTAGAAGATTTTTTAGACTTACATGATATTATTGAAAATTTGTTAAGAATTATGCATGCATTTCAAGTCCACTCACATATCTCTTGAAGAAAATATCATTTATATGGAATGATGAGGCTACTTTGGCATTCTCTCTTTTAATGGATGCCATGTCTTCTACACCAACATCGGTTGCACCTATTTTTGGTAAAACATCCATAGTAGAGTGTGAGGCACTAGGACAAGGAATTTATGTAACATTAACACAATAAGGGATATCATTGGCTTTTAAAAGCAAGGAATTCAAAGAAAATATTTGGTGAAATCTACGTATGAAAAATAAATGGAAGCAATATTACATGCAATAAAAAATGGGGATAGTATATCATTGGGAGGTACTTTCAAGTCAAGATATACCCTGATAGCATAAATTATTTTTTGAAGCTATGATTTTCATTAGAAGATTAACAAAAATGAGGAGAAAAAATGCAAAGTTTTAATTTTGAGATAATCTGCAAAAAGGGTAAGGAAAATTTAGTACATGATGCTCTTTCTAAAATAGAAGAGGCCTCAAATTTATATCCAATTACTTTTTCTATTCCTAGGTGGCTAGAAGAAGCTTGCCATAATGGAAAAATGACAATAGTACTAAACAAAAACTAAAATTTATAAAGGATGGGATGAACTCTATGGAGAATTGGGAGTGAAAGAGAGATATACTTTGGTGCAAATATAGAATATTTTTATGCATGCAAGCATATTTGAATAAAAAATATTAAGGAAGTCCCATGTCTCTCTGATGGTAGGACACAGGGTTCCTTAAAACATCTCAAAGGATCAAAAGATATATTTTTGGAAGGAATGAAGAAAGATATTCAAAATTTTGTAAGAGAAGGTCAGGTTTGCACAATAAATAAAAGAGAGATAGTAAAATCTCTAGGGTTACTTCAACCATTCCACATACATATTCAAAGACTAGAAGATATATCAATAGACTTTATTACAGGGTTACTGAAATATAAAGGTAAGTATTACAGTTTTTTGGTCATTTATATAGACAAATTTTGTAGAGCTCAAAGTACATAAACCAATGTCAAGTGGCAGAAGTGTCCATGAAATAAATTCATAGTCTTCAAGTGGTTTTACTAAAGTAATAGTAACAAGAAAATTTTGGAATAATTAATATGAGTGTGGAGAAACACTAATTGGCCATGAGTTCTACATATCAAACAATAATCAAATGGTCAAACAAAACAGTTAACAAATGTTTTTAAGGTTATCTACAATGTTACTCTCAGAAAAGCAATTCAATGGATGAAGTGGTTCATTAAGGAAAATGGTAATATGATACTACCTATCACACATCTACTAAAATTTCCCCATTTAAGGCCCTTATGGATATCCAACCCTAAAGATCTCACAATTTCCTTTTTGCAAGATAAGTCCAAATTATAGGAAACAGAAATAACATATGGAAAATACTAAAGAAACTTTGAAAATTATTAAGTGGAAAACCTTCAAATGACATGAAACATGATAAAACAACAAGGGGAACAACATTGAAGTGAAAGAAAATTCGAGGAGGGTAATTGGGTATTTTTTAGATTATAGGCATTATAAGTAAAATCTTCATTCAAGAAAAAGAAGAATAAAGAATTAGCTCAAACATGTTATGGCCCTAAATAATTATTCACAGGATTGCATTACTTTGTATAGAAGTTATATTTCTATTCTTCTTGCATTCAGTAAGGTTTTTCATGTATCTTGCCTCCAAAAAAGGTTTTGGGAAAATATGCCAATGTAAATAGAAACTTCCAAAATTAGATGAAGAATGAAAGTTGGATTCTTGAACCACAAAAAGTTATAGATAAACATTCTCAGATCTCTTTACATATAACCATTATGAAGTACCTAATCAAGTGGAAGAATATTCCTCTAGAAGAAGGTGGCCATGGTAAAATGATCAATTCGTGATGAAATACCTATGGCTAAAGGGTTTGTTTGAAGTTTTGACAAAGGTTTTGTTATATGTTTTATATAACGTATGCATAATAGTTTTATTGTTTGTTAAGGTCCTGGCCACAAAGATCAAATTTGAAGGGCAGTCCAAATTTCAATTAGAAGGGCATATATCTATGTCGCTCTTCCATAATGAAAAGCTTTAAAAAAACTTTTCAATTGACCACAATAAATTATTTTTACATTTCATTTTCAGAAAGACAAACCATCATTCTTTATATTAATAAAAGATCACATATATACAAATAATGAAGAAGGCTCCATCTTTCATTGCTTAAATATCTCATTTGCAATGTCAACACAAGTCTTGAAGACACTATTATAAGAATTTGGACATATACCACGGATATAGGAGATTCTTATGTGTCGATTGTGTAATGCAATTTTGACTTTGTCTCACAAGGAGCAAGAAGATGTGAGGTCCGGATTTTTCTTATAGAACTTTTATTATTATTATTTGAAACGCTGTTTATAGATATTAATACAACAATGAAATTATTAGCATGGTGGACAATTAGTCAAGCTCATGATGCCAAAACCATGATGATAAGCTGGAATTTAACATTTTTACATGTTAAAGACAAATAGTCAAAATCACCTGATTGTAAATCATATGCCATAATTAATACATTCCCTGTTCACTTTTGTTAATAGGTTTATGTCATATGATGATCTTCTCTTCTCCGGCATTTATCGTATTGAAGATCACTATTCTAGGAATAAGGAGTTATTTTCTCCAAAAATAAATTCTAGCCAAATATTGACAATGCATCAAGGATGTCTTTCTATGCCTATAAGTACATATGTTATACTTCTGTAAATCATGTCTTGAAGTGGTTGTTTTGCCGGAAATTATTCACCAGCTTGGTTTCATACCAAAGTCTTTTTTCGTTTTCAAACATCCAATACATGAAAAAGATAATGGTTTAAAAAACATAAATATTCTTTTCGTGAAATTTTGCAAGAATTGTATGGCACACTTTGAATTTAATTTTGAAGTCAAGTGCATGATGTATAGACTGTAAGTGTCATTTTTAATACTGTGATGTTTCACAAGAAACTTCTCAACATGCTACCCTACGTAAGGATTAAATGACAATATTGCATCAACTATTTCCATAATAAAAGTGCACCTCGGCCATAAGACTAAACAACTACAAATGTTGTAGATCTAACAAGACCACACAATCAAATGTATTCCACAAGGCCAATACTATATGAAAATGAAAAGGAGTTTGCAACCAAAAATACCTAGGCAACTAATTCAATTAGATACACCAAAACCATCAAGAAAAGGAAAACCAAACAGACTAGCAAAGCGTTTACCTCCTTTGACAAAATTTTGAAGTTCCGAAACAAGGGCCTTTATTGTCTTGTCAATGCCCCTAGTAATTTGAATGGGGTTTGTACCCTACTTCGCAACAACCTAAAAAAAGGTTTCATTTCAAATTATCTTCCACAAATTTAAGAGATACAACTATCGTTAGTTTTGTATTTCCTAACAAGCTTTCCAAATTTTGGACAAAAGAACCAAAATTTTTTAATACCTCGAGCAATTTTTTCACTCAAAAACTATCTTAGACTCAATAAGCCCAACCCAAAACTAAAAAACCAAACACCATAAGACCCTACAAAAATGAATAGATGATCTTAATCCAAAGACTATCAGATAAAAAGTTACTTTCCTTACACCCTCACTTATTAAACCCCCTGCCGTTGAATTTTAAATTAATTGTCGCAGCTGTAAGGGGATGGATGCAGCATATTAACATTTCTTTTTTGAGGTTGCTTGCACACCATCCAAATTTAATTCAGTATTTAAAATTTCGTAAGTTTTTTTTGTAGACGGCCGCAGCCCAAGGCTTCACAGATAGGATTGTATTTAAACACAACAACCACAAACATTAGCGTAATTCACCACCAACCAAATTAAATAAACAAAAATTTACCCACCGCTTTTTGAAAATTCAAAAGGAGGACACGGAGCATTAATATTGATTGTATGAAATTGCGAATCCTAAAACCCTAAAACCGCATCTAATTTTTTATAAGGCATATCGATTGAGAATTCACATTACAAATTAGGCAGATCAAATATCCCATTTGGAACGCTAATTTGCTTGAAATTAAATCTATTCGATTTTGAAGTCCAACGGAAATGGTTCTTTAATGTTTTGATAGTTTAATTTTATAGGCTTTAATATATACATATGTTTTGGGGCATATGTTATATATATATCATATGCGTAAAATGAAAGGTGGGCCATAGAATTTAGTTTTAATTTTATTTTTTTAAAAGAGGTTTATTATAACATGTTTTATATGTTACGACATATAAAGAGGAAAAAATCTTGATAGTTTTTTTTATAGAAAGTACGTTAAATTTTTTATTACACAGCTGTAAAAAGTGAAAGACCGAGTGTAATCTCTTTTAAGTCTCGTATGCATAGTGTTATGAAGAAAAACACAAAGAGAGTGTTTTATATTTAGTATGTTTGTTTTATCTTGTATGATTTCTTTCAAGAAATTTCATTATATTATCATTTGTGTATGCAACATATTTTGGCCGTATGGGTTGTATAAAGGATTGGTGTGATTTGCAAATTGTTGTTTTGTTGATTTAACTACCAAGAAAGAAGTTGTTGTGTAGTTCTAGTTGGAGTATTTAGATTGGCTCAAGTATGGTATTCATGAAATGAGGGTCACATGTAAGAGTGGAGTGGGGGATCCGACAAATTCAATACAAAGAATATATTTTCTTCATGAGTCCAATGGGAGTTGGGTGAGGCCTGATCGTGGTGGCTTCTCAACGGGATTGCGGCGAATATCCATGGAGTCATGAGATGTAGCATCACCAAATTGATAATAGCCATCTCGTACACTCTATGTAATTGAATTGCTCGACGAATAATAAAATTATGTGAGAAATGCAACAACAAGGGTGATTTTTGGGTCTTGGGAGGGGGTTTTCCACCGTGAAATATCTCGTGTCCTCTTGTGTATGTTTATTTGGTTGTTTTGATGGATCTCATTTTTTTATGTGATATTGTATAATAATGGGTTAATGTATGTTGTGATCAAGAAGTGGAAAAAAATTCAAAATTCAATAGACACTGTCATCATTAATTCACCCCCTTACCTCAGAGTACATTTCCAAAATTGGTATCGAGAAGGTGTTCATGGTAGCTTAATCGTTGAATATGGACCTGAAACATGGGTTATCAAGATGCTCTATGACTCAATGCATCAAATTTTTTTAGCATGGAGAGATAAGGTGAAAACAAAATTTCAAGGATCCTAAGTTTGAGAATTGTGATAAAAATGAATATGATGATAAAGCCCTTAAATCAAGATCAATTATTGGATGCACAAGCTTAGATGTGTAATTTATGATAATATTTATGATCGAGATGCTGAGAAATATCAAATATCCAAACTCAAAGGAGATTAACAACCATCTCAAAGATCGATTAGAAATTGTGAAAAATTAAAGATCGAGGTGGTTTCAGAAAATAAGATGAATTAGCCTCAATGAGATATGAATTAGAAAAGGATAACAATCAACTATCTCATTATCAAAATTTGGAGAAAAGTATCGAAATTCTTGGAAGAGATCCTCATCATCAAATATATCCTTATCAAGTCCAGATTGGGATTTGAAGGAGAATTTTGCCTCATGAAGGAAAAGAGAAAGAAGACAACTATATTTCCAAAATCATAAGTCCATCACCAATGAAGTCAAGCAAAGCTCCCTGGAAGTAGTATCAACAAAGGAAGTCAAGAAATAAAATAAATTATTAAAGATAAACATAGGAAAGCAAACCATAGTCACTATATGCAACACTTCAAAAGAGAAAGTAAGAAACCACGCATTTTATGGTATGGAAAATCGAAACTCAAGGTATCAAAGTTTATTTTATGGTTATTCTTTTCTTGCTATGATTTTAGACATAAATCAATGGAATGTAAGTAATTTGCAAGAAAAAAAATATTACATGAGGAATCTGGCCAAGGTAGATCTTATACTAATGTTGAATATTTCAATTGTGGTAAACTTTGCCACAAGGCATTAGCTTGCAAATACACATCAAATTCAGAAGTGCAACCCAACCATTAAATACAATGGAAGTTTGGAGGATAGAATATGTGTGCAAAGAACTAGCAATCCAAAGGACTTCAAGAAAGGAGCATTATGTATTACAAAAGGACAAGAAATAAAGAGAAGAAGATTCACATGCTACAACAAGCTCACAAGATTTGGAGGAGAAAGGAGTAGCTAACACTTTCAATAAAAAATTGAGGCCTACATGGTCTCAGGGAGAGAATATGGCTGCATTTTGGGTTGCATGCAAATCATTAGAGGTGTTGCCACATTAAAGAGGTTACAAAATTTTAAATATTTTTATTATCATGGATATGTGCACTCATAGTTGTTGTTGCATGAGATTATTAGAGATGCCACATGTGTAGGGTAGCATCTCTGCAGGCTTGTAACTTTAGATTTTATTGATGGAATCATGGTCCATGCTTAAGCATATGAAAAAAGGTTGCTTTGAGGAGTTTTCTATGTCTCTCATGTAATGCATTTTTCCTCGACATTGGCTATTGCAGAACCACTTAGAGATTGAGAATGATGTGTTTTGAGGTTGCATGACACTGTCATATTGTTTGTATCAATTAGTATGTCGTTGCTTATTTTCAAATTGATGGTCATGAACTCATGTTATTTCATTACCATTATAGCAGCAGTTAAGTTTGTAACTAGTAAAGAGAGAGTGTTATGCATGTTAAGCCGTCAAGAGAATTTATGATGGTTGGGGAGAGAATGCACATGTTTTAAATTCATATATGATGTGCATATGAGTACTGTTGAAAAGGATATATATATATATATATATATTTCTTCCACCTTAAATGCATCAACAAAGGTCCTGTGACACAAGAAGAGGAAGAGGACATGTCCTATGTTCCATATGTGAATGCAGCTTGGTAGTCGATGCATGCAATGGTTTAATAGAACAAAATAAAATGCACATGCAATGGGGAGTATTGGAGCAGGTTTATATCAAACCAATGAAGGAGCATTGGACAACATGGCCACCTCTTTAGGTATTTGCGTGGTACTAGTGATTATGGTGCATGTGCTACCAAGGAAGATTAGATTGGATAGACATGGCTGGAGATCGAGAAATATATTATCTACAAGTGGGTATGTGTTTAACCTATTGGGAGAGCAATAATTTCGATGAGAAAGAGACAATCTATAGTGGTCTTTCAACGTGCTGCTGAATAAATGGCAGCCACCATGCAGAAGTAAGGAAGCAACTTGGTTGGGTGCAAGAGAGATTGTGTTCAATGGAAGGTAAATTTTAGCTATAAGGACAGACCGTGACAACAAAGTTCAATTTTCTTGGAAAATAACTCAGCTTATCATTCAAAGAAAAAGAACATTGATGTTCAAGATCACTTTTTGAGGGATATGGTTGAGGAAAAATGTTAAGCCGGTAAAGGTGGACACTTTGAAGAAGGTTGCGTATGCATTGAAGAAGTATGTGAGCACCGGGAAGTTTTCTTCTTGTTGTAGAGAAATAATGGGTGGCCGTGGCCTAAAAATTAGTAAGCTCTCCTATGACCCCTGTGGAAAGAAAACAACAAGGGATAATTTTGGGTGCTTTATATTATTTCCATGATTAGGTACAACATGTTTATTATCACAGCTGTGCTTAGTGTCGTGTGTGGGGGTTTCCCCTTTGTTGAGGCTTTGAAGGGGAGGTAGCTCCACATGGGGCCCGAGAAAACGCCTAAATATTTTTTTGCAAGATGCGGGACTCAAGGATGGGGACAAACCCATAGATGGTGGGGCGGATTTCACCATTGGCTTCTGTGCATGGGTTTTGTATTATTGGTTTTGGGTATTATGGTTTTCTTCCCACATATTTTGTAGATCTCTACTAAGGGAACTATGGTTATGTTATAATTATGTAAGGTTATGGATTTGGGCTTGAGAATGCTTTGACATGTATATATATGTATTATATCATTGAAAGGAATATAATGAAAAATCAATCCGGTAGTCTCATTTTGGGATACATGGAATATTTGTGTATATATATTTTTGTTCTCGCCATTACATATTTTTCATTTTAAGAATTCATTTGCGGTAATTTTACATGGTTAAAAGCTGGGCATATGTATTAATTGATCCTATGTTTAACCTGGTTATGTTAGCCCTAAAGTATTAACAAATTGTAAATTAGTAGCTGGTACCCCAAAACTTCACATCTGTTAATCAAGCCATAGGTGCAAGTCAAATATGGTCATTGGTTAAAATCACACCACAATTGTGTTGAATAGGAAAACACAATTATTTTAAATGTGTTTCCATTAGGTTCTATGATTCTGATAGGTGCATGTGTGTTGGCTAGAAAGTCATAAAGCACCTGCTTACCTGCCTTAGAAGATATTTACCCTATGAATAATAATAGTGAAACTCTGCTATAAGAGGTATACCCAAACTTATTTCATATACAAATATCAATGATTATAGTTGAGGAAATGCACTAAAAAAGGGTACAAATTTTTCCATTAACATAGAAAATTATTCTCAAGAAGAATTAGAGGTGTGATAAATTTCCAAGATTTACAAATGAGATCCCTGGACTACGTCCCTCTAAGAGGGAGAGTATTTCCATAGAATCAAGCATATTATACATTGATATCCAAATCACTTACTGAATGATGGTACCATTACTTATGGAATTATAAATGAATTGCAAGAATTGTTGAGTAAAGGATATATTAGGCCCATCATATCCCTATGGAAAATCTTCATCCTTTTTGTTAAGAATAAGGATGGAACATTCAAGTTGGGTATTGAATATCACCAAATGAATAAGTTAAATAAAAATAAATAATTTTTACCCCGTATCGGCTGATAGTTTTTCCCCAAGTGAAGGGGGTAATTGTGTTCTTCAAGATAGATCTCAAATTGAGGTAATGAATGAGAATCAAAGAATAAATCGATTTAAAACAATAAATACTAAACTAGATATAAACTATGAATCATAGTGTTACCTCGTGCTTTCTCTCAACACACCTACCACTTTTATGCTTAATGAACTCATGTTTAGTATTACATTTTTGGAAAAATATGTGGATTTGCTGTGTGATATACTGTATATTCTGTGCCATCAGAAGAACACAAACAAAATTTGGAAATAGTATTACTAACCTTGTGGGGAAACTAGTTATATGAAAAAACGAATGAATTATTTTAGGACAAGATACAACATTTTGGTCACGTGATTTCAAAATAAGGGATAACAAAAGATATCCTAAGAATTTGAAGGCCATTCTTGACTAGCTCAGATCGAAGGACATGGCTGATATAAGATCATTAATGGGAATAACTAGTTATTACCACATGTTTATAGAGCAATTTTTCCAAGTTGAATAATCTTCCTCATAACCTCCTTGCACAAAAATAAAGGGTAAAATTTTTTATGGACACTCTAGTGTCGTGAGTTGAATTGAAAGTAACCGTAACACCTACTTATAGCTTCTCCTAAAAAGAAAAATATAGGATTTGAAAAAATAGAAGTGTGTACAAATGCATGCCTTCAAGGCTAGGTCATGTACTTTTGTAGGGCATTAGGCTTAGAGTCTCGAAAATTGAAACAGAAAATAAACAATTTATGACTTACACATTGGAAGAAGTAATTCATGCCTCAAAATAAGCGAGGCATTATTTGATTGGAAGAGAAATCATTTTAATCACAAATCAAGTGTGTAAGTCTGAAATACTTTTTCAACCAATCCCATGAGAATGCTAGGAAACTGTGTGGATGATTTTGAGTAGATATGAATTTAATAAACATATAAAGGAAAAGAGTATAAGGTGAAGACGCTTAACTCATATTTTAAAACAAGTATAGTGGATTTCTTATCACTGAAGAAAAGCATCTACCTGGAATATATCAAAGAGGAAAATGACAACATACCAAAATTTTAACCAACAGCATACAAGTTCTAGAAACTAAATATGATATAGATGATAAATGATTGATTATGAAATTAAAAAAAATGAACTATTAAACTTTTGCAAACCATTTTTATATACTAAATCAAGAAATAATCAAGCAATTGATATAGATGAACACCATAAGAAACTTTGCATATTGGGTCGAGGTATTAAAAATTGATTACAACCTCAAAAAGAGTTCTTATGGCACAAAATGAGAAAATAAGTTGTTGTGGTTACTTTGGCTGTGCCAGAGGTCAGAAGTGAGGACAAACATCAACACCCAACATGAATGTTTTTTTGAACTTGTTAAGTATCAAGTTGAAGTGAAGGTAGATCTCCCCAGATTTTTTATCACATGATTTCCATAAACATGGAAACAACATGAATCTATACTGTAGTAGTTTAAAAACTAATAAAGGTTGTCCATTTCATTCCTGTGTAGTCTGTACATTCAAAGCTACAAAAGTGGAGTATGCTTTTATGAGGGATCTTTTTATGTCATGGTATACCTCAAGGAAATATAATTTGGCTTAGACATTTTAATGGGAAGTTAGTAGAGGTCACCTGCTTATCAGATTGGCAGAGAGTTAAAACCGACTATGTCCCATCCAAAGAAAAAACATAAACTGAAGATCGAATTAGATTCTTGATAGGACAACTTTGCATATGGAGCTCATGAACCAACCTAGCAAAGTCATATGACTACACACACTTGGAAGAATTTATATGAATAATGGCAGCTATCAAATTATATTAAAAATAAGCTCCTTTGAAGCTTTATATGGGGAGTGAAATTCATAACACCTCTAAGTTTGAGTCAACTGTGAGGATGGATTGTAATGGGACCGACTTAATGGCAAAGAGATGGACAATATTAAAAGCAAATTAAACATATCATGAAAGAGGTGTAAGATAGATAAAAAATTTATATTTTTATGAAAATAAACTAGGAATTTGGAAGTGGGGAGCATGTTTATTTGAAAGTACGACTCAAATTTTTTCCTAAAGTTGAGAGATATTCTAAATTGGCTCACTCAGACAGTAAACAGTTTGAGATCTTGCCGTAGTGGAGCTAGTGGCCTATCAATTGCTTGTACTAATCGATTTTTTTAAGACTCACATGTATTTCATGTGTGTTTGTTAAACATGTATATATATATATATATATGATTCTAATCACATAATTAATTGGAATGTTGTACTTCAATTTGACCTGGATTGGGAGCAAAAATTTGCCAAAATTCGAAGTGCCGTAATCGCACCAAACCAGAATGACTTATAGTCGGCCGCTGTGAATATGATGCACTTCGCAATCGAAACTGACTCGTGATGTGAAAGTTAGGAGCTCATAATGCTGTAATTACACAAAAAAGTAATCTCTAAAAAGAAGAAGGGCTTAAGCAGGTCAAAGGTCAAAATTCTGGGTATTCTACCAATGACAGATGACAAGTGTCAATTTCTAAGTGGCTTGGATTTCTGGTACTTGGAAATTTTTTAGTAGTTTGTGGAGAGCCAATTGGGTGCTACAGATGGCATCCTGGGAGGCCACCAATGCCTCTGCTGCCTAATTTGTTAATAATTAAGGGCCGAATTTTACTAAATTTCATGAGTAAAATTCTTTGGTGGAGGCTCCTATTTAACGTAAGACTCCTGCACACAAACCACATGTCTTACCACCAAGCCACGCTGTTGGTTCTTAACAGCTTATGGGCATTAATATGTATTTAACTTCTCCTTGCTTGAATTGTGGAGTGGCAAAGGGGCCAAACTTACCACGTGACTAAACTCCTGGGGACCATGGTATGAGTGTGGGCTGGCTTAAGATACGTAAGTGGATTTAAGTTTTGCTATGTTAATTACCATAACTGGTGGTTATTAGCGCTAATCACAATTTAATTCGACTTTAAATCACGCTAATGCGCCTCTAATTCAGTTTAATTCACTTAACAATAATTAATCTTACATTGATCACAGGGTTTGGTGGTTCCACTCACCTCTGACGCCTGGCTCCAATTTTGAGAAGTTAATCGGAGATGTTCCTGGCTTTAGTGGAGTTTTCTTAGGGAAAATTGAAGAAGCCATAACTTTGACGTATTTCGACCAATTTTGGCTCAAGAAGAGTGATTCCTGGAAGATGATTTGGATGCTCTGCGATGATGCAAAGCTGGGTATGCTGGAGCACTTCGTAAGTGATTTTTCCACTTTGAAGATTAAAGAAGCCCAAGGTCACTCATGAGAGGAGGTCATGCCTAGATCAGTCATTATTCATTTCTCAAAGCTTGAAAGTCTATTTTTAGGTTTTTGGGTCTTCTAAAGCCAATGGAACAGTGCAAAGCCACTGAGCATTGTAGGTCCATTTAATCAAGAATTTACCATTAATCCAAAAGAGGGCTCAGCTGGGCCAGCTGGTGTCGATGGAGATGTAGCCCAGGAGGGGTGAAACTGCTATCGCCTATTGTGTAATGTGTTTTCTGTGGTGTTATTTCTAAGAATTTTACTTGATGTACATGTGTTTTGAACAACCAATTTACTGAGATTTTAGGCTTTCTCTTGGAACAATATTTTGTGTAGTGGTGTTTTCCTGCATATGTTTAAACCAATTTACTTAATGAAAAAACACATAAAAGTACAAAACTTGACACATAAACTCCCTACATAATTGGCTAATTTGAGACAAAACTAAACACACTCATTTAACTCGATGAGGAGTTTATGCACAACAAAACTAGTTTTCCCATATTCAGATCAAGATGGTAGCGTAGCACATTTTAGCTCATTTTAGCCAAGGTTAACTAGAAGAATTAGCTATTGGTTTTTTAATTGTGCAAGGAGAATTTAATTGTGTGCAAGTTTATGTAAAGATAAGGTCAAATTTATGACTCATTTCTCAAATCACAACAAAGGAGCTTTTATGCATCACATGAAGGCAACTTAGCAAGCATTGTTTCCAAATAATCTTCCTTAGCAAAAAACTTTTCGATAAAGAGATGTTGCGTAAGCTCAATCATGAATGATATGGTGCAAGAGATGTATGATGTTAAGAGGGAGAGCATTGGTAATTCAATAGCAGTTGATTTCCATGAAGGAGGAGAAGAAAGAACTTGAAAAGATGCATGAGATGGAGACTCAACTCCATGATGCCATGAAAATTTAGCCAAGTATGTGCATGAAAAAGAGGTATGCAATTAAATTTTATCTTCAATTTACTATCAAGATGAATGTGTAGGTTATTTTGAAAAAAACATTAGAGGAACAGTGTCCAAATTATTGATGAATATGGGCTATGAAGGTAAAGAATTGGGAAAACATGCACAAGGCATAGTTGGGCCAATTTTGAAGAAAGGCATAAATATTTGGGTCTTGGTTATGGAAAATATGATGGAGAATGCTCCAAAGACAAGGAGGCACATGAAGGTGTTCCAAGAAAGAATTTCTATTACATGTTCATTACCTCAAGTCAGAAGATTTTCTCAAAAAAGGATGGAGGAATGCAACATTTTACACCCACTTTGCAAGAAGATGCTCATAAGCATGCAAATAATGAGAATGGAAAACAAGAGGATGTTGAAAGCTCTAAAGTCATTGAAGCCATTGTTGTTATTCCAAGAGATACACTACCTCATCAAATTCACCTCCTCAAGAAGGCGACAAAGGTGAATGTGTAAGGTATAACCGCTTTTAATCAAGTTGCTTTTGGATTATGATAAACATGGATTACATAAGATTTGAAAAGGTTTTGCATGTCTTTTGTGGTTTGAATAACCATAATGTTTCGAGGCAATAGAAGAAGATAGCCGGCATGAAATCCCTAAACAAAGGATACAAGAAGCCAAAGGTCCATTGGACAAGGAAAACCATGTTGAAAAGAAGATGCAATTTTTTTGCACTCATTGCCATAAGCACGGTCATCTTGTAGACAAGCTGGACTTTGTATCCAATAAGTCATCCACACCATTTGAAGAAGGTGGAGAGAGATCTTGGAAAGAATGGAAAAGAGGATTCCATAATCAATGGGCTGATGATTCACATGATGAAGTGCAGCCGAAAGCGCCATTGAAATGGTTTGGTAAGAGATGGTTAGATTTCTCTTATCCAATTAAGGCCTTGCATGTATTTTGATGATTGATGCATTTGTTTTGTCATTAGTACCCATTTATTTTCTATTGAAAATCATGTTACACATGAAGAAAGATGTTTGGAAATGTAGAGTTATGTTGACTCACTTAGATGCAACAAAGATGGCAATTTGCACATGCTTTTGTTTGACCCGAGAGCTGCCATTTGAAGAGGCATATTTTGTCGACTTGTGTTTAGTCGATAGTTTGTACAATCGAGATGTAAGAGTACATGGCGATGTTCACATGATGTGACATTTGTTGCTTTTATGAGCAAAAGGATACGTCAACAAGTTATGTTTTTACGATTTTATTTTTCAGATTAATGGCTTTTTCTTATGACAAGATGTCGCGATTTTGAGAAGGTCCACTCTTCGAGCGAGGCTCGCGATTATCCTTCATTCTCAAAATCTTGGCATGAGAAACATGTTAATACCGGAGGATTATGAAATCAAGAAGTAGAAAGAGGGAAAATATGCCAAAAATATTGCACAAAACAACAACCATTGTAGACCATTTCATGTGTTTGACGCCCAAGAAGTGAAAGAGACAGAATGGATTCTTCCGTATGTGGAATTTGAACCGTGAGGTAAAAATAATGGTCATTTATTTTCTTTATGATTAATGTTGTTGGAACTCATTGTCAGAGTTCACTCGCATTTAGCTAACTTGAAAAAGTAGTTTTGAAGGAGAAGTCAGATCAAATGCATGATTGTGCAAAGGAGGAACATGATTCTCAAGGTGGGGAAAGCCATCAGTCATATTTCCACACAGAGCAATCACTTTTGTACAACAAAGTGTTTCCATCAGAAGTACAACCAACAAAGTGTTGATTGAGTTAGTAGAAAAATGAGGACATTGGTTGAAGCACCAAGCCATTTGCAAGCAAGGCATGTCAAAGGAAACCTGGTGGTTGTCATGGAGATTTTTCCAAGTAGAATTGTTGATAGAACTTGGGAAAGAGAGGAGTATTCAACTTCATGAGATAACCAACTTTTGTGGGTCCAAAATCTTGTTAGTGGGAATGAGTGATCTAATGTGGATTAGAGAAATTTTTTTCCAAAATTGAAGTGATCGGGAACACATCAAACCATAACGACTAGATAGGTCTCGTCGCCAGAACTGCACACGCCGTTTCATCGAAAAACCTAATTCTATGTGAAAGTTAGAGCTCCATGATTGCCAAGTGCCAAATAGGTGAATTTAAAAACAAAAGGTCAAAGGTAAAAATTTGGGTATTTCTCCTGCCCAATGATAGGATGACAAGTGTCAATTTATAAGTGGGTCAAATTTCTCGCACTTGAAATTTTTTATTGGTTTGTGGAGAGCCAATTGGGTGCCGACATGTAGCAAGTCGGTAGGCCGCCACGTGCTTTCCCCCTTCCAAGGCCTAATTTGGTTAATGACTAAGGGTCAAATTTTAATAAATTTATGGAGAAATTCTTGGGCATAGGCCGGGGTTGAACTCCAATACCTACCCCACACAACGCACATGTCTTACCACCAAGCCACGTTGTTAGTTCTTAATATCTATGGGCATTAATATGTATTTAACCTTTGGCTTGAATTCAAGCGAGGCAAGAAGGCCAACCCCTTACCATGGGACCATGCCCTAGACCGTGCGTAGGGCTTAAGCTAAATGGTGGGAGCCAAGCTTAAGTGTGGATACTTACTACAACTTATGATTTTCATCAAAGTGATAATCTAATTTAATCTTAATTTGTTAAAACACACTTAATGCGCTCTAATCCAAGTTTAAATCCCACTTGACCATAATTAATCTTTAGATTAATTCGTGTAGGTTTGAAGGTGTCTACTAATTTTGGCACCAACTCCAATTTTAGTGTGCCATCTAGAGATGTTCAGCTTTTAGTGGAGTTTTCCTAGGGAAATTGAAGAAGCCATAAATTTGGCATATTTCTTGACCAATTTTTGCTTAAGAAGAGTCATTCCTAGATGATTTGGATTATCCGAGCATGATGGTACAGCAGAGCCATTGGAGCATTTTTGTAAGTTATTTTTCCACTTTGAAGATTAAATAAGCCTAGGGCCACCAAGAGTAGTGAGGTCATGCCTAGATCAACTCAAGACCATTTTCAGAGATTGAAGAGTCTATTTTGATTTTAAGTCTTATAAAACCAATGGAGTAGGTTGAAAATCCATTGGAGTACCATAGGTGCATGTAATCGCACTGATCATTAATCCAAAGAGGGCTAACGACCAAGGTGTCCATGGAGATGTAGCCCAAGAGGGATGAGTTCAAGTTATCAACTATTATTGTGTAATATGTTTGTCGGTGCCATTTCTCCGTATTTTAATTTTTGTACATGTAGGTTTGAGCTTCCGAACTCGTGTAATGTGATCGACGATCTCGACATTTCAGAACACTTCACCCATCTTCGTGGAGGGAAGAAGCTAAGCTTAGATGAAGAGGAAAATAATGTAACATATAAGAGAGAATCTAGCCATTTAAAAATCAACGGCTGGTGGGAGTCAAATTTAGTCGTTGGGAAAAAATAAATTAAATAGCTCTTAAACTAATACAATGGATTGAATTTTAAATTAAAAATTGAATTAGCCATTAAATAAAATTTGTACAACAAAACCTTTAAAAATGTTTTATCTGTGAAGATTAAAAATAAATGAGGGGGAAGAGAGAGAAATCGCATAAAATCATTAAAAATAAATGATTAAATAGTTAAAAAGTTTAATTGGTAAAAAAAATGAGGGGGAAGAGAGAGATTATATTTTGAAATTGGTTAACTAAATTCAAGAATTGGAATTTTTATGAATAATAAATAGTGGAATTAAATAATAAACAAAATTATGTTAAATTAAAGTTAAATGTAAAACCAAAGAGATTATAAAGAATGAAATGAAATTTCTAATTGAATGATAGGATAGATAAGATGTCAAAGAAGAAAGGGCTTGAGGGAGGAAAATGAAGAAGGGTGACTAAATTAGAAAAATAAGGGAATATAAATAATCGGAGAAGAGGAAGGAGAGATTAACTTTCATAATTGATGAAAAGAGGGGAAGAGGGGAAGGAGGGTAGGGGGGACATATAAATGAACGGTTAGAAGGGCTAGAACTCAGAGGAGAGGGAGGAATTTGGAGGAGAGGAAGTAGATCAGGGTTTCCTTGGGGTGAACCATCTCATGATACCCATCATCACTACAGCAATGGGACATGTATTTTCAGCACTTCAAGGGCTTCATGAATGATTCAGTGGGAATGAAAGGGAGTGAAAGCAAGGATTTGGATTTATCAAAACAAATAAGGTGCTGAATAATGAGAGTGCTCAAAGAATGAAAATTTTCTGTAACAAGTGTTATAAAGGTCAACAATATTTTAGTTTTAAGCGAGTATTGAAGTACTGACCGGTTTGAATTTATGTAAGATTTACCATAGGAGAAGGGGATATCGTAGTTCTTGGGTCTTGACATAGGGGATCAAACTTGTCTTTTGGATGACATGAAGAGGTGGCTAATGGGTTCTCTCGAGGTTTGAAGAAGGTTTTAATATTATTTTTAGAAAGGATTCTAGAAAGATGATCGATAACACCTTGAATGTAAGGAAGGGTTACTCGCCAAGGGAGGGGGGTTCAAAATTTAATAGAATGGGATGGGTGGAACGGAAAGCCTTATTGATTTGGGAAGAATAGTCCATTGTATTTAAGAGGCCGAGAGATGCAGATTTTTTTCTTAGAAAGTGATTGAGAGAGGAGATCCGAATGGCCGGGATGGGCCTCGAGTATCAACAAAATTTTGAGCCGGATGATGGTGGGAGTCAGGGTGACTGACCTACATGGGTCTTTATATAGACTGACAGGGATAAGGATCCATCGCAGGGGTTGGAGATAAGGAGGTTACAAAAAGGAGGAACCACTCTTCTTCCGCTCCATAGTGAACCGGATGTAAACACAAGATGCGAGAGGAACTGGTGGAGAGCAGAATGCTCACGGACCTCAGATGGCGGGTGTCATATAAAAATGCTTCCAAACTTTGTTTATGTGAGGCTTCAGGCTTTGGTTTCAAAGCATTCCATGAAAATGTTAGCGATCACCATTTTCATGGAATACTTTGAAACCAAAGCCCTCGAAACCTTCCATCTCAAACCAAAATTTTGAAGATTTTGCAGATGACACCTTCCTCTATCCTGGGTCCCATGGTATTCCTCCTCTCCGCCAATTCCTCTCGTGATCTTTAACAACATTTCTCCCCACATCTAGCGTCTACATCGTGTAATTGAAAGAGAACCATTCCCTTCCTTTTATCGACGTCCTTGTCTCCCGCGCCCCTCTATGATGGATCCTTATCCCATCAAAGTCTATAGAAAAATACCCATACAGATAGATAACTTCATGAAAGCCGCCACCATCATCCAACTCAAAAATTATGTCAGTCTCTCAAAACCCTTGTCTCGCGAGCCATTCGATTCTCCCCTCCTCTCAATCCTTTCCTAAAGAAAATCCCATCTCACCCGAGCTCTTAAATCTAATGAATATTCTTCTTCCCAAATCAAGAAGGCTTTCCATTCCTTCAATTATCCCCATTCTAATAACACTCCAAACCCCCCTCCCTTGGCCAAGGTAATTCCTCTGTTACATTCAAGGCATTACCGATCATCTTTCCACAATCCTTTCTAAAAAGAATATTAAACCTTCTTCAAACCCTAAAGAACCCTTAGCCACCTCTTCAAAGTTAGCCAAAAACAAGTACTTAATCTCATGTCAAGACCCGCAGTCTACGTAGACTTCTTCTCCCGTGGTAAATATTACATAGGTCAAACTCGGTCGTCCCTTCAAACTTGGTTGTAAGAACATATTGCCGACACCACCCACAACCGCATTGCAAAATCTACCATTTCGGAAACAATTCTCATTCTTCCAAGCACCTTATTTGTTTTGATAAATCCAAAATCCTTGCTTCCACTCCCTTTCATTCCACTTCGTATCATTCGCGGGCCGTTGAAATTGAAAAGCATCCCGTAATCTCCAACCATGATGATGTGGTATCATCTCGAGTCGTTCTTCGGAAACCCACTTGCACTTCCTCTTCTCCAAACGCCTCCCTCTCATACCAATTCTAGCCCTTCCTAGCCATTCTTTATTTGTCTCCCCACCCTCTCCCCTCCCTCTTCCCCTATTTTCATCAATTGTGATTAATCTTCCTTCCCCCCATATTCTCTCGATTATTTATATTCCCTTATTTTTCTAAACTAGTCACCCTTCTTCATTTTCACTCTCTACCTTCAAGCCCTTTCTTCTTTGACATCTTATCTATCGATCATTCAATTAGAAATTTTATTTCATTATTTAATCCTATTTGGTTTTTGTTCTTTAATTTAACATAATTTTAATTTATTATTATTTAATTCCTATTTAATATTCATAAAAATTTTCCATTCTTTAACTGATTTAATCCAATTTCAAAATATAACTTCTCTATTCCCCTCATTTATTTATTTTTACCAATTAAACTTTTAATTATTTAATCATTTATTTTTAATAGTTTTATAACTATTTTTAATAGTTTTACACCAATTTCTCTCTCTTCCTCATTTATTTTAATCTTAACAAACATTTTTAAAGGTTTTGTTGTACAACATTTTATTTAATGGCTAATTCAATTTTTAATTTAAAATTCAATCCATTGAATTAGTTTAACATCTATTTAATTTATTTTCTCCCAATTGCTAAATTTGACTTCCACCTACTTCATTGATTTTTAAACAAATAGATTCTCTCTTATATATTCTTACATTGTTCCACTCTTCCTATACAAAGTTTAACTTCTTCCTCCTTTAATATGGGGTGAAGTGTTCACTTCCAACTGTTTCTGGATCATCAATCGCATTACAAAATTTTAAGCTCAAACAAACATTATGTGACCGATCATGGGAAACGTTCACTCCTTAATTGTTGTACGTGTTTTTAACAACTAATTTACTTAATGAAAAGCACATAAAAAAAAACAATAAAACTTGACATAAACCCTCACATAGTCAGTTTAATTTGAATATCATAAACACATTTATTTAATCGATGAGGAGCAAGCACATCAAAAATAGTTTGCCCATATTCGCATTAAGTTGAACTGCATGAGTTTTAGTGATTGAACCTATACATAGTTTGGATCGTAGGAAATCACAAATAGAACTATTTCTCAGAAAAGTGAAATGGAAGCACTTTGGGTTAGAAGAAGACACTTGGGAATTGGAAGAAGAAATGAAAGAGGCTGGGCCCTATGCTATCTCAAGAAGAATGGATTTTGAAACACCATGTGTGTCCCTTTTAAGAAAAAGGGGAGATACTTCCATTGATAATCATTCATGATTTTTGCTATTTAATCAGGATCGAAATATTAAAAGTCTAGAAAGACTGGTCTGATGCAAAATTTATATTTTGTTGATAAATTAAAAAGAAATTAATTTTTGTTGTTAAATAACCTTGAGAATGTTAAGGGTCAAGTCGATGGTGCCGGATTCCATCAATATATAGGGGGTATCACCAATGTGAAGTACCAATTATACCTCACACCATTTGGAGTAGAAGCCCTATCTATAGTATCAACCCGACCACTATAACTCTTAAGGTTTTCCTTCGCTGCAATGAATAACATAAGGGATTACACGTATATCCCATGAAATTAGCAAGTAATTCTGACACCGAAAAACCAATTTCAATGTGTAAAAGGAGACTCTCTACGAGTAGGGAGGAAAGAGTGAGTCTCAGAAGGAAAGTAATATGTACTGACCTAAGAGAGGAACATGAGAGAAAGAAAAGATCTGCTAGTTATCTAACGCAAATTGTTCACATAGACACAACGATCATTAAAGCAAAACAACAAAATTCAACAAGATAAGCACCAAAGCCAATGAAGTAGTTCAGTTTCATTAGTACATATTGACATAACATGTATCACAAACATCTAAAAAATAGTCTTACAAAATCTACTTATACATGCATGGAATTGTGTTGGCTCAAGGAGCTTTAAAAATTAAGTGAAATATCCAAGACATATAATTTCAGTGAAGGTGAGGCACTAACTCCAATAGTGTGGCACATTAAGTCACTTCTAACTTCTCCAAGAATGATATTCTCTCCTATGTGTCATGGTCAAGAAGCCAAGGATATATCTCCAAGTCTAAGCCTAAAATACATTTCTTGAGTTATGAGGTTTCTTTCATAACAAGAGAATGGCCTTTTATATCCCTATGGGACTTGACTTTTAAATGACTTTCTGAACTTGTATTACCTCTTAATTGGTCCATTGCAGACTTTCATATTCATATACACTTTAGAATTCCACACATTTACATTTTGTCATTTTCTTGAAAATACATCATTACATTCACAAATGATGCGGAAATAGCACATTGAAACACATGACATTAAGTGATGACACTTTTACAAGACATGAATTGGAAATGATGACATATAACTTCGTGATGATGTGGCAATTCCAAGTTCTTGTCTTTTCTACTTTGTCTTCATTTCTTCATGATAAGATATGATATTAATCTTCCTCTTGACCCTCCCAAATGGTCTTCGGATTAGTAATGAATATTTGAGTCATCATGAGATGTTCTCCTCTATCATGGTTCCATGATCTCTTCATGTTCATGATGGTTCTTCTTTATGCTCCTCACAAGTTTCTTTGAATCTTCTCTCCTTGACATATTCTCGAGCATCATCTTTCCATATTGAGGTGGTACAACTTCCAATTAAGATCACTCATTACAAGGCAAGATCACAATGAAATCATCTATCCTACTCCTACTTTCCTCATGAAAGAAGTTGCTTGTGATGGGCCTATGAGGATTGAAGAGGAAGAGTCAAGGAGGATGGCATAGTTGAGCTCAATAGAAGTACGAGGAAGGCAACATTTCTCACTAGAACTGTACATGCACTATGAGAGGCTCAGTGGTCCAAAAAGCGAAGCAAGTGTAAGGGACAATGTGATGAGCTTTTTGACTAGAACTATGTAGCATGCTGTGGCTCTGAGGAAGGAGACAATGATAGTACATTTGAGCTACACAAAGTTGACCGTGGAAGGCCCCACTGCAGCTATAAATACATAATGACCAGGAAGGCATGACCAGTGATCGCATAGTGAGGGAGTCCAATGGAAATGGTTGATGGATTGCCGATTAAACCGGCATCATGCAATCGATATGGAAGAGGAGGCTTATGATAGCACACTTTTCCTTAGCAGATTTGCTGTGGAAGCCCCACTTTTGAATGGAACTATGGCATGCACCAGAGGAAGAGACTTGAGCTAGTATTATATGCATTGTAAATTCTAGTGGCTAAGGGTTGAGTCAGTCACGATTAAAACTATGACATGTTCTCAAAGAAGGAAGAGGAGGCTTAAAGGGTATGACTTTTCCTATGGACTGCTATCCACTAGAAATGCGACATGTGCCATGGGAGGCTCATTGGGAAGGAAAATTGTGTAAGCCCTTTTAGGGAAAGCAACAAAAGATCAAGTCACTTCTGCCGAGGGTTCTCCTACCGCACGTGAAGGAGGAGGAATTTATTGCAAAATTTTATTTTCAAGGGGATGTAATAGTCCTTGTTTTCAGCTTTGAAGTTCTCTCAGGCGCTTACAAAGGTATGTGTCTAAAATTCAATGCAACAGTCCGTGCAAGCAACAAGGGTTAGGTGACTATGCTTTAAAGGTACTCAATGTGCCACCTTAGGAGATGACCTTGAGATAGAATCAATGCACAAGTTTAAGGAAGATTGCATAAATTAGGCTCATGAATATGCTATGATAATCACCCGTAAGACTAGCACCTTCACAACTTGTAATCGAGCAGAAGACCAAAAAGTGCTCCAAAAATGGCTAAGTCCGAGTAGTGCAGAACGAGATAAAGTCATCTAAAAAAGACTAAACGTATCACACATATAAATCTCCATCAATACAATACAAATTAATGCAAGAATCACAATAAACAGTTTAGACGTTGAAATGATAGCAAAGTTGATACTTATTCCTAAAGTGCAACAAGATGGAAATTTAACATTGAGACACTTAGAACATTGGTTGCAAATAAAGTATTGATTATGTACTGTAAAGTGAACTTATTCATGGAATGCCTTAATACATACTTCAGATGATATGTATGACCATAACACATAGGTGCTGCTAAAATTCCTCTAATAATGTGAAAAGTGTGACACATCCGTGATGAAAACAAAAAGAAAATAACACTTACACCGTAGAAAAAGTGTAAATGACACTTACAACCAAATAAAATTAAATTAACACATGCAAGAGTGAATATAACATGAAACACCGCTAAAGTGAAATCAAGCAAAAAATACAATCACAAATGTGAAAACAAAGGTACGTGAAAGAAAGAAAGTTAAGAACTCACAGAATGGTAATAGAATTAACCAAAGTGAGAAGGAGACTATCAATGGAGAGTGCACACTAAACGTTGACATAGGTTGGGGTGTCATCACTCTACTTTTCCTTGAAGTTTTTGGAAGAGGAAAGGGGCTCAAGGTAACCACAAACCAACCTTTAGATACATAATCTAGCCAACTGTATCCAGAGAGGGCTCTCTATAAAAATATAGCTTTGTTTTTAGAAGATATTAGGCTAGTTGTAAAGTCCAGGGTTTTGTTTGAATTTAGGTGGTGGAATTCGGTAACTGAGGGCAAGATTAAATAATTTCAAGCCATTGGGCTATTGAGTCAAAAATTTGGCTTTACTGGATTAAGTTTATCAACGAAAGATGGCTTTACAGGGCAATATAGTCAAAACAGAGAAACAATTATAGAACTTAAAGGAATGAAATGAGTTTAGAATGGATGAAAGGAAATTAAGAATCTTTCAACATATCTACGAGAAAGAAAATGAGTGATTACCAATAAAGAGCAATTAAGAATTCTTTACTAAGTAATCAAATGCTTAAACCAGAGAAACAAGAGCAATTAAGAATTCATTGTTTATGACCAGTTTAGAGGAAAACATTTAGAATAATAACAATTGAAATCAAAGTACATTTAAGCAATTTCTGATTTAATCCTTTTTGTTAATTATTCAGAAATGAAACACAGTGATATAGTAAACATATATAAAACTTAAAACACAGGATAGAAATGACTTATTGATCTGTATTTCGACACATGAATCCTGTAAAAAGTCTTCAGCATCAATTCATCATCCAGCAAGCTACGAAAATTTCTCCAACAACACTTTATTCCGAAAAATCAATGTTACAGCAAAGTATATGAATCCACTCTCAATAAGTCATTTGAGGGCTTATTTATACAAAAAATCATACAAAATATCTCTTAACAAAATGAGATATAATCTAAGGTGACTCATAAATAAGTTACAATAAAATGGAGACAGATGGTCTTATAGATAAGACAAGAAGTAACAGATGTTGTGCTGTTTCCTCCTTTTGAGCATGTGCTGCAGGTAGGACCTATATTCTAGCTCATTGTTGTCTTCTTCAGTAATTTTGTTCTAACTGACTTGCTTCACTGATACTCTTTGTTCTTACTGATACATTTTAACTGAACTGATACTCTTTAACCTTTGTTTGTCCCTTTATCCTTTATACTGTAGTAAATAGGCAAAATTTCCTATAAGGATAAATTTTACAAAAGTTCCAACAAATCTTCCCACCATTTATCTTCTGCTATTCTTGTCCGTTGAAGCTTTCTTAATGTTTCATCAGCCTTGGTATATCTGAAGAAATTAGGCTGATTAGGAAACAAATGCCTTACTTCATGTTCTAGATAAAACAATTTCTCTAATCTGTCATGAAGATTCCCTCCTGTAGGTAATGTTGCTTCTGGTGAAATGTTTGAGGAACTAGCAATGAAATGGTTGTGAGCATGTATGTCCAATTTCTTGACATAAGTTTCCAGGTCCATTATTTTATCTTCTGAAACTATGGGGCTGGGCAACCCTTTATTTAATAAAGCATCAAACCTTTCTCTGAAAGCAATGATTTCACTTTGCATGTCAAAGCACCTTCGTTCTAAATTTTTCATAAGAGTTCTTTTAGTAAAAACTCTTTTTATTTCCAATATTGTAGCAGTTCTATCCTGAATACCCATATCTGCAAGTTGTTGTCTGGTTTTGGTGTTTAGAAACTGTATAAGCTGATTGGCTTCCTCATGCCTATTCCCTAATTCTTCTCGTGTATTCTCAACTTCATTCAGAGCTACTTTGACCAAATCATTCTGCTCAAACATTATCTGGATTGAGGACCAGATATATTTTATTGACTGAATAATATTATCCCAAAGAATGTCATTTATTTCTCTCAAAGGTTTCTCCAATGTGAGATCCCTTTCCAAAGCTTTAACCAATTTTTCCAACTTTTTGTCTTCTCTTGTTTTGTCAGCAACAGTCATTTTTGAAAGATCATATTTCTGTTCCAAAATAATGAGCTGTAACTTCGTTTGCTGAAGTTCTGTCACTTGCAGTTTCAAGTCATTCATTTGCTTTAATAATTCTTCTGCACTCAAATTTGAAGTATTTGCCTGTGATGGCTCTGTTGGCTGACCTGTTGGCTGTGTACCTGTAATAACCTCTGTTGTAGATACTGGAACACTGGACTGCTTGTCTTTCAATGCTTGTTCTAGCTCTTTTTCTGTTTCAGTCAGTTGCTCATTCATTTTCAAAAGTAACTCCATCATTTCTTCTTCAGAATTCTTCTTTATTATTTCTTCAGTTTGAGGATGTCTGGATGCTGGCAATTTCAATTGCTTTCTCAAAGCTGCAATGTCATCATCCTTTTTCTTGATTAGAGCTTCTATACCTTTGACATCCTTTGGATTGTGTCCCAAACCAATTATTATTTCCTCCAATGTTTTTATTCTGTTGTCTTTGGCTTGAGAAGAAGCCTTTTCAAGCTGTAACTGTGTATTGGTGTTTTCCAAAGAATCCTGTAACCTGTGAGCTGCCATTGTCTTATCAGTCAAAGTAGAATAGATCATTTCCCCAGTCTGCTTATGTAACTCAATCTGATCTAAAGGATGGATATCCTTTGCTAGGACTTCAAAGTTTGTCCTAATATAATCAGCAGCTGTTTGGGGTTGTTGCACCTTGGGTTTGAAATGGCTCATTAACATTTTTCCCTGTTGGATGTCAAAAGCTGACATCAATCTTTCTTGATTCTTTGGAGCCATTTTTAGATATTGATTATATACTTGAATTCTCAGTGGATCATTCCTGGTCTTGATATTGATAAATGTCTTCTTTATATCTTCTGCATCTTTAACTGGTGTTTTGAAAGAAGATATTTCCATACTTTGTTGCTTCTGTAGCTCTTTCCTTTGTGAGGTGGTGGATGCTCCACTGACTGTACCTGTTTTTTGACTGCCCAATTGTTCTGGTCCTTGACTGTCAAGGATTTCATCAATAGATTCTATTTCTGGAGAAGTATTCAATTTCTGTCTCTTGGTCTGAGGCTGTTGTGAAGATCTAGTGAGAGGGGTAGCAGCTTCAACTTCTCTCTTTTTTCCCTTTTCTAAATTTAATGGAGTCTGCAAAATTGATATTTCCACTAGATTGGTTTGAGTGGAAGTAACCTGTACTTGATCCCATCCCTTGGAAGTTTGAGGTTGTTCAGTCATAGTGAATGTTTATTTAACTTGTGTATCAACCTCTTTATCTTTTCCCTTAGATGATACTGCAATGTTTTCTTGTAAGTCCTGCTGAATAATCCCTGCTGAAGAAGGACCAACCTCTGATCTTGGTACCTGTGCAAAAGAGTCTAGGTCAAGCATATTTTCAAGATCTTTCATAACATTGTCTACATTGACCTGCTCAATATCCTGCTCTATCAATGTTCCTTCTATCCATTCATCTGTATTAGCATATTTTTCAAGCTCTGGGATTCTTTGATGTATGTATGGTGCTGATTTATTTTTCATTCTTTTATCACAAATGAAGTTGAATGGGTCATAAGGCACCCAATAGAAACTCTTTTGTAGTTTGAGATGGTCTTCTAATATCTTTTCAGCTTCTTCCCCTGCATCCCTAGAGTTACAGATAAAGGGACCTAATTGACTTTTAATCCGAAGTTGAGCCTTCTTCTTCGCATTACAAAAATGAATTATATCAGAGTTTTTCATTTGTCTGAAATATTCTAATGCAAATATTCTCATGGGGACATATTTTGGAAATTTGAATGGACATAATTCACATCCATATATCCTGACTTCAGTGTGATTTTGGTACAAGTACCAATCACCAACTTTGTATTGTTTTGAGAGCTGTAAAGTTTTCTTGATTTCATTGCTAAGTCTTGGAGGAGAAAATCCTGTCAACAAGGTGGTTGCTGGATGTACAAAAATATCAATGAATTCATTATAGGAAAAGGGAGAATCTTGAGAACTATGAGTGATAGCTGACCAAAAGATAACAGATCTTGGATTCCCCTGGGCATCAAGCTTTTTGATATAGAAAGGAAAATTTTATGACTGGTAAAAGAGCATGAGGTGGTAGATGACAGAGGAATATTTGAACACTTTCTCATTTTCTAATCTCATGAATTGATCATGGATTTTGTCTGCAATATATGAGGCAAAGTCATACCTGACAGCAGAAGGCTGTCCAAGGGTAAAAATAGACAATAATACTAAAGTTAAATGGTCAACAAATTCACTGGTATTAAAGCCCATTATAAAGGATATCATTTCCAAAATAATTCTACCCTCCTCTGTGAAGAAAGCATACCCATAAGAGGGAGGGCCTTTAGGCTGATGATCAGGCAACATAAAGGTCTGGAAGATGTGGATTAATTATTCATGGGATAGTTTAGTGGATTTCTCAAGTAGCTCTCCCATGGACAGGGGAGTGAGGGCTTGATCAGGTTGGAAATGCAGCATCTCATTGATAGACTGAGCAGTAATTTGGAAAAGAACGTCTTGATTTGGGGATAAGACTGCTCTTTGGTTAGGATCATAATTTGCATGACAAAAATGGATTATTTCAGGGAAAATATGAACAGAGGGAAAAATATATCTGGGAAGATTAGATTCCCATAACCCAATTATATCTAAGCCATTCAAATAATTGTCTCTGCAGCGACGAAAGATTCGAAGAGGGCTTTCACAAAAAACCAGATCTTTTATTTGGAAATCTCTGTCGACTAATGATAAATAATCCAAGTTTCTATGAGGGGCGTTCAATGGAGTGGCATTTAGGGCCAAGGGAACTTCCATTCTTGGTTCTTGTGGATTCAAAAATGGAGTTTCGGCTTATGGTGAGAATTTGAGAAAAATGGCAGGTTTCGACGGGAGAAACGGGTACAATTGCAGATTTGGGAACTCAATTACAGTTCTTCGGGATTAAGGAATGAACTTGCAATTAATTTCAACTCTGTTTTAGTGAAAGAAAAAAGGAAATCCGAGCTTCTTACAGAGTTCAGTTTGAAGATTTAGGGTAAATACCTGTTTTTGGAGAAAACAACGTTTTGGATAGATGCTGGTTAAGGCGGAGAATATTCTGAGAGGCTTGACTGCAATCTTCTTTGACAGGGTAAAGGTTGGCGGATTTCACAAATTTGAATTTTGAACTTTCTGCATGGAGGGTGTATTCGTTGTCTGCGTACGAAATGATGAAAAAGACACGGATTTTTTTGTTTTATTGGAAAAGTCAAACGGGGGGCGAATTTTTTATTAATTTAATAAATGACGTCATCCTGTACGAGAGATGAGTCACGGGGAGAGGTGGTAAGTGGTTTATTCCACACCACTTTTGAGGGGGAGCGGTTTTGGATGGGGAGGCAGCGAATCCACAAAAGAAACGACACGTGTCCAGGGTACTATTTGAAAACCACTTTGATTTCGCACGTTAACTTTCGAACTGGGGATGGCCAGCGGAATTGATAAGAGTTGTTGATTTCAGAAGGGTGAATCGGACGGTTGACGGGACGTGAAGTTGACAGATGTTTAACGGGCGGGACCGTCGCGATTATTGGTTAATTAATCATTTCGGGGGCATTCTGATTGGCGGGGATCGGTTCTTAATTAACCATGAGGATTAATTAAGTCCTGGTATGGTGGATGACATGGAATTATTTTATTTTTATTTTTAAACACATATATAATATGTTTAAACGCGTTTTCAAATATTTTTATTTATACAATAAATTAAATCAATGCGATTTATTTACTGTAGGGGGGCGGGAATAATATTAACGTTATATTTTAGCCAAAAGGGGGTATATTGTGAGTTTTTGATTTCGAATAAAATAGGAATTAAATACTTTTGGCTAAAAATTATAATACAAGGGTTTTTGGGGATATTACTTATAAAAGGATTTATATATAATAGGAAAAAGGTGATTTTCCTAGGGAATTAATATGTAAATTAGAGTTAATATGACAAAGGGACAATGCAAACTCAAAATACTTTATATATAACCAAGAAAGTGAAGATTCAAAAGTAAATGGCATTATTATACTTTCATCACTTAGACTTAGAATAAAAGTGATTTTGAGGGCTTTTCATGAAATATTGAAGGATTTTCCTAAGTAAAATGGGATTTTACTTAGGAAAGAATTTTATGAAGTAAATGAGTGTGATGATGAATGATTTCAAGTACTTAGGTTTTTTCAATTATTGGGCCGAGGGTCCGGTCCCTCCAAAATTCAAGGAAATGCCTTGAGCCCCTCTAATCTTCAAATACCTTAGCACTTAGGGGAAATTAGTGAATTCTTTAGGGCAAAATGAAGGGGAAGTTAATAATCTTGACTTTGCTGTACTTGTGAACTTTTCCAATGTAGTATCTGCCTTTGCACTTGTGATGAAAGTAAAATTGAACACATTTGGAACCATCATTCATCACATGTATTTCTGCAACAACATCTACCTACCCTACCTACTTTACTCTACCATTTTTTCTTCTTTATTAGGGTGCACTTAGACTGGCAAACCCTTATCAATCTTCTTTTTCTTTTACATGGCAAACCTATCTAAGTCTACACTTATTACATCCAAGGGCTCAGATTAAACTATTGAGCACCTTTTATTAACTCTACCTATCTACTTATCTGCCAAGATTAAACTGTTTGGTCAGATATTTATTCACTATTCTACAACATGAAATTGAAAAATGAATGAGTCAAGTTTATACAGTTTGACTCTTCATAAATTGTGGCAAAGTTTGTGTTGCACAATTTTGTTTATTACATCGAGCAAAAGTCGTGGCATTTAGACTTGCACACTTTCCTTGGCTTTTCTTTTTTGCACAATTTTCTATAATGAACTTTGTACAAACACTATTCATATAGACTGCGCAAGCCTTATTCTCAAAGACCGCGCAATTCTTATCTAAGTTTTCATAGAAAGAAGTGCATGTATGAATTTTTCAAGGTCTGATCATGTGTGAGAAAGTGACTTTGACACTTAAAATCTTCTAAGAAGAATACTAAAACACTTTATAAAAAATTGACCGACCATGAAGTGACCATGGGACAACATATTTCAAGATCCTCAATAGGCTCCAAAATTGAAGTATAAGAAAAATTATTGAGGGTTTTGATCACAACGTCAACAAGCTATTAGGTGGAACTTAACTCCTAACTCTTAGGGAAGCAATTTAAATTGGTTATTCCCCAAGAAGAGGATAAAAACAAAAGAAGGAAAATTTATCCTTTTGTCATGAATTTTCAACGGATAAGGCAAAGAAAAACCAGAAAAAAGTAAGAAAAAGAGATGGATAGAGATAAATTGCATGAAACTGGTTCTGTGTGGGAGAGAAAGATAGTGATTTATAAATATAACCAATGGGAGAGAAAGAATGGTTTAAACCCAAGAGAAATAAAGCAGGAAATTTATTAAGGACTACAACAGATCCCTATGATTAACTTCTTCTTTAGCTCACTTTTTTGCTTCCACTAACTGTTTTAGTGTATTTTTCTCCACTGTTTTGAAAAAACATGCACTGTTTATCATGATGGCGCTATTTTTGGCAAAAAATTTCTCTCGATCAAAACCATTCGACATTAATTTCAACACTAAGTATCACCAAATTTATCACCAACATGAATGCCCAATTCAACCTCTTCTTTAGCTTCTAATGTAGCTTCATGTATAACTTCCTGTGTAACGTCCTATTTTTCTCCTCGTTATGGCATTATTTTTAGCATCCACTTTAGCTTCATTTTTAGGTTCCATTTTAGCTTCCTATTTAATGTCCTGTTTAGTTCCTCGATATGGGATTGTTTTTAATGTCCACTTTATATACCTTTTTA